>KV875250.1:658153-778576 GCA_001879505.1 Calonectria pseudoreteaudii | reverse complement strand
CCCCCCCCCCCCCCCTGTCGCACGTGTCCCCATGCGAAACCTGGGGTGCGTATCCCTGTCACCAAAGACACTTCCGCACCGTTTCAAGCCTCGTCCGTCTATCAAGTTTGATAATACGTAACCTCGTGATGTGGATTACTCCCTCTTTCCATGGGCTAGCGTAGCGTATTCTATCGCATCTTTTTTCTAATAGTGTATTTCGGAGGGAAAGGCGGGAAAAAATCTTCCCCGGCCATGACCGTTGCTTGGCATGGAGTTTGTCTGCCCTTTTTTTGATAGCGCGGGATGCCGAGACTAGTGGTTATCTTCTATTTATTACTGCCCATTTGACCATCCTGATCACAATGTCACTCCATGATCAGCACATTCATTCTCTTACCTCCCCTTTTCTTTCATTCACTCTGGAATCGCTGAGAAGGATCGTTCGCCACAATGCAGAACATCTCGTACCAGAAGGTGCCCTCCGAGGATCAGCACGACGCTGATGTCGAGGCCCAGCATGAGCCCAAACAGTCGGACGATGCCGTGAAACCTGGATTGGCTTATAGGTACTCCTCGTCCAGCGAGAGCTGGAGCCAGATCAGCGATTCCACCGTTCGGCCGGGTTCTTCCCGGGGATCAACCTGCGCCGACGGCCTTCTCTTCCAGGAGGAGTCGTACAATCTCGACTGCATAACCAAGCTTCACGATCGTGATGATGTTGATACTTGGAAGGGATGGAAGCGAAAGGTGTACTTCCTCAACCCTTTCTTCATGTTTTCTAGTGTTGCCCTGTACATTGTGTACCTTTCATACCGCATTGCGTGCGTCGTCTGGGCCCAGGAAAAGTACGACGAGAGAATGCCGGCTCCATGGGTATTTGTCGCCGTCGAGATTGTCGTCTCCTTCCCCACGATATTGAACAACGGCTGGACCATGTGGTCCATGAAGAACCGCAACCGTGCCAAGCTCCGACTTACCGGCGAGGGCAAAGATTTTCCTCGTGTCGATGTTCTCATTACGTGCTGCGGCGAGGATGACGACCTCATCCTGGACACTGTGCGGGCAGCCGCCGATATGGACTACCCCCAAGACCGCTTCCGGGTCATCGTATTGGACGATGGCAAGTCAGTCAGCCTCAAGAATTCCGTTGACAACCTCTCCGATACGTACTCGAACATCTACTATCTCAGCCGACCGAAGTTCCCGGGAGTCCCACACCACTTCAAGTCTGGAAATCTTAACTACGGTATCAACCACATGCACTTGCTCCCTGGTGGAGCGGCTCCCTTTGTGGCTGGTCTTGATGCAGATATGGTACGTTTTTCTTTTTTTGTCCCACACACACATACACACACACACACACACACACACACATGCAGCAACCCCTGATCTAACACATTGTACTACAGATTCCCGAAAGAGACTTCCTTCGTGCACTTGTACCTCACCTTATGATTGATCCCAACCTGGCAATGGCGTGCGCCCCGCAGCTCTACTACAACACGCCTCCTTCCGACCCCCTTGGCCAGACGCTAAACAACTTTGTCCACGTCACCGAGCCCATCAAGGATGCTCTCGGCGTAGCCTGGTGCGGCGGGTCCGGATACGTTGCGCGCCGGACCGCCCTGGACGACGTCGACAACTTTGCCCTTGACTCGCTGGCCGAGGACGTCTTCACCTCGACCAGGATGCTGGCCAAGGGCTGGAACATGGCCTACGTCCACGAGCCTCTCCAGTTCGGAACGGTGCCCGAGGACTTCAGCAGCCACCTCAAGCAGCGAACCCGGTGGGCCATTGGCACCGTCGACTTCTCCTTCAAGTTCAACTTCTTCCTCTGGGGTAAGGCCATTGAGAAGATGACGTTTGCGCAGCGCGTGTCGGGCTTCATCCACGCCATCATGCACATGCACAGCATCCTCTTCAACCTGACGCTCCTGACCATCCCCTTCATGTTCGCAAAGGCTGACGCCATGGTCGGCTACGCCACAGAGGACCAGCTCCGCATCCTCATCCGCCTCTGCTTCGCCTCCAACATGTGTACCCGCGTCGCCGAGCTCATCATCTCGGCCCCATCCGGATACCACGTCTACCAGCGATCGGCCCGTTACGGCATCTGGATGGCCCCCTTCATCGCTGTCTCCCTCGCCCGCGCCTTTATCCTCCCCAGCTGGCTCGGCGGCGAGACCCAGGCCTTCAAGGCCACGGGATCCCTGCGCTCTGCCCTCAACGAGCGCGACCCCAAGCTCCGCAAGGGTCTGGTCTGCCGCCTTCGCACCGTTATCTTCGGCTTCATGGGCTGGTTCCACCTGCTGTACGTCTCCGCCACCGTCAGCACCGCCCTGTACGCCGCCTACCACAGCACTATCGGGACCTCGGGCGGTCGCGACACCCTGCTCGCCCTCATCACCCACGCCTTCTGGCCCCCGCTTCACTTTCTCTTTGTCTGCACCTCCTTCTGGGTGCCCATCGCCTACGCTATCAGCCCCCCCACCGTCCCGGACCGTGAGGACCTCCTCGTGCGCGATCCCAAGACGGGGGTCGCTCACCCAACCGCCGAGAGCAAGAAGATTGCCTTTGGCGGCCAGGCTGTCTGGTTCGAGTTCGACTACATGTTCCGAACAATTTTCAACTTTATGGTCTTTGCTTACTCTTTCATGTTTTAAAGTATATAAATATCAACTCTGTAGATCAGGGATCTGGCTTTAGGGAAAGGGGGGGAAGGGGGGAGGGAAACCGGCGGGATTGTGTATTAAAACCATGTTTTTAGATTTGTGCTGAGGAACCGACTGGAGGTTTTCGGCACGGGCGTTCAAGCGAAATAGTTATAAATAAATGTACAAGTTATTATCATATGATTGGTCTGTTTGTCTCTCTGGTGGCTGTTATATAGCTATGTATGATCCGACTGCATGAAGCTTGTACCAGAACCAAGACACAAACGGCTAGTGGTCTTGTACTCAAGGAATAGGTCAACTTTTAACAACTTAACTGCTGTGTGGCCTTACTCTCCCTCAAAACGCTAAATCTCGAACACATTCAGGTGGTCTTATGGATGTAGCTTCAACGGTTGGCTTTCTAGGCTTTTTGCCGTGTCATGTTGATATTGGGTATAAGATTATTTTTGAAGGTCTAAGTTATCATCAAGAGAGTCGTTCACACATTCCTCCAATATAAAAATGAGTGTAATAATCCACCTCCTGACTTCATATATTTCGTAATCCGAGCTTAGGGGCCTCGTTTCCTTCCTTATCATGGCGTTTGCCAATGCATCATTATCTCGCGTGAGACACATTGTGTCTTACAGCTAGCCGAGAGAAATATTTACTCATCATTCTTTTTGTTACCTGAATCAAATACGACTTTAACTGGCCTGGTAAATGATCATTTCACCACAAAAAAAAAAGCACAAGTGAGGATCTCTTTAGCAGTGAATATTGTGTAAGCTTTGCGCACCCAAAACAGTTCAGCCTCTGAAGCGTGGTATTCATTTATAATGCGAAAGGAACAAGAACAAAAAGACCAATCATGGCCAGCGAGCCAAGAGATCGCAAGCTATTTGCGTCATCATCCGAATCAGGCTGAGAGGTTGCCTGAGAGCCTTGTGCAGTCGCCGTGACAACTTGCGTAGTCACACTGACGCTCGTATCTTCATCTGCCGCTTTGCATCCTCCTGAAGAGGTGCAAGTCTCGTCGGCATAGCAGTATCCACCATTTCTACATTCCTTAGCATCCGCCGGGATGCATCCATTCCCATCCGAAGTACATTTGTTGCTGCTCGAACAAGATCCACCTCCTGAGCAACAGACGTTGCCCTGTGCCATGCAGCCATCGCCGCAAACAGCGAGATCGCCGCAGCCGCCACCACTCGAGCCGCTGGAACTGCCACCACTTGAGCTGCTCGTGCATGCTGTGCCGTCGGCAGTGCAAGTTCGGCCGCTTGCACAGGAACCACCACCGGAGCAGCAAACGTTTCCCTGGGCCATGCAGCCATCGAGACACACTTCATAGCCGCTGGGGCACCCGCCGCTTGACGACGAGCCTTCCAAGCACCCAGTTCCATCAGCTGTGCAAGTTCTGCCGCTGGCACAAGAACCGCCGCCGGAGCAACACACATTGCCCTTGGCCATGCATCCACTGCCACAGGGTTCGAGGCCGGTGGCGCACCCGCCATTTGTTGCTGCGACGTTGCTGACGAGGTTGAAGTTGAGGTAGTCGTAGATGCTGATTGAGTTTTCGCTGGTTTCTGGAATACGTGGGTGGAGCAAAAGTGGCGTCTTGCTGATCGAGGCTGTCGTTGAGCCAAGGACCGACAAGAGCGCCACCGTCGAGGCTAAGCGTCTTGTCCACATGATGGGCGTCGGAGTAGGCTTGGGGTGAGAGAAAAAGTGTGGCTGCAGAAGCGGACGACGGACACGAGTTCACGCACAGAAGAAGAAAAAAAAAAGAGGGAGCCGGAGCCGGACGGAAGAAGAGGAGACGGGGAAAAAAAAGTAGCTCACAGAATAATAATATCTTCTAGGCGAGTTGCACAATGAAGCTAAGAGTTCAGCTGCCAAGAAAAAAATGCACCAATAGCTCCCAAAATGCAGGGATCCTGTTTCAGCCCAACCATTTCCATCCTTAGCCCACAACAACAAAGAAGACGCCCTCATGTTCCTTGCAAGCAAAAGTGAGATGAAGTGAGCTATGGAGGGTTGAAATTGGTTCAAGGTCAATTCTGCCAGACGGCATGATCATCTCAATGGTGGATTTGGTCTGGTTGGCGATGTTTACTTGGCAACTCGCTTCGTCTCGGTTGGTGGACGAATCTGTGGAGATCGGCTAAGCTTTTGGTCTGCATGGGACCCCTGTTGTCTAAATCTAAGCATAAACGGCCACATGACAGATATCAGTCGGTTTGATCATCCCAAACATCTCGACAAATACAAGTCTATATGATGTGGATGTGAAATAGGCAAACTAAAGATCCCTTTGGAGTGTTCCCCTGGTTTAATTTGCGTATGGGTCCGCCTCTCGCTTGTACAATAAACGGGGGAAAAAAGTCATGACCCTACTAAATGAATTCCGTGTGCGTGATCTTGCCTATAAGCGTGGACCCTTGCAATTAATGTCGTGCTATTGAAAGACCAGTGTGTCTCTCGTCCAATGGGGCACTTCCCCTGGCCTGATCTATTCTTCAAACAGAATAAGCCCACCTACTCGCCTGCATCGTTCGGGTCTGTCCTGCCGACTCTTCATTCACATTTGTGGTCAGCATCGCTCAAACTTGGACCAACAAGGAAGGTCATGGAGTTGAGTTGCTCCGATCGGCAGATTGGCAACCAGCCAATGAGGCTGCTTTTGTTGCCGAGTCTAGAAGTAATCTGCTTCTGGTCATGAGGCACGTGCCCAACAGGATTGTATCGGGTACTTTATCCGATTCGATTTTGAAAACCTATCACAGACACAATGATGAAACTGTCCTATTATCTATTTATTCATGGGTAAATATGATGCCCATGGATTCGTTTACAAGATTCTATCTTGATTTTTATACATGATTGACAACTAGGGAGTGTAGCAGTCTAGAGCAATGGCAGGCCGGCTTCAATCCTCAATGGCCAGTCGTATTTAAAATGTAATAGGTGCCCAGCAAGACGACTCAATTGGTTTATCGTTCGTCATGGCGTGGTAGCTTGTGTCTCTAGAAGTTTGGTGAGTTGACATCCTTTCAATGTATGCTTCAGCGGCACGTTAACACTCGCATACTGATCAGTTACCCTATAGAGCCAATTTGTTCGGCGAATGAAGAAGGATGGATAAAAAGCCATCATTCGAAATATAGCTTAGTGAGATACATGAATTAGGCGAAAGAGGTTAATTTGGATCAAAATTTCCCTGGTTGACTTGACAATACTATTAGGTATCACGATGTTCAGCTCGTAACACTGAGCTATCGTTACACACACCTGTGAACAGGACCAGCTGTGAAATCACTCACAGACAGTTGGTAAGACCGTTAAAAAAGTTTCTCCACTGGTGTACAAATTTTTATCGTCTCATGTATGGAAGAATTTACATTTAACTTTTCCGCAATGACATATTCAAACTTGCCCTTGTCAAAAGGTTGTCACACTGAGGCGGGCTAGAGAGTTGGAGGCAACGAATGCCTCACTGCTGGATTTGTCATAGCGGAGATTTCGAGCTAGCCGCCTAAAATAATTGGTGAATGGATTCCCTAACATGTGCGCTTGAATGAACGAGCTGAGTTGCGTCGTGCATCATTAATATAATTCGTGAACTTCATTGGCGTGTGCTACCACCCTCCCAGGTTCATTGTCCCAGCGTCAAAGCCACTAAATCGGCGGGAACTGCGTGTAACAGTATCGATATGGTCCCCGTGAGGACGCGCCAGTATCTGCGAATAAGAGACAGTCCAGATGTCTCTCTCTTCCCTTGAACAAGCACTACTAGGCACGACTATAGTCACTCACATAACAATAAATCTCGGCGATGACAATAAAAACATTCAATCATGCCAGCCCAGATTCGGCGTATGCGATCTTTAGGAACCTACTTTCTTGTTTGCTCTTGATAGTAAGCGCGGCGAATAAGGGTCTCGCGCGGGATAGCCCGTAGTGCCGCGAGGTCCTAGCGCAGTTTCATTCTCTGCTCGGCCCTCACATTGCTGCCAGGCCAAAAATTCTGCTCTAGTCTGTCTCAAGCGTGGTGTGGTTTTAAGTGGATGGACGTCAGTGTACTTTGACTTGACAAATGATATCACCACTCCTCAACGGCTTTCCTGCTGTACTCAAGAGGACATCAGGCAGCAGCCCAAGCTTTGGATCTGTGTGTTGAGCCACTCTTTGATGTCTTAATTTAGGGATATTCAACGATTAAAAGCCCCTTCTTCATTTGGGCGCAATGTTGACAAGCGTTGATGAATGACGGTGCCATGGCCTGCTCTGCGTCCTCGACCGGGCGAACCACATTATCTATTGTATCATCTTTGTAATCTGAGTATGTGGCTGCAGCAGTTGGACTATTGATTGATCTTGATATGCAAATAAACGTGACTGAATCGGAAGCGGCGACCTCCTTTGAGTAGGAATCAATCGCTGAAACATGAAAATGGCGATCTCGATAAAGGCCATGTCAGGACCTTCTAGCTGCAATGAAGTTCGGGCGACATGGACGTGAGGACTTTAGATTATTCTATCCTAGTAACACTTACCACAAGGCTTAGTCGGGCGGCGTTTTACATTTTCTGCTGCACAACCGTGCACAGATAAATAGCATAATAAAAGATTAAGAATCCGCTCGGCTTTCAGCGCGGGCGGGAATCCACGCCCCACTGATTTTCAGACGTGGCGCCAACATTTAGACAACCTCCAAGCGTGTCGAAACGCCTCCATTAAGGAGAGTTGGGGGCTTGCATGCACCTATTACACCTCAGCACCTTCATTTTGGGGCAACACTGATCCAAGTGCCGAGACAAGCTAACGTTATTGGTTTGAGCCACGTGAGGGGACGAGACCTGGTCAGCCGTCCCCGTCAAGTCCTAATCCTCAACATTAGGAACCGCTTCGTAAGCTGAGGCATAAATTGGGCTATATTGAACTGTTTCGAGGCTCGGGGAAATTTTGCATGTAGATAATCAGATGTAAACGAACTGAGGTCGGTGCAGATCGTACCATCAACAAGGAGACTTGGTGTTAATGCTTTCATGAGAGGGGTAAAAACTAGTATCTGCGTGGGTTAGCACTGGGTTGAACCTCTTCAGAATTGGAGAAAGACATCGGATAAAAGTGGCCTGAATTTTGCATCCAGGCCTCTTGTTTGTGGCCGATCTCCGAGGACACGAGCAACGGAATTCAGTGGCAGCGAATAACTTTGAGTAAATTTTACATGCAAATATATCCAGTACTATCGCAGATAGGCTAAAAGTAAAATTTTAAGTATCTATAAATTCTTTGAAACACCTTTTGCATGTCTTCACCATCCCCTTCTTTTCATGTTTGCGTTCGTGAGGGGTGCGCCATGAACTCTTGACAGCGGCTGTAGAATGCCGTGCCGGATAACTCGGATGCCCGAGGCCAATTCTGATTAATGCCAAGGCCTTCATAAACAAGTGAGGTAAAGGTGACGAATTAATTAAAAAAGTTTGGCTGAGGCTGCTCGGTTTCGCAATTCAGCGCACTCAGTTCCTGAGCATTGGACAGGTCACGGGCCGTTTTTCCCGCGTGGCGTGGCGGCTCAAAGGCGGGATTGTTTAAGCGAGCAAACGTTCGGCATGACCTAATCCGGATGGAATGGCCCTAGCAACATGGTTGAGATAAAGCTGCACTGATTTCAAGGTGCTCTTTGGTTCATCCCAAGGGGGCGGGGCTAGTCCAGCCTGGGCTAGATGGGCTCGTATCGAATGGTTCGTGCTTTGGCGAAAATGCGCCAAGGATCTAAGTTACTAGATTACGGTTACATTAGCAGCACTGGTTAGTCTGCTTTGAGTAGTTGCTCTATCTCGTTGCGTTTCTGAAAACAAGGACATAGTTTTCGATTGACACGATCTACGCTGGCATTTCTCTGACCCCGGAGTAGATCTCGGCCAATCCGGCTCGGCACCTCTGAGCCTGATTTTTTGGAATTCATGCGCTCTCGGACTTTATGCATCTTCACACTCTGCGCGTTTGATGGGTTCGAATTGCTTGCAGTCAGTTTGCTCTTCCCACCCCGACGTCATGAACTTAAACCACTGTTTAACATTTGTATGTGACAACATGTCCCTCAAAAATACTAATACTCAGTGAAATGTAAATGAAGTCACGAGGGCAATACCTGGTTTCTTGGCAAGCAAAGGGCCCTTACGAGGTGATTCAGCATCCACGCTGCACTTGTGAATACGGGTGACCTTGTTGATCTGTGCATGCTTGCACAGCCTTGGCCAAGCATATATGTCAGGGGAAAAGTGTAGCGACGATAAACCATGAAGAACTTTAAACAAAAGTTCTATGGTTCATCAACGGTACTTGGCATACCGTAAAGCTCAGCGAGATGGCTGTCTAGCGTCTCCAGTGTTCCACTTTTAGCCTTGGCGAGGCCGCATCCGATCGACCCAGTTAGTCACATGTATTTTATCTCATTTTAAAGTGGCCTGGATTTTTTTTCTTGTGTTTTTTTTTTGTTCTCAGAGACGTATGAATTCGTAGATCCATTGGAAGGTTGCCGCGGATTCCATGATGGTTCGTCATGGCGCATCGGTTACATTTAGTATGAAACATGGCGGCGGTCTTAAGGGTTTTCCGTATCAAAGCGCTGAGCCGAAAGTGAACGGAGCCAAAGCTCCCCGCAATGTCAGTGCCTCAACCGCGGGCTCTTCCGCACCTCGCCTACTTTGGACAGTAGCTTGGACCCCTTGCTTCTAGCGTGACAGGGACCACGGTCAAGAAATAAGCTTTGAGATCAAACACAGGGAACACGACTGACAAGCAGCGTTGGCGTGCCGAAATCCGACGTTGTCACTAACACGGTCTGGGGGCAATTGAGATGACATCAGGAGATGGAATCAACGCAGGCATGGTAGATTGCCTGCTCGACCTTGACCGCAGCAGAGGCAAAATCGAAGCCACCTGAGAGTATAAAGATGGATACTCTTCCTCCCCAGAAGATCGAACAACCAGACAACACAACTCACTTCCAATCACTCACTCTCTCTCACTCTCTCTCACTCTCTCTCTCTCACTCACTCACTCACTCACTCACTCACTCATCAACCAAATTTCCTTTTCAATTGAGCACATTCATTTTCCTTCAAGGACTGATCGATTCAATTTCATCATTCAAAATGAAGTTTACAACACTTTTCCAAGCTGTTCTCCTGGCTGGCCAGGCAATCAGCGCCCCGACCGTGGCTGAAAACGCCATGGACTTGCCTGTTGAGAGAAACATCGAAGCCCGTCGTGTCGTTAACCACGACTCTCTCAACCCCATCCCTGACCGTATCCAGGGAGGTGGAGTTGGCAGATCTATCAGGATGTTCCAGCCCCTGCTTCACATCGCTCATGGCTGTCAACCCTATCCTGCCGTCAACGATGCTGGTGACACCAGGTAAGCTTTCCTAGCCACGCAAATAACCATTGTTCACTGGCTAATGCCGTATTTAGTGGAGGTCTCCAGGATTCAGGCAGCACCGACGGAGGTTGCCGTGATCGCAACAAGGGTCAGACCTATGTCCGTGCTGCTTGGCGCGGCAGCAGGTTCGGCATCATGTACGCCTGGTACTTCCCCAAGGACCACCCCAACGCTGGCAATGTTGCGGGCGGCCACCGCCACGACTGGGAGAGCATTGTGGTTTGGCTGGATAACCCCAACAACCAGAACCCCAGAATCACTGGTGGCGCTGCATCGGGCCACGGCAGCTACAAGAAGACCGGCAACCCCCAGCGCAACGGCAACAATGTCAAGGTTGAGTACTTCACCAGCTTCCCCAGGAACCACGAGCTTCAGTTCACCAACACTGCCGGCCGCACCTACTGGCTCTCCGACTGGGACAGAATGCCCAAGGCCTCCAAGGATGCTCTCAACGCCAACGTCTTCGGAAAGGCTAACTGCCCCTTCAATGACGGCAACTTCTGGCGCAACCTTGACAAGGCCTAAAGTTAATAGAAACGCCCTTGTCTCATCTCTATGTATCACCATTGCATAACTATGCATTGGTTCACTGGACTTTGTTTAGAAATAGCTGAGCTTTTATAAACAATGGAATACTATGTTCTTATGTCACACTTTGATTTGTCTCTCCATTTATTAAAACTTCACCAAAAATTTGCACCAACTATTCGTTTGTGAAATTTTAGAGTCTGCTTTTCAGTGATTGCTAGCATGGATCTACCCGTGGGTGTGGTGACTCGAAGCCGATGCTAATAATTGATCAAAGACGCGGGGCGCTTAAGCAGTAGATCTTAATACGAGAGCTTCATCTCTGCTTTACGACCTCATACCTAGGTTTCCTAGATTCTCGCTATTACCAAGACTCTAGGTAATCACTAAGTCATGAAAGTGGCCATATTGATGACGATTAATTGGTTTTGCCCTACGAAATTCCTCGCGAAGTGGCCGTTTCTATTCCGCATGCTCGCCTTCACTTTGCCGGTAGATACATCGTCGAATATCGAAGACGTGAACCCCATCCGAGGACATGGAATTAATGCAGCCAATATGCGCAAGGGTACCCACAATCCCGCCAAATAAAACCTTGAATGCACCGAACCGCTATGACACCAGATGACGCCTGGTGTCCAGGTCATTGGAGAGAAACGGAATTTTGAGCCACCGAAAGAGAGCTGAAAATCAGAAAGCCCAAATGAGTAACGATGAGACCTCGTAGGAACGCTTGAATAACTTTGTTCCTTTCAAATTACTGTATTTAGTAATAGTTTATCCTTGAATAAGCTTTTATTAAAGTCAGATATTAGGCATGCAGGTGCATTCCAGCTTAAAACCACCAAAATCAGACAAACTTTTCACAATATGCTGTCATTGATCCACCAAGCTGAAAGGGTCGCCTACCTCAGCCACCTCTCTAGATTTTGGTGTGAGTTGATCTCACATTCAAGCAACAGAAGTGACCTGGCTGCTGAGCTCAGCAAGCTTTTTCTTCACACTAAAACTGTCGTCTTCACCTCTGGATCAGAAGATGATCACTTCTTTTTGCAGGTTCTTTCATCATTTGCAAAGTTTGTAGATCTACGCAGATCCCCGTCAATTCCAGGAATAGGTTATTGGCAGCTCGGTCAGAATGTCATAGTTCATGCGATTGTCACCAAGTATGACGAAAATCACGGTGTATTGATGACGGCATGGGTTTTGCTGCAGTTGGAATTGGTAGAATACATACGCATTCGAGCAAGATAAATACAGAACCATTCCTCATACTCAGCCCGACTTTTTTTTCAACATCCAACTTCAACAATTTCCTACAAACCTTGATTTAGAAATCTAGAAAAGCTCCTCATATCACCAAACCACCATGAAGACCTTTACGTTTGTGACATTACTCGCAGGTCTCTCACTGGCAAGCCCAGTGCCCGGTGTAGATCAAAACGCACCAGTTGAGAAAAGAGTAAGTGGCTTCCGATTTTGAAATTGAACTTACTAAAAGATAATGTCTGAACAGCACGTAAGAATACCCTTTGAGACTCCGGGAATTTGCTAACTAAACTTGGCCATGACGAAAAGTACCGCAACGGCGTAAGTGAAGGCATTCGCCGATACGGAACCCCAAAATCCAAAATTGGACTGACTAAAAAATCTTGCATCCCATAGATTCATTCAGGAAAGGAGTACTGGATCGTCAGCGTTGCGGCCCCCAGCATTGTAATCGACCTCAGTGGAAGCGAACCCACTGGACCAATTATCGGATAGTATGTGCCACTTGAACCAACTATAGTATCTGAGCTAACTATCTGTTAAAGTAATAATAACACCGGCGATAATCAGAAGTGGATCGCGAGAGGCCTTGGATTCGGTGGGGAGTTCGGCTTCCAGAATGCAGCAACCCAAACGTGGTTGAGCGCTCCAGGTAATAACCCAGACTTCATGAAACTAGCCAGTCTAATCCCAGTAGATGATGGAAGCGACCAACTCGTTGGATCGCCTCTATTCCCGTACGCGAATCCATCCGGAAGGTGGACGTTGGAAAGCCAATCTGGAGGAAGTTTTGTGTAAGTTTCATCATTGACTCGTCAAGAACCCACCACTCACAAATTGTAGGATCCGGAGCTCTTCCGACACAGACAAAGTGATTGACCTTTCAGGTGCCTCATCTGCGCCCCTCACACCGATCATTATTTACCCTAGCAACGGAGGTAATAATCAGGAGTGGAAATTCGTGCCCGTGGACTCGGACGACTGGGACTCTGACAAGCACGGTTCGGGCCAAAAAGGCTCCGACGGAGATGGCTCAGATGATTCCGATTAAAACGTCACCCGGGAGTTAAATATGCGGAGGCATTGTATGATCAGTACTGAGAGAAAGCTCTCGGCCGTTGTATGGAGTTCTCTGATGGAGTTTAAGCTCGGCCGACCGTGAGCGGGTTCCTATCGTTACTAGCCTTCACTGGAGGCAGCGGATGCACAAGTGCCCAAATAAGGCCTTTCGAATTGTACAACAATACGTGTAAAACATACACCTTTAATATATTCAACTTGAAGTATCAATATTTATGACTGCGAGGTAAATCACCCATGCCCTGTCCCAAGAAAATGTCCCCAGCTGAGGGGGCCGGACAACCTAAAATTCATTGTCCCGTCATTTTATCGTCCTCAAATCGACACGCCCAGGTGCGGGAGAACATCTGAATGTAAGTCGCCAATCAGAGTATCAAGACTAGAGCACGCTATAATGTGCTGGTCTGGACGCACAAGCAGTGCCTTATTACTTCCAAATCCACCTTGCTCTTCAAATAGCGCCTTCTGCTCTTCGTTGCTAAATTCAAAATCCACGCCAGCAACCCACAACTGAGCCTTGGCATTGAAGCCAGACAAGGCGGTTTGGAATTCACCGAATTTGGCCGCCCAAGCTTCCGAGGGAGCTAGAACAGTGAAGGTGTCAATGTCGCAAAGGTCCAAGGTCGAGTACTGGCGTGAACAGATTTCGCTTGGTGTCAGTTCTTTAATGTATGACACGTCCTGAGGGGGGAACCTTTCAGACAAAGATCCGTCTAGAGGCTTGATCCAAGCGTGAGGGAGACGTGCTCCTGGTACAAACTTGGGTGTAAAGTTGGATGCGTTCGGAGGCACTTCTTTGTCTCCATAAACGTAACCGATGTGGATTTCAAGCTAGAAACAAAATTAGCCCGTTGTTGGATGCATGGATAAAAGCTTTCACTCACATTGTCAAAATGCTCCCTCTGCCCCTCGACCTCTCGGGCAATCATCTCCTGTTTGGCTGGGTCGTGGATGGATTTGAGCAGGTTTTCTCTCGCCTTCTCTACATCGTCGATGCCAGCGGTCCCGAGCGCCTTGAGGAAAGAAAAAATCTTCTTTCCATTCTTAATACTTTGTGCAGAGTTGACGAGTGCGATCTGGCGTCGGTCCTCTTCGTATGAGTTCAAGATACTGCTACCTGCCCAACCTTGGTGCACGGCAGCAATCTTGTAAGCGAGATTGTGGGCATCTGCGATGCCCGAGTTGAGACCGAGGCCGCCGGTGGGCGGGAACGAATGGGCTGCATCACCGACCCTTTGAGATTTCACGTTAGTGCATTTTTTATCGAGAGAGAAAGGATTGTACATACAAGAAAATATTGCCTTGGCGGTATTGCTTCGCAACTTTACGGCTAAGGACCCAAGGCCGGTAGCTCAGCACTTCAAAAGGAATATCTTGGCCAATCGCTGCTTTGACCACATTGCGACTGAGACCTTGATCCCACGTCTCCGCAGGGTGCCGAACGGACTGTAAAGTGGCTTAGTTGTGTTTTTTTTTTTTTAATATTCTCTTGGGAAACGTACATCGAAATTGCTAATCAGCACGTGGTTTTCTCCCAAGTTGTACGCGATGATGAAGCCGGAGCACGCCGGGTCTGCGATCCAATGCAGCATGCCCACTCGGTCTTTTACAACCGGTCGAAGGTCTGCTTTGAAATGGATTGTCATCATGGTGTCGTCTGCATGTCCACATGCGAGTCAGCATAGAGTCCTCCGGGTGTAATGGGGTTCGTAGTCCTACAGCCATCCTCTCCTTCGCTTTCAATGCCCAGGTCTGCGCGGACTTGGCTTTTCGCTCCGTCGCAAGCAAGAAGATGTCTGCATTTAATTTGCCAACGGGATCCTGTTGTGCGCTCTTGAACGGTTGCAATGACTTGGTCTTTATCTTGTTC
This sequence comes from Calonectria pseudoreteaudii, assembly GCA_001879505.1. Taxonomy (NCBI): domain Eukaryota; kingdom Fungi; phylum Ascomycota; class Sordariomycetes; order Hypocreales; family Nectriaceae; genus Calonectria; species Calonectria pseudoreteaudii. The sequence continues at coordinate 763,740 of KV875250.1, read as the reverse complement.
GCATGTCACAAAGGCGACGCCCTTGTGAATTTGAACGTTGGGATCTTCCTCAAGCTCTTTGGCTACAAGCTGTTCGAATTCCGGTTGGGGAATGTTGTGAATCATCTAATACAAATTAGGTTTTGTTCTACCTTGTCCACATTCACTTCATCGCTTACCTCGGGTGTAGCATCGAGAACTTTGGTGTCCATCCGTTCGTAAGGCAGCACGCCAATACGCTCCCCGCTTAGGTTTGTCACGAAATTGACCCAGTACGCATCGTCTCGTGGGGATCCGCGATTTCGCATGGCCATAGTATCGAGGCCGAATTGACGGCATATTTCGAGGCTCCGGGGGCACAGAGCGTGTGCCTTTGGTGCGGCAAGGCGCTCTGGATATTTTTCGATAAGCAAGGATTGTACTACAGAGTATTAGCTTCATAATTAGAGGAAACGGAAGATCAATGCTGACTTCCTAACTTCGACAACATGTAGGCTGAAAGAAGGCCGGTAGGGCCACCGCCCACAATCAAAACCGGTACATTGATTTCTCCATTGGGCGTTCCCAAGGCAGAATCAGATTGCAGTAGGCCGGGCATGATGCTGAGTTTTGGACGATGGTTTTCTTTCCAGATTCTGCTTAGTTCTGTTCTGGATGGGTACTTTGTCCAAAGAGTAGAGAACCGTAACCCATATGATCATTAAAGTTATATATTTGGAGATGTCCAATACAGCGATGCATGACTTCCCCAGATTCACAGCGCCCACTTTCCGAAGGGGCTTGCTCGGCAAGTAAGCTTGGTTCGTTGACGCGGTATCCCTTCACTTCCGACCGACTGACCAACCAAGAGCCTGACTTCGGCATGTAGTGGGTCTAGCGTGCCGATAGACGCATTCCGATTGGCTCTTTCGGAGCGTGGCAAAACGGCGCTTCTCCTTCCGAGATGTCCGTTCCAATTTGTTCCTTTTCGCCTCTCTGTTCATCTCATCTTGGAAGACACTGGAGATGCACCGGTGGTATGGAGTGTATGTGAAGATTACGCTCAGACTCTAGGCTGAGATATATACGGGATTGGTCAATCTACAATAGCATCAAGCCATATCAAACACGGACGATAGTACCACCAAAAAATGATTTAATGCCTTAGAACTATGTAGGATATCTCTAAAGTGAGACCAGGAGTGTGAAAGAATGCAAGACTCTCAAAAAGGACAGTTGAAAAGACTGTTTGTATCTACATGTTGATGTTTTGTGTGAACGCCGTCGCATCAACACCCTTGGAATTAGACACCGGTAAACTGTCGAGGCAACACAATGCAACCGACAATTCGTAATCTGGCATTATTAATACAATTATGAATCCAGATGTAATATTGCGAAGTAGTAGGATGCGAGTTTCTCAGCCGATGTGTCCGGATTAACCCTCGGCCGTTCCCCTCAGACGCTGTTCCGCCTAAGCAGCCCCGCAAAAATGGCCAACAACTGCACCTTGTCATTCTCATTCTTTCCTTACCAATAACGATTCAAGACTAATTCCGTATCCTCAAGAGTATCATTTTTGTCCCACAATGATCATCGTATGCCCTTCCTCAATCCTCAGATAATGTCACCAGCTTCCCCGCAAATCTCCAGTTCCGGGGATATCCCGGCGGGCAACACCAAGCGGAGGCGGCGGCCCAGAGCTGCTGTTGCTTGTGACTCTTGTCGAACTCGCAAAGTCAAGGTACTCTTCACCTTAGTCATTTGATCTGAAATGCTGGTCTATGTTTTGTCTTCTGACATCACTGTACCTGATAGTGCGATGGACAACACCCATGTTCTAGCTGCGTTCGTGAGTTTCGGCGTCTCAATACCGTCAATACACACACTCACGTTTACCCAGAGTCCTCTTTTGAATGCTCGTTCAAAACCCGACTACCAGTTCTATATGTCGACCATGGTCAAAGACAAGGTTTCGCCAAGCATGGGCGGTATGTGTTACTGAGCATGCTGCAACCAGTTACTGACCCACCGATAGTCCTTTCATCCCCGTCACGGTGCATGAGAAGCAACAATTTTCACAAGTCACAGAGCCTGATGGTGATGGAATATTCACGTTAGCATCTCCAGAAAGCTCGCACAGTCCATCGGCGCCAGCATTAGCATCAGCATCAGACCAAGCACCAGCAGCTCCAACCACGGCAACATCTCAATGCTCTGGCCCCAGCCGCCCGGCGGAACGCGAACCTGAAGGACTCGGAGGCATCAATCAACACACAGAAGGCGCAGAATTCTACGGCAATACGGGAACGTTTTACTTTCTCTCCCAACTTCAATCCAGAGCAAAACGTAGATCGCAACGTCCGACGGTCCCAGGGAACCGGGACCGAGATTCAGCACGGGTGACTAACGGAGATTCCGTCGTTAATTTGCTGCATAGCTCAGATTATTCCGTCTCCGAAGCTCAAGAGACCCAGGGCATCAGCCAACCGTCGACGAGCCCCCAGCCACCACTAGCAGACCATGCACACGCTCCGACGTCAACTGCAGGTTCTGTTTCAAGCCCTCAAATACTGACGTCATCACGAGGAGTAGAGCTTGAACGCGAATGCACGCGGTTATATTTCACAAACTTGCACTGCATCCATCCAATTTTGGATCAAACATCATTTCTCAGTCGGTGCGAGCGCGAGCTGTGGACAAAAGATTCAACTGTCCCCGACGTTTCAACGCCTCTCGTACGAGCTCGGACGAGATTCATCGCGCTCTACAACATCGTTCTTGCCATTGGTGCCATCACCACAGGAGATGCTGCTTTGACCATGTGGGATGGTGTGTCTGAGTACCTAGACCAAGCATTCCGTCAAGATGGAAAGTCAATCAGTGAAAACATCTATCTACCTATCCGAGCCGCCCAGTTATTCTTCGAGCGGGCGAAATTCTATGTTGAAGACTCGTTCGAGTCAAGTTCCTTGGAAACAGCCCAAACCACTTTTCTGATGGTCCGGTGCACCCCTACCAGCCTCTTGCGTCCCCCCTAAAGCTTACACGTACATCCTAGGCTATTTTCTGCCAAAACGCCCTGAAGCCCCACAGCTGCTACATGTACACTGGTATGGCCCTCCGTACTGCGTTGGCCATCGGAATCCCTACGAATCTCCACTCGGAAACAAGCTTGGAAAGCCGCTTCTGGTGGTAAGTGCGCCAATCTGTGGGTGGTTTTCTCTCATCTAACCTTAATAGGAATCTTTACTCGTACGAAGTGTGAGTTGTCTAATCCTCAGCATGAATCACCCTAATGCTCACAAGTTTAATGAAGAGAAATGTGTTCGTCGGTAGGCCGACAGTCATTCCTAAGGGAACCTGGTCATTATCAAATCCCATTACCCCACTTGCCAGTATGCTGTCTTCTAGTCAAATCCGAAACATACGCTTAACTATTTCGTAGGTTCAACCCGGCCCATCCATTTATCTCATCAACTGCATGGTTGGTCTAGCAGAAATACTAATCGACATTTCGGCCAACTCCAATCGACCAGACGAGCCGGCTACATTAATTCAAAGATCCAACCGTTCATTTATTCTCGATGAACGTCTCTCGTCATGGAAATCCCAATTACCGCCGTATTTTAATTTAGAAAGGTCCTCGCTGGATGAAGCTGAGTTGATAACGAAGCAGAAAATCGTCCTCAAGCTTCGTCAGTCGTTCTGCTCTATTGGTGCTATTCAGCTAATCTTTTCCAGGATATCTCAATGCAAGGGTTCTCATACATAGACCTTTTCTAATATCAGCTGTTGCCGAGTCGCATCGGGCTCAATTTACCGCGCATACACGGCCGTGCATTGAAGCAGCGAGCGAAACAATCCGGTTTGTCCATAATGCATACTTGTACCGCCCATATTTCCGCACTTGGTGGTACAATTGTACGTATGTGCTTGACGCAACCATGGTACTTCTTTACGTTATCATTTCCAACATCAGCCCCACAACAGCAGAGAGTCTCATGGGAGACATAGAGAAAAGCCTAGAAATATTCTCATCCATGAAGCGTCTTGCAGTTGCCCGGAGATGCACAGATATTACAAAAGAAGTCCTATCAATTGCGCGATCGCATCGCGACAGAGGCGAGCCAGCTGAGCATGACGGTGGATCAGATATATACAACGAAGCAGCACTGCTCAGCTATCTTGCGAACTCAACCCCAGGGCCGCTGGGAGATGCGTCACGGGGCGAGTTGGATCTGCATGCGGGCGACCCTTTTGCAAGCCTCATGGATACGAGCCTTGTATTTGACTTTCTTAACTTTGAGGACTGGACGGCATGGTCGGATACTGGGAATATATCATAAGATGACAGGAGTTACAAATACACTATTTCTTTCGCCGGCAACTTTATTAGTGAGCGGAATTCGATGCGCAATTGTCACGCCCGAGCTGAGGTCCTACCGCCGGTACGGTTCCGACCGGATGCTCCCGATTGGTGGCAGACTCAAAGCTAGATATTCAGCAGCAAGGGAGAGAGTAAAGGTTCGCTAGCCTAGTGACAACCGAGAACACTAAGCTATGCCGAAACTAACATCGACATCCACTTTGTGTATCTTGATTGGCCGGATCTTCCGGTTCACTCAGCGGTCAATCCATCAAGTGGTGTTTGTCGCTGTGGAGCTGTCCACTCATCTGACTGAGCTGCAATGCAGTCTCCACATCCCGATCTTACCCCAGATATTGACCCATGTGCGTGCATCAGCGAGTGTGGGGTAGCTCGACGCTGTTGAGTGTCCCCTTGGCATATAAGATGTTCCCGGAGGACTGACCATTGTGCTTTGCTTAGAGTCCTTGGTTCATCAGCAAATCTCTCGTTCGCAGACACAAGGCAACATGGCAAATGAAGAATCTGGCGCGGCTGCCGAGACCATCTCGACGGTCTTGACGCAGCGAGCTCCGGGAACCGAGCTTCTCTTCGGAAACGCAAAGGACCACGCGGCAACGGCTGGTCTCCAGTTCATCCAGGACGGCGACAACCAAATCCTGCTCGTTCCGCAACCATCCACCACCGACCCCAATGACCCTCTCCGTTGGTCTCTGATGAAGAAATGGGGCACATTTCTCAACGCAATTGCGTACGCATTTTTGGGGAGCGTAACAGGGCCAATCATGGCCGCTGGCATGATTCCGCTCTCTGAAAAGTTTGGCGAGTCTCTTCAGAAGCTCACATACGCCAACGGCGCAACGTTGATTTGCCAGGGAGTGGGCAACATATTTTGGATGTGAGTCACGCAGGGCAACATTGTCATTTACGGACTGACAGAATCTTCTTTTTTCTCTCAACTCAGGCCTTTAGCCTTGAAGTTGGGGCGCAGACCTGTTTACCTGCTATCCAACGTGCTCATGGGCATCGCCTGCGTGTGGCTTGGGCTCGCGTCCAATGCATCGTACACGCCTTTCATTCTCGGTCGAGCGTTCCTGGGGCTTTTTGAAGCGCCCATCGAGTCGATCGTACCTACAACAATTGCCGACATCTTTTTTCTCCACAACCGCGGTGAGAAAGTATCTCTGTACGGGCTCTCTGTCCTCGGTGGCAACGAGCTCGGTCCATTGGTAAGCCATCCATGGTTGCTAAAGCCACAGCCCAAGTCTCGCACAACTAACGTTTCGCAGTTCTCCGCTCTGATAATCCAGCGTTACGGAATGGACTGGGCCTTTTTCATCGTCTCCATGTTCATCGGCCTCAGCTGCGTCACCATGTTCTTCTTCATGCCCGAGACGAAGTTCACAGGACCTCGCCCTCAGGCACATATGCTGTCTGCCGAGGTGGAATATGAGACAAAAGCCGATGTGGAGTGTATCGAACATACTGATGCTGGTGTCAACAGCAATAGAGATACCTACGGCGAAAGCATTGCAAGTGCAACAACCCAAGTCATCGAAAAGCAGGGGTTCTTGCGCAGTCTCGTATTCTGGGAGAAACCGGATCCAAACGTGAGCTTCAAAAAGGTCTTCTTGCGCCCCTTTGTGCTCGTCACATATCCTACAGTGCTCTGGGCGTGCCTCGTGTACGGTGCTTCTCTCGGATGGAATGTCATTCTCGGCGCGACCGTGGCTCAGCTATTTGCGTCGCAGTATGGCTTTGACTCGCAGTCACAGGGTTTGGTTTTCCTCTCGCCCTTTGTGGGCTCCTTGGTCGGCGCCTGGCTGTGTGGCTCCGTTTCCGACTCGGTTGCCAATTACTTCACCAAGAAGAACAACGGCATTAGAGAACCTGAAATGCGCCTGCCCGTGTGTGTCCTAGCCACTTCGCTAACGTTTCTTGGTGCGCTCATGTCCGGTCTGACTTATCACTACAATACACATTGGGCAGGCCCTGTCATTGGCTGGGGTGTTCTTTCTGCCGGTGCTCAAATAGGAGTGTCTTTGTCCATGAGCTATGCTTTGGACTGCCACAATGAGGTATTTATTCCGAATGTCACAATCACGGCGGCCAATGCTAACTTAGCTACAAGCTCTCTGTCGAATTAATGGTTGCTGTTGCTGCGCTAAAGTCTGGAATGGCGTGGATCTGGACATGGGTGATTAACAGTTGGATTGACACAAGCGGCATGCTCGTTGTCTTCATGGTGATCGCCACTATTAATGTCGTCATCCACCTATCTACCATTTTCTTGCATATTTATGGAAAGAGGATTCGCATTTGGATCGGACAGAGGGATATGCTGGCACGTTGTGGCTTAAAATAGAAACTTTATTGCTTGATGAAAAAATTGACAATCATAAACTCCATTCCAATAACCAGCCGGGGCGAAAAGAGGGAGGCAAGAGCTGCAGAAACTTTCCTCCCTGAGCAAATTAATAAATATATAATAAAATGGCTGTACGGCGCCGCCCTGGCCTCCGATCGCTTAGCGATAGCCCGAGGGAAAAAGTAACAAGATTAACCTAGAAGCGCCTACTCGGGAAGGCCGTGCCCCTCCGGGCCTCGTTTGCGCAACATTGAGTTTATCATCAAATCTAGAAGAATAAAAAAGTCAGATCATGTACCAGATATCAAGCCCATTCATCATACCTCAAGAATAGCGGGACCAGCGGCAATAGTGTCATCCGTGACCTTCTTGGTTTTGGTGAGAACAACGTATTGTTGGCCTGTGAAGCCCTCGGGGATCTTGACGGAAAATCCGCCCTTGACTTCTTTGGCTTCGACAAAGATGGCGCCTCCCAGCAAAACGAAGGCACCGTAGACCTTGCCTCCGGCAGGCTTGATGGTGGTGCCCTGAAATGGATTTCGTCAGCTCTGTTCAGTGCATCGTAATCTCAGGCAAAACTCACAGGTGTCTGGAGAGTGATGGTGTCGCCCACTTTGAGTGGCATCTTAGTAGACGGAGCCAAAATCAGCTTGGGGAAGGCGGTGACAGGTAGTTTAGGGTTGTTTGAAGGACAGGACTTGATGAACTGAGTGGCCAGAGAATGCACTTCGTTGACAGTCAGCGGGTTATCAAGCGGCTCCGGGAACGGCGTCTTCTTAAGGCTGGCTCGCAGGTAAGACGCGTGGCGTGACTCGACAGTGAGGATGGCGCCTGCGGCGGTGAGATATTCCTTGTTCATAATGGAGGCAGCTGCACCAAGGTAGGCAGCGACGCCGACGCCCTCCAGAACTGCAGCAGTGGCGAGGAAACTTTTGACATCCTTGTGCTTAAAGTCGTACGTGCATGCCTTCACGGGAGTGACACCGGCTTCTAAATGTGGACTTCTCTCAGCTTGGTAGTGGCATGAGTCAAGGGCAAATACGTACGCTTCAATGCATTGGTGATGAAGGCGACATGGGTGGCCTCGTCCTCAGCAACCTTCTGCAAGTTGTTGTAGAAGGTGCTACCGAAACCAGCTTTCGTAAACTCTTTTTGGGGATATTTCGCAAGTCCCTGGGCGTAAAAGGTGGCTTCCAGATGTTCCAAGGTCAAGGCATAATTGAGAAGATCCCCTGTACGTTGTTCATCAGCTTGAACCAAATTGCGGGAAGGTGGGAGGTTTTACGTACCATCGTTAAGCTTTGCACGTTCTTCGATCACTGGTACGCCACGAACCAAGCCTGTGGCATATAGGGCAACGAGAGAGGCGGCGAAACGCATGTTGATATTATGACAAACGGTTACGGCTTGTACTTGTGTGATGATGGATGTTAGAATGAGGAGAGATCTCCTGGGGAAGACGGCGCTGAAATATATATCTCACAGCTCGCGCGCCCCTGAATAAAGTCTTTTTCTTGACTGGCTTCATTTCAAATTGAGGAGGCTTGACATCTCGACTCCGTCGCTCATTCTATGATGATTAGTTTGAAGGACTGGAATCGCGCATGTATTAGCCTCAATTAAGCTCTCGGTAGCCAATCTTTCCGAACGAGTGAGACATCCGTTTGCTGCAAAAGGTGGATCCCAAGCTACGTGTGGATGAGTCTAGCCAGCTACAACTTCGGTCCTACAATTTTTCTGGGGGCCGTTTTTGTCTTTAATGGCCCATTTCGGAAACCAGCAATGACTTAAATCCTGTTCAAGTTTTTTACATGCCATTGGCATTGCGATGCTCAATGCGGTGGGATACGAAGACGCTGCTGTCAATGGGTTGTACGGTGCATTGGCACGGTCGGCTGCTGGGGAATCCAGGGGAAACAAACGTGTGAGAAGCAAAGGGGCATAAAAAAGCCACCTGGCCCGCGTGGCTTGGCTAACTAAACATGCATATTATCACAAACCAAAGTAAAGGAATTTGCCGATGCCTTCGACCTCACTTGCGGGACTGAGTCGTGATGCAGCCCCTGGGTAAGTCTACTGTAGTCTCGATCGATTGGGCCCCTTGTTAAGATGAGAGAACCGCCTGACTGGATCTCGGGGGCTTGCTTTCCTTCCATGGATACCCCAGTTTATCGGCCCCTGTAATTGAACAAACCATTCTTCGTTGACACAATCTGGAATGCGCCCACTATAGTGACGCAAATGATACGGGGCCATGATCGTCAAATCACGTGGAATGGCAGCCAAGTGCGCAACAAAAGTTGAGCTTACCGAACCATAAATCCATTCACCCATATGTCATGGCATTATTTTGTGCAAGCTTTTGCGCAGAATTTTCCATGATTTTCTTTTAAAAGTTGCCTCAAAAAGAAATAGACTTGATCAACGATTGGAAATGTCATGATTGCATGATACTAGTATGGAAATCAGGGCAGGCAAGATTGACTGACTACATGAAAATTTCGAGTTGAATATGCGTAGCGTTGCCTGTGGGTATCAATGGCTTGCTGTGTCTTACCACTCAGCCGCCCCAGATAGGACTCTGGGCCACACGATGCCTTCACATGCGACCACAGCCCTCAGAAAATACTGGATCCCGTCTGCTCTCCGAGCGTCAAGCTGAGGAGCGCTTGAGTAGTAGTTGGGTCGGTGACGACCAGCGAATGCCGAGTGTTGTATGTTTTTTTTGGGGCCTTTTTTTTTTTTTTTTGGCCTCGCCAAAAAGTCAAAGGACCATTTCGAAAAATCACCTACTTTAGGTTAGGTTGTCTTCAGAGTTGGCGAGGAAACCATCAACCCATTCCATGTGCAGTAGCAGCGGAAACGTTTTGACTCGATTGAAATGGTGAGTTTTGGTGAGTGTGAAAAAAAAGAAAAAGAAAAAACAGACGTAGAATGAATTTTTTGCGACGATTCAAAACAATTCCGATCTTAGACAATGAGGCGATTCACCATTGAGGTGAAATAAAATCCTAGTCACTAGAGACATTGAACTAATCCTGGCTTGTTCGCTTAGTCACTCAGTCATGGAATTACGTAAGGCGGGTCCACATACACGTGATACACCCCTCTATAAAAATTCAAACACCTCAGCGCCCTTTGCTTGTTTTTTTCTTTCTTCTTCATCAGTAGGGAATAAACTGCACCAAAAGTGTAATTTATTTCAACGGCGGCTCCGCATAGCGGCTTGCTGTGAATCGTCCTATTCTCCGTGGACCCTTTACCGTTCCCGGCCTCCCAGAGTAAAGAGACCGCTCTCCCATCAGCCCTGAACTGTCCAAGAGGTTCATGACTGTGGGGTGGTCCCGACACACCTTCATCGCAACTCGTAGAAGTACCATAAATCATTGCCACAAGCTTGGCTTGATTCGCGCTGATGACTGGGCGAAGGCTCTTCATCGTGCACACAGCTTTGCCTCATAGCGGACACTTGGTGTCGAAACTATCCCGGCCCGTAAACAAACACCTCGTTGCCAACATCGCGCATCATTAGATCCAATGGGTTATCCCCATACGGACGTTGCATGGTTCCCGACCATCAGGCATTTGCCATTAGATGTTGGGCGAGTAGTGGTTATTTTGCTGGAAGCGGGTGAAGCATTTTTGCAGGCAAGAAAAATTTTTGTCGGCTGTGGAGACTCACTCGCGTCTCCATTGTCAACGCGTCCCGTTAAGACGCTTCTTGCAAGAAATCTACGCGTCGTGCAAAATTTTGATAACTGCTGTTTGTGAATTATTACATGATGCTACAGCCGCCCATCATCGCCGCAGTGGTAAGTGCTGCTCCCGTTGCTAGCCCCACACCGGTACCAACTGCCGCGCTGTTCGAAGATGTTTCGTAAGAGCTATTGGCTTGATCCTGCTGGTAGTTGTAGCTGGGCTGCTGGAGTTGTGAATAACACGGTGGATGCTCTTGATAAGAGGGCGGCGGTTGTTGGTGGTGGTGCTGCTGCTGCATTGTCGCAAAGGCCTGCTGCTGCTGGAGTTGTATCGTTTGCCACCTTAGCTCCTCCATCTGTCTCTGCCTCTCCAGTAGTCTGGCATGCTCTTCGGAAGCTTGCCTGAACTGGGCCTCCCTGCGATTCCACTCTGCCTCGACTGCGCTCAGCATCTCGTTCTCTCTCTCCTTGGCGGCTTGGTCCTGGATGTGCATGGCTGCCACCGCCTCAAGCTTCGTGAGCAAGTGCTCCAGGCGCTCGTTGTCGGCTTGCGCCTTGGCTGCCTCGAGCTCCTCCTCGCGCTTCTTGTTCTCGACCTCGTCCTGATGGCGCTGCCGCGCTGCTTGCTCCTGGAACCTTTGCCACTCGTCTGACTGCTCCTTGGATTGCTGCTGAGATTTGGCCAGCTCCTCGCTGATGCGCGCGAGCTCTTCGGCGTGCTTCTTCTCCTTCTCAGCCAGCAGGGCCTCCATGCTGATTCGCAGCTCTTCCCGCCCCTGTTGTATGGCCGCCAACTTGGCCTCGAATTTTTCTTGTTCCTGCATCACCTCACGCACGTGCTGCTCATCCTTGGCGTCAATGGCCTCTTGGAGCTCCTTGCGTGTGTGATCTAGCCGGCGCTCGAACAGCTCTCGCTGCTTATTCATCTCCTTGTCGACCTCACGGCCGGCTTCCGTGTCGTCCAGCGACAGCTTTTGGTCCACCATCTCGGCCTGGAGACCGAGGGTGGTCTTGGTCTGGCGGTTTGTGAGGAAAGAAATGATGTTGATGGCTGAGTTGTAATCGTCGGTGTGCCTGTACACAGTTGAACCTTCGCGAATCATGTCGCCCCAGAACTCAGCCGTCTCTCGGAGCTCCCGCTCCCGGGTGTCGCCCACTTGCAAAGTCACATCGGACCACATGGTGGTGGCTAATACAGTCGAGGACATGCTTTGGCTTCCGCAGAGCTTGCGGAACGTGCGCAGGTTCTTGAAGGCTGTACCGCTCATCCGAGTGTGAGTGATGGGGTGAAGATAGACGATCCCACTGAGTCGGTAGCCGTTTCCATATGAACGGGTCAGGAAATAGGCAAGTTCTCGCAGGACATCACTGTCGGTGCGATAGGTGTCATCGAAACCAGGCGTGTCGATAAGGTGGATATTCTTGCCGTTGTGTTGGAGGCTGTATACTTTGACTCCCTGCGTGCCTGGATTTGTGTATTTGGTCAGCAAAATCATGTATGCTAAATTCTAGATGTTGTAATGGACATAACAAACATGACTTGAGTCCGTCAGACGCTGCGCCGACCGCGGCGGCGCAGCATCTTGAGATGAATGTGCTTTTGCCGGCACCCGTAACGCCCATGACTGCGATAAAGGCATCCGACCGGCTGAAAACGGATCAGTCCCCTGACTTTGAAACGTAATGGATTGCGGAAATGCGTTTACTCATATGGCGGGGCTGTATTTCCTGCTGCCTCCATATTTGCTACTTTCGTTGGGCGTGAGCCGATATCGTATCAAGAACAGCTGGCCTTGAACTCCGTGAAAGTGCGACGAGAGGAGTAGATATATAGCCAAGTAAATGGATATCGCGGATTATATGGATCATTTGATTGAGATGAATGTTTTTGTAAACCCAAAGTCAAGAAAGCGGTTGATATATTCGGGATGTATCATGGATTCTCGGACTAGACCTCTCAGGCACCCTTCCCTGCTGGAATGCACTGCCCCAGTTAGGCTGATGGTGATGGGTGCCACCAACGCCTAGCTGATCGAACGAGTCCCTAACCTTGTGGTAGAGCGTGGCCTAGTTTGAGATGGTTTCAAACTATCGACTCCACAACTGCAGCATCAGCCAATGTTTATGCGCCATTGTGTTTATTGTCGCTCTCCCGAACTTCATGTGCCAGTTCAGCAGGGGCCACAAATTCAGCCCTGGGCAGGGCGCACTTGGCGACCTGGTCTAGATGTGCGCCTCGTCGCTGAACTTGGCGCGAACCCCCGCAGAATGCTTGTTGCGACGGTCTGCCATCGTGCCTGGGCCATGTTTACGAAAGAGTCAACATTCTACTTCCACCTGACCAGATCTTCGTCACTTTGATGTATCCGGGATAACTACAACCGTGTATTTTGTGCAACCGGTATTCGGACGCAGTCGAGATTAGCCAAGAAGCCCCGAGATGGCTCCCTCACCTGTCGGCACCATCGCTGTGATGGGAATCACCGGCTCGGGAAAGAGCAGCTTCATTAATGGGATAACAGGAGACCAGGGCGTCAGGATCGGTACATCTCTGAGGTCAGGTATGTATGTTCTGGCTTTATAGCGCTGCGCGGGCTCCCACAGTTGGTGCAAGAAACTGACGTTGGTGTTCAGAGACAAGCGACATCCAAACTTTCCAACTACAAACACCGTCTGGCACCATCTGCTTGGCTGACACACCAGGCTTTGATGACACCGATCGGCAAGACTACGAGGTGCTGGAGCAGCTTGTCGATTGGGTTCAAAAAAGGGCTGTGAGTGGAAGGAATCTGGCTGCAATCCTGTTATTACACCCAATCACTCAGAACAGACTCCAAGGATCTAGCCGCCGGATGTTTTCAACATTTAAGAAGCTCCTTGGTCATGAATATTATGAAAAAGTTGTGGTAGTGACGACGTTCTGGAATGAAATACAACAACATGTGGGAATCCGGCGAGAAAGAGAGCTGTTGGAATCCGACGACGGATGGAAACCAATCGTCACCGCCGGAGGCCAGGTTGAGAGGATGAGCAGAGATTATAAACGCTTCATCCCACTGTTGGAGCGTCTATCCAAAAGTTCGTCCCCCCAACTTCTGGTACAAAAGGAGCTAGGACAGGGCAAATCCCTCTCGCAGACTATGGCGGGCTTGTCGCTCGAGACCCAGCAGATCGAATACGAGCAGCAGCTTCAAAAGCTCAAAGCCGAAATGGAAGCCCGGGCGTCAAGGAAGATGACAGGATTAAATCAAACGATAAGAAGACAAAAGTCAATGAACAACATCGTATACCAAGAAGAGATGCAAAAACACGAACTTGAGAACAAACAAATCATGGCGCGGTTGAAGATGGATGAAGAGCGCCGGCAGGCGATACGACAACAGAGGAGGTGCGAGTTGGAACAACAGCTGAAGATGGAGAAGCAGAAGCAGAAAGAGCGAGAGAGGCAAAGAATGAAACAGGAAAGGGAGCAACTGAAACGAAACCACGAGGTCATTGCGAGGTTGCAAAATAAGGCATCCCTTCATCTTAGAGATCATGCCTGTGAAGTGATTGACTTGATCAGGGCCTATAGCGCAACCGGAATGCTTCCTGTGACCGTCAAGGGTATTCAACAAGAGGGTATGGGGTTTTTCGGCCAAGGAGAAAGTGGTAAAAACGAGAATATCTACACAGTCACCAGGTCTGGCCTGAACATCTGGTGCGACGCGTGCCAGTTTCCAATCGGGGCCAAGGTGCAGTTTGGTAAGGCGATAATAGTCCCATACCACGCTCGTATCGTGAACAACGATTTTCTAACCTAGCACTAGTGTGTTGTATTTGTAGGACTAGGTATTGCGAAACCTGCCGGAGTGGTGGTAGCGGCTGTCTAAACAGGGACCATACACTGATTAAGGATGAGTCCCTCGTGGATGCTGCATCGACGTGCGACCGTCTCTGCTGGAATACGGCTGAGCTGGCTTGCGACATACGAAGCTGCCAGGCTAGGATTGAAGGTTTCTACTTTCGTGAGTTTCCCGTTTGATCAGCGTATTTCTCTTCGTTCTGCTGCATGCACTATTGGACTGCCAATTATAATCGACGCTAACCGGTACCAAGACTATTGTCACAACGGGATTGAGCAAGACTTTTGCCGCAACTGCGTGCTTGTAGACGGCCACAGACATTTCAATCAAGGATATTACTTCGAATGGGCTGTTCGTCCCTCGCCGCTACCGGGATTCTCGGTTCAGAAGCTCCAAAGTCAGTTGTCGGGGAGCCTGCCCCAGGAAATAATCGAAGGCAAAAGAGAATGGATGGAAGGCTACGAGGCGCCTTCCAAATTGGTGCTTGCGGCATCCCGCTACCATGGGATAATGTCCAGGCGGGAAAAAGTATTGGTCGCGCTGGAAAACGGCCGGGTGGCTGCAAAGGTTGACTGTAAGAAATTCACCATTGCTATTCCGAACACTCATCCCAGTAGTACACCGTGGACTGACAAAATTTGGATGAAACTGAAGTGGATTTACCCGGATTTTGTGACTTCTGTTTGCGGTCGGTCCAGGTTGACAGACATTTCCGTAAGTTCTATGCTCCCATCTGGGTTTTTTTCCTGCGTTTTCGAGGCAGCTGGATTGGAGATGATTGGATGTCCCAGATGCAAAACAATCCACATAGAGTATACTAATTACTAATAAAAAATCTTCACAGATTGTATAGAAGAACATCCTGAGACTGGATTTAGTGCCATAGCTTTGTGTGACACATGCTGGCAGAGGGGCTTGTCGTGCCCATCAGCACACGAGATGTATGTCGCAAACGGTAGCGCCAGCAAATGTACGAGGGCTAGCCGAGACAATGAAGAGCTCTCGCTTGCCTGTGATTCCTGCCGTGCTGGCATTCAAGGTGTTTACTTTCGTGGGTTTTCGGCTCTCACCCCCACATCATCAGGCCATTGACTAACCAGAGCCAACCAGACTGCTGTGATTGTGATGATGACTATGATGTTTGCGAGAAGTGTGTAATGGAAGGAGGGGGTTGCTATGAGTCTATTGAGCAAAATCATACATTGAGGATGTTTTACGTTGCATAATGAACAAAAGCACGACAGATATAACATGATGAATACCGTATTGTAATTAGCGGTTTGATTTGTGACGTGGCAATTTGATAGGATTTGACTTTGGGGATAGGTTAGTGCAAGAGATCAAAAGAGATGGAAGAATAATTATGAATGGATAAATAATAATCGCCATCATTATCATCTGTTTTACACAACTTAGCCGATTTTTTGTCATGATCTTGACGATAGTTTCGACGAAAAACATTGAGGGTAGTCGCGAGGATGATCTGCTGTGTCTTAATATTTGATTCATACAACTACCTCCAAGAAAGCATAAAAAAATAATTCTAAAAAAAATGCGTATGGTATTCTCCAACAATGACTTGTCCCCACGAAACTTGTGTACCTAGAAATTAATTACCGAATGAGTGCCAAGACGCCATCTATGGAGTTCCGCAGCATGGGTCTTGAAAATTTGCTAATCATGTTCGCTAAGCCGGGGTTGGCATTCGACCCCGGCTAAAGCGGCAAGGGTCCCTCATCGACAACGCGTTCAGAACGCCTCGTCGCTCTCGGCTTCTGTGACTGGCGCACTAGTGGGTGGTTGGCAACGTGGCTGTCTCGGTGGAAGCGCCAGCAGCCGAGAAGCTGACTGAAAGTTGGCGAGCTGAGGACCCCAACTGGGTCGAGACTCCGGGCCGCAAAAGCAAGCCCAAGAAGCGAAACGCATATTTGACTAGAGGCCGATGCAATGTCCGCGCACAGACACGATAGTGTTCCTGTGGCTGAGCTGAAACGCAGGACTAGGCATGCGAGAGTCGGTCTGGTATGGCTTTGGGCTTTTAAATATCCAGAGTCTGCTTGCTGGCTCCCCAAGTGCAATTCATGTTACAAACAGGTCGCTATTTGACTTGACGCTTCAATCAGCATGGCCCCCACCGACAAGGAGAAGCTGGCCAAGCAGCAGGTCCAGCAGTCCTCAGACGACGCCGATATCGCGAAGGCCAAGGCCGAATACAAGAAGAATGCCAAGTCTTGGAAGAATTGGATTTCCAATGCAGCTGTTGGCACTGCATCCGCTCTTATTTTCACCTTTTTCAGCAAGTCACCCAGCGAGCTCCCGGTGCCATCAACCGCATTCCAGAACTGCCTGAATAGCGTTTGCAACGGGGCGAAGGACTGTGTTAGGTACCCCAATGTTGGAAAGGATTCCGGCGACTTTTTTACCTGGTCAAGACCTTATAACCGAGCGTACCCGGTTGTGCCCGTCGCCGTTGTTCGACCCCAAGATGCCAAAGACGTATCTGGATTTGTTCAATGCGCGGCCCAAAACGGAGTCAAAGTTCAAGCTCGCTCGGGTGGTCACTCATTTGCGTAAGTCGACTCATCTGCGTTGTTTGATGTGCTGCTAACAAGATGCAGGAATTTCGGTACGCCACCATTTGCCATCATCTTGGGTCGTTCTGTAGCATCGGCTGACCATAATCTTTTGCATCAGGACTTGGAGGCGATAACGGCCAGCTCACTATTGATCTCCAGAATCTGAGATATGTCGTTGTCGAAAAGACACCGAAGACGGGCAAGCCCGAGAAAGTTCATGCAAGAATCGGGAGTGGTAGCTTGCTTGGGCATATCGACAGTTTGCTGTCCAAAGACAACAGAATATTCCCTCATGGCGTATGCCCCGGTGTTGGTATTGGAGGACACGCTACGATCGTAAGTCTTCAACATGTTCCGGAATGTACGGTTCACTTAGGTAAACATGCTAACAAAACAGGGTGGTCTCGGTCCATTGTCTCGCCTGCACGGCGCCACCCTTGACAATGTTTTAGAAGCTCAGGTTGTCATCGCAAATGGCAGCATCGTCAGAGCAAGTGAGAAAGAAAACCCGGACTTGTTCTTTGTGAGTGCAGGATCTTCATATAACGTGATATTGACAGCTTTTTAATCATGGTGCGTAGGCTATCAGGGGCGCAGGAGCCAGTTTCGGTATCGTCACCGAATTCGTCATGCAGACATACGAGAAGCCCAAGGAGACCCAATACTATATCAATCGAATCCCGTACAAGAGGTCAAACGAAATCGTCGAACAGTTTTTGGCTTACCAAGAGCTTGTCGCTGATCCCAACCTCAACCGAAGCTTTGCTTGCGAGTTTACTCTGAACAAGCAAGGATCAAAAATGGCCGTGACTTGGTATGGCACTGAAGATGAGTTTGCGAAATCAGGAATCCAGAGTCGACTTCCGGGTCGCCTCAAATTGGTGGCTTCGAGCTTGGTTGAAGTGCTTCGCCGACAAGCAGATGATGCGGAACTCATTCTTGGTGACATTCCTACTGAATTTTACTCCCGCAGTCTCGGACTGACGGCTCGGGATAAACTCTCACGAAATGCGACCGAGTACCTTCTTAAAACCATCAAAGAGAACGAGGAGCTGGCCGCATGGAAGTGGTTTATCATCTTCGATGCCACCGGTGGCAAGGTCGCCGAGCCGCGCATGGATTCCACAGCGTACGCCCACCGCGACAAGGTCATGTTCTACCAGTCTTACAGCTTCAACCGTGTCGATGAATTGACCGAGCCAGAACTTGGGTTCCTCCGCAAGATCCATGATGTTATTCTGGGCAGCATACCAGCTGGCCAACATACCACGTACCCCGGATACGTTGATCTTGCACTCGGAACGAAGGGAAATGAAGCTCAGAAAATTTACTGGGGCTCCAACTTGCCTCGATTGCAGCAGATAAAAGCGGATTGGGATCCCAAGGATGTTTTCCATAATCCCCAAAGCGTCCAACCATTGTGAGGTGTTGGCATATCATGGGAGGCAAAGTGAATGGATGGATATCTAATATGTTAATATGTTAGACTAGATATGGAAGTAGTTGCTGGAAATGTTTACTGAGGATCATGATTATGGTTCAAGCTTTCTCATATGCAAGGAGCGAGGCGCAATGTTGTGGAAAGGAGCAAGTTCACGAAATTGAGCTTTATCCCAGTTTACCAAGCTGACTTTGATTGACTTCGGTGCAATTTTGACATTGTTCATCCAAATTGAGGTAGTCTTAATCGTCAGATGAGGGCCTGGATGTACCTGTGTTTTGAGTTTAACGGATTATACTTCGTAGGCTCCTTAACTGGATGTTGTTGATAAGTCACCTAAGCTATTGCAGAGGTGCGAATGTTTGAAGTTAGTCATGATCACTGGTCTGCAATATTCTGAAGTAATTTGAGCTCAATAAAGAAAATTCGAGTAGCAAAAAGGAAGGATTGCTGATGGATTCAAACCACCCAAGATGGACGAACAGGGAATCGAACCCTGGACCACTCCCATATATTCGGACTGAACATGCTAAGGGAGTATTATACCACTAAACCATTCGCCCAGGATCCTATGGATCTGATTGGTTGTTTGTGAAAGGAATGCGGTTCATATTGTCGTCAGAGTGGTGGCCCATGGTCTGGGTAAGTGATGTAGAGGCCCAGACGTAACAGCATTGTCAGCTTTCCTTGGGCATCGTTGACCATATTAAATTCCACAAAAGTCATCATTAATCATGAAGTAACTTGAATCCCTCTTAATAATAATGAATCATAACTCAACATGGTTGGGAGAGATGGTTGACAACCTCAAAAAGGATCCTGATGGGCAATGAAGAATATGGCGTACTTGCATGTGTGAAAACAAGGCTGAACATGATTAACTAAGTGATAGAATTCCACACATGGCACTCTAAAAATGGCAGGATTTGATCAGACGTATTTAATTTTGCAACTAGCAAGAATGAAACTTTTCGTATAGGAAGCAGAGCCAGTTAATGGATTAGACCAGAATTCATTAGATAAGACGGATCGAAGGAGCTATCGTAAACGGCGCTGACCGCATCAAGTCCGTGGTCTTGTCGACTTTTGTGACGAAATTAACCTTGTTACTTCACATTATACCACTAGTTCTCACAAACAAACCGCCCCAAGGCCTTTTGCGTATTACATAAAAGCCAGCTGCATTTAGATATGTGCATAAAATGGCGAACACTCCATGCTCCTAGATTACAACTAAATTATCATCGCTGTGCCCCTATAGCTATGCACCCTATATTCAATTGCTTCGATATATACCACTGCCAAAGCTACTAGCATATCTGAGCTGATGAGAGAAGTCCCTCGATAGCAAATTCGAAACGGAGGAGTTGCCCAGTCCGAGACCCAACCAAGACTGATGGACCGAAAACCTCTGCGCAATCAGAGATATTAGGTCGGAATCGCGGCGGTAACCAGAAGAATTTGGTGTCATTGCACATGACCCATGTTCCATCGCTGCTGATTCCGTAGCCTGGCCCGCGGCGAGGTGGCCCGCAGTCCAAATGAATTGGAATGTTACAAGCCTCTCGGATCGATATGGCACCAAAATTTGTCATCAAAGTTTCTCCGTTGGCATCGAACTCGATGCGCGACGGCGCAAACCCAAGATTGATGCGTCGTATAAAGGTTCCGGCCTCGATATTCCACAACTCGACTTGTGTGCCGTTTGTCACGGCTGCGTATTGAAAGTCGCGAGAAAGGATCGTTTTGTGATAGAAGCTGTTTGCGTTCAAGAAGGGATTGAAATCAAACTCTCGCATCATGTGTCCTGTTCTGGTATCGAAAATCCGCAATGAATTGGCCGATTCAGTTTGGTTCTGGAACAATCTCGCGATATGCGCCCCAATCACGTGCACAGCTATCAATCCAGAGTCATGGGAGATGCCAAGGACTTTGCTTGTTGCGGTGACAGAGTCAAACCTCTGCATCCATTTCCCTGTTTCGAGACTGAAAATCCATACCTCGGAAGGGAACTGAAATATCACTGCTAGAAGCGAAGAGTCGGGCGAGAATTCCATCGCACTAAAGGCCTTATCATCCAAATCTAAGCTGTACTGGGATTCGAATGTATTAGTACGTGAAATCGACAGGATGCGGTGGTTGGCAGAGCCAACAGAGGCAACGTATCGCCCATCTGGAGAAACCTGCGGGACAACACTCGAGTCCAATGTCCTTGCAATTTCCCCTGTGCTAACATCGACCAACCACAGGGACGGGTATTTGAAAATAATTATGTATTCCGAGTTGGCGCAAAAGCCAATCGGAACTCCCGCTAAGCCGTGAATTTCAAGTCGAAAGCATTGCCATGCATCCAGATTCCACAGCTGAGACTTCTTTTCTGAGTATAAAGCGACGAACTCCCCGTCAGGAGATGTCTTGAGAAACTCAGCCATGTTGTAGGTTTCGTCCTGCTTCGAAACCTGCTTTGACTCTGTTTTCCACATGCAGATTGTTTTGTCACCGGATGCTGAAGCAACCAGATTCATATTTGGCGAGAATGACAGCACTGAGAGGTTATCAGAATGGCCCTTGAAGACATTAAAACACTCTCCACTGTCAACCTTCCAGATTCTCACGATTTTGTTGGCACAAATAGTCCCCAGGGCCGTATTATCTGGTGAAAATTGCGTTGTGCTGACGGGTCCCTCATGGCTACCAAAAGTTTGGACAACCTCATCCGTGTCTACTCGCCGGACCTGGACAGTATCGGCACGACCCATTAACACTCCCGCCATTAGGAACGTAGAATCGCCCATAAAGGCAAAGGATGTGCCGACTGGCTCGAAAGACTGCGATCCATGTGACTCGCGATGCAGCCCCAGGCACTCTCCCGTCTCAGTGCTCCACAAACCATAGTGTTGAGCCCACACCGTCACTGCGGCAATTATTTTAGAGTCGGAGGAGAATATTAATGATGCAAATGTCTGCAGTTTTAGGTCCCTATCATAAATGCTTGTAGGTCGAGTGAAGAGGAACTCATGGGTCCCAACTTCATGGACACAGTCAAGCGTGTCCAACCGCAGTACTTGGAGCGATCCTTGAGGAGAGATAAATGCAATTAGATGTGAATCCGGAGAGAACTCAAAGTCACCACGGTTGAATTGCTCAAATACTTCAAATTTGGCAACGAGTTCCTTGGAAGTCCATTTCCAAAGTCGTAGATATCCATCATCACAGATGGAGCCTATCAACGATGAGTCTGGGGAGAATTTTACATTCAACACGGTGAAGCGGTTTGGTTCAATACTCCGGATACACTCTCCAGTATCTACTCGCCAGATACTGGTTGCTGAAGTGGAAGCGGAAGCGATGAGGGTGGAGTCCCCCGAAAACGACACTGCTTCAGCCACCCTCTCAAGGCCTTCAAAGACGCGGCCATATTGGTCCCAGTACAATTCAGGTAACGGCACAATGCGTAACCAGTGAGGCATTTTGTGTATAAACAGGGATCTTACCAAGCTTTTCTGGGGTGTAAAAGTTAAAAGGGAGGAGTAAAGCTGAAGTGGCGAGGAATCAATTATGGTGAGGTTCGATTGAATAAAATGGATCCCGTCTTGCAGCAGTTCGCTCAGTTCTTGAGATTTTGTGTCCTATATTCATATCAGCATACATTAATCTAACCAAAAGAGATGAGAAACATGATCCTTACTTGTAGGAACATCTGTAATTGTTTAAAAATGTCAAGACTCTCCGCAGACCGTCCAACAAAGCTGACAACTTCTAGCCAATGGAGGAAATGTTCAGACAAGAAGTCAAAAATTCCCCGATCATCGCAAATTGCTGTGTCGGTATTTTGCAAGTGATGAGCCCAGTAGCGGCAGGCATATTGCAATTCGGTTGGAATGCAGGCTGAAACGTGATGAGGTTGTACTGCTGAACGATCCGTTCCTGGAAGGACAAGACCGCAAATGTCTTCTCTGAGAGAGTTTTTCATAATCCGCAGACAATCTGCAGCTATTTGGCCGTGGACTAATTTCTCGTCTACCCAGAATTTGTTAATTCCACGCTTGTCCGAGTCCAGCAAAAAGTCCCGAAACGATAGGTGAAGGAATCTGATTGGGGAACTTGAAGAGGTGGGCACGTTCAATACCGAATGCAGCATGTCTAACCTCGCATAAATTATATCCTGAGAGATATTCAGGAGCCGAGATAGAGCAGATGCAGAGAGAGGAGATTCAAGAACCACAATAGTACCAATGATGCGCTGAAAATCCTCCATGACTTCATCCTGCTCGCGAGGTGAGAGTCCAATCAACTGTTGCTCCAGAGGGGGTAAATATGTAGCCTCCATTTTTGACTCTTGGCTGCGAGTCTTGTAAGACAACACCTTGCGGAGCTGCTGATCCGGGTTGCCTCCTTTTCGATCGGCAAGAAAACGACACACGGTGGCTGCAAAGATAAACAGCGGTACAGCCATTTGAACCAGAACTTGAGTGTTATCGGGGCCTGGCCAGTTCCGGGACAACCTCCGCTCTTCAGGTACCGATGCATTGTAGGTCCTCTTGATCTCTGCGAGTCTATGGTTGAAGAAGACTTCGATGTCGTGGTTAATGACGGACTCCTGTATTTGATGGAGGACAACATCATGGTATTGACCCTGTATGGCATTGAATCCAAGCCTAATAGGCAGTTCAGGGCGGCTCGTTATTATAGCTTTAATTTGTAGGTACTTGACTTTGCGGAGCCGAGAGAACAGGTGAACCAATTTACCAATATCGTGATCTCCATCACACTCATCCAGAGCGTCGACAATGAGAACTATTATCAATTTGGAAGATGATCGCAGTCGCAGCAATGGTTGCAAGATGAGATTTTCAAACTGCTCCTCTGCTGCCTTGTCCACGACAGTAGGATCCTTGTCAATCGCGGCTTTTATGTGCGGGGCTAGGTCCGGCCTAGTGTGAATGAGTTGGTAGGCGATGGTGGTGTAGAATCTCGACATGGTTCCCCGGTCGGCTTCTCCTCTTTTGAAGAAGAAGCTGGCGCCAAGATAGCCGCGTCGAGTCGATATGGTGGCGATGGTGCGGGAAATGGTTGACTTTCCAGTCCCAGCCATCCCATTCAACCAAAACACAGTTTGGGCTTGGCTGTCATGCAGCCACTCGTCAATGTGCTGAAGCAACTCAACACGAGTATTCTCCAGGCATGTACTGTTTTGTTCCTCTGCGTGAGAATTATACGATGCGCCCGCGGCTGTGGGAAGCTTGTCTAAAACCAGCCGGTAATCCACATGCTGCAATGTGTTATTTACATGCTGCACGGTATTGTCCACCCTATTTATCTTGGTGTCGACATCTAGGAGTACCGCGCTATTATTTCCTATGTCAGATTCCGCTCACTTGTTCTGAAAAAAGTACGTACGTTTGGTCCGCTTGCATGGCTAGGCCAATCATGCTCGAGTACCGCTTGATTGTTTCAACAATTTGTTGAACTTCTCTGCTCTTAAAGGGCCATTTCAAAGCCCTGACACCAAAGCGACTCATGAGCTTCTGGCTGGAGCGAGGCTGAAGGGCTTCCTGCACTTTGGAAAGGAGGTGTAAGGTTTCAGCCAGCGTATCGGACATATCTTGCGACGCGCTGAGTCTCGACCCTTGAGGGCCATCGAGTAATTTTTGGACATTTCTCGCCACCTTCTGGAGATTTGCGACCTCATTTTGCACATGTTGGACATCGCCCCGGGCATCCTTCACTTGCTTAGCATATTGCGAACATGCGGACAGCACCTTGACCGATATGTCTATAACGGCAATGAGATTAGCGGCAACACCCACCGCCTCCATGGTGAAGCGTATGTGCGGGGAGGTTGCCTGTGTGGAGAGCTGTCGCGACGGTTGGCAGATAAGCACGCTACTGCCGGTTTGCCTCGTAGGAAGCGAATCCGCCTTGAATCTAGCCGAATGCGGTTCCCCAGCTCCATCATGCAAACTCCTAGAGCAGCCTACCCGGGAGCCAGGTTAGAAGATCAGGTGACAGGGACCCACCCATAAAATTGGGAATCACCGAAGGATGAGTCCCCAGGCATCGGGATCGATCTTTCACCTAGGATATTAGCGTTTTAAGAGGTTTTGCTAGTTAGGGAGAGATGCGCGTCTCGGTAGAGCCTGGCTTCTGTGATCAACAACGACACATTTTTGTGAGTGACTGACATGAACGGAGGCCGAAAATTAGAATGAAAGCAAAAGGCAAGGATAGAATGGATTGCAGTCTATAATATAATATGATGTTGAATCATATGTAGATACATATCATATAATACAACACTAATTTCACTGGGTCGTCAAGTCGTGATCGGACATATAAAGTCATCCTTGTTTCTACCCGCAGCCGGTAAACTAGCCGATTCACTTGCACTTCGGTGTTCGGTTTTTGCAGCATTGCCGCTCACATTTTATTAGTATAGTAGTATGTGTATGTATCATAGCCAGAATGCCACTTTGGGGTAGCAAAAAGAAAATGCGATGAAAACCAAAAAGGATGGCACAAGAGTGCCTTCTGCTTGCGTGATCTGGGAATCGAACCCAGGGCTCCCCGACGCTGCACGAATGGCAACGGAGAATTTTACCACTAAACCAATCACGCTATACCTTTATTAGAAGATGCATTCCAGTGGCCAGTATAAATATCCCCTATGCCTAATCTTGCGCAAAGAATCCGGTCTTGCACCCAGTTGAGTGCAGGAAAATGCGAAGTATTGTTTGAAGTAACCAACACCCTTTATACATATATTCTCGTGACAAAAGAGCTCGGGGATATACCGATGTCGCATTGGTAGCTTAGTTGTCCCAATGTCGCAATGGACCCAGCGATTCAGCCCCCTGTATGACGGTGATTTCCGTCGGCAAACGTATCTCTCGATCACGTTTTCGTGATGATTGGGTATCTTCACGTCTTAAGCGAGCCTTGATAACAAATACAGGTCAGCCGGTTTAACCTGCAGCTGGAATCCGGTCAATAAGATCCTTAAACGCATTCACCACACAATTGTGTGGGATGCCACAAATGGGAGGAAGACACGACGGTGACGCCTCAAAGGACCAGGCTTATCATTGAGCGGGGTCGAAATTAGATCGGATGATGAGTTGATGATGACGGCAACAAACCGGAATCGATCCGTGTTGGGTTGGAGCCAGCTGCGCCTTGTCGTATTTTGCGGATTTGACGCTAAATGGACGGTCAAGGATTGGTATCGAGACATTTTTCAACTCTGAATCATGTCGCAAGTCTAGAACCACATGACCAATCATTCTTTGACTCTCTCATCGACACGCAGATGATCAGACCCGGCTGGACACATTTGTGGTCTTAGTATGCATCATGCCGCCGAAAGCCCAAAGGCCCCCACTAGTACTAGTTGCCTTGGCCCACTCAACCCCGCTTGGGGCTGCACAAATGTGTCCGATTTCTTTGGGAGGAGTGACCAGATGTGGCCTGTCCTCGTGGACGCCGCAAATCGTGCATTTTTGATGAGGTGCACCAGATATCCTCATCAGAAATGAACAACATCTCACGATAGTTAGTACAACAAAGCAGCCTTGGACATTTGTCATTTTGAATATTATATATCAAGCATGGGATTTCTGCGATAACGGCATTTCATGCGAATTCGCCAAATCGCACCAACCGAAACGAGTTTCGGAACCACATATTTCAA
Source organism: Calonectria pseudoreteaudii (assembly GCA_001879505.1). Lineage (NCBI taxonomy): Eukaryota > Fungi > Ascomycota > Sordariomycetes > Hypocreales > Nectriaceae > Calonectria > Calonectria pseudoreteaudii. Next base: position 737,795 of record KV875250.1, on the reverse strand, counting down.
TGTCTCCAGCAATCTCTGATTATGATGGTGTCATACGTAATAACTCTCTATACACATACTACGAAGTGATTAAACTGACATGGAATAGAGCCATCGCGGACCGTGGCTGACTTAGGTAATCTCGAGCTATCAAAACATCTGCGGTTAGCAGCATCGACACCAATCGGATCTGATAATGCGCAACCATTGGATTTCGATGACTCCACCATGCACGAGGATGAAGACGACGACTCGTCCTCAGACTCGTCCTCAGACTCCTCAAGCGACGACGGCGATTACAATAACGACGATAACAATGAATTGATACCTGAGTACAGTTCATACGGGCGAAACCTATATGATATGGTCACAGATGTCGAAAAGTTTGCCAACTTTAGGCAGGACTTGGTTCAATCGGTACGGGAGGAAACTTGCCGATGGATAACGCGCGCGCAATACACAATACCACCTGATCATAGAGAGCGGACGCGGACGAGAGCCATCAATAAACTCCACCAATCCATGTATCTGGAAAATTGGAGCAACGAGGAAGTAGAGGGCCGACAGGAGAATTCATATGTCATCCTGTCTCGGCCCAATGGCTATTTTCACATGGCCTGTCCGTATTATGTTGCCAACCCGCAAAAATATCAGAAATGTCTGCAACAGCATGGGCTTCAGTATATTGAAGACATCATAGATCACCTCCGACGGGATCATACCGAGCCACCCTACTGCCCCATCTGTCGCACTTGCTTCGACGCTGCCATCAAGCGAGACCGTCATGTCACGGATCGGACTTGCCAGCGCAATGATTCTACGACAATCGACGGGGTAAATGAGCGCCAAAAGACCAAGCTGGTGAAACGCGATGACACAGATTTCACCGACGAGAAGCGATGGAAGCGCATCTGGGAGGTGGTATTCCTGAAGACTCCACTGCGAGATTCACTCTATCTCGATGGCGAGACGGAGCAGAAGGTCTCCAAGGTCCGGGATTACTGGGAGATGGAGGGTATGAAGCTCATGTTGCGCTACTTAAAGACCCACAAATTGCCAAGTCCGCTTCAAAACGCCCCAGACACGACTTTAAAAACTTTCCATACAATGATCCTCGATGACCTGCTGATGATGGTATTTCAGGGTGGCATGGACTAGTTTATGCATAGATTATGTAGGTGGGCAGCCGTCGCAGGTCGAACGCTTCATTTATCTTTCTATTTCATTTCTCTGCTGTTGACATGCGTATATTGTATTTCAGCTCTATTTTTATAGTCATTGTTATGATATGGCTAGTTTTTTTTAGATCATGACGTCATGAGTTCGTGCAAGCCTTTCGGGCGATAGGCTAGGAAGGCGGAAAAGAAAATTATGAAAAAAATTGTAAAATTAAGAAATATTTATACAAAAAAAGAGAGAAAAAAAAGGAAGCAACAAGAAAAATCAAATTTGCATTCACTATCAAAAACTAGCAACAGAAATCACCAATCTTCCAACAGTCTAATCAAGAAAATCCAATTTCGGATCAGTACATCTCTATTCTCACATCACCGTTCAGCCCCCTATATCCATGAATACTCCGAATCAACTTCATTGGTGTCATATGTCGACCTAGGCGTAGTCAAGTCTTGATCTGATTGTAGTGGAGCCTCTGATTCACGTTGGTTTCCGTTACGTAGCATGATGTTGCCATATTCCCCAACGTTTTCAAGAATGATGTATGGTTCACTTGGCACCTCAGGAAGTACCGCGGAAGGCATCATCGTGTTGGGGACAGGTGGCGTTTGGAAAACATTGCGACTCTCGCGCATTGGAATCCCGAGCTGGCTGGGAACACAATTTTCGGCACTAGGTGCAAGCGCAGGATGCCCCACATCAACGTAGGAGCTGACAAGAGGAAAAGCCTCGACTAAAAGTTGAGATGCCGGCGTGAGAGCAAGCCCTGGATTCCGGTGGGTCGTTTGAGAGCGTGCCATTTGTGGAGCGGGCATGTTTTGATAGCCGGGGAGAGTCGCAGAGGGATTGCCAGCACTGATCCACGCTTGCCCGATTGTTGCAGTAGTCGAGGCGCGACTAGTAGGTTCTAAAGCCGAGAGCACATGGCCAATATCGCAGGTGGAAGAACTCAGCCCTTGTCTCGCCTGCATAGTTGAGTTCTTGTCAAATATGATGCGCCCAGCACACGTCACGAAGTCCCGGGCCAGAGTCATGTCAAATGGTGGTACATTGAAAGAGTCGAAAAGGCAGGACAACTCCCTCAGAAGTGCAGCTTCGCCGTCGAGACGAATCACAGATATAGGCTCTGCCATCCCATCCTTCATGAAAGGGGAAGGAGGACGATCGCGTCCATCAAAGAGCTTATCCCAAATGAAGAACCATTTATCAACTTCGGAGAAACCCTTTGGAATTTGCCCGAGCATATCGAGCTCAGCGGAATACAGCTTCCTGGGCATAGGACGGGGTTGGCAAAGTCCCATAAGAACATGCGCCTCCCATGGTCCTGGGGCTTTCCAGCTGATAGAACATCTGGAACAGTGATAGTTGCTTTTGAGAACATGACATCGTTTTAGATGCTGTTTGAGGTCCCATATCCGTCTCAATCCGTATTTCCCCGAACACCGATGGTAAGCGTAAGGGTCCGATTTGTAAAAGGGACACGCGAAAAAAGGTCCAGATTGAATGTCGTTCTCATCATATTCTTCCTGGCCATTCTCAAAAACAGAACCTTCAGTATCTGGTCTTCGGGGTCTTTTCCTTGGGTTTTCTCCCAGTGCGCTCGACATGTTGCTTTTCCTGGAAGGCTACGTTCCAAAACCCACGCCTGCGTGACCAGAATGTTAGATATAAAGCGCCATATGTGTGATATAACACAGAAAGAGTCTCTATCTCCGATCAGACTACTTACTTAGCGATTGAATTCAGGAGGGTAACCTGATAATGCATAAAGAGACATCATCAATGACATCCACGATCACCTAGACACAAGATCGAACACTGTTGGGCGGAAGCATATAACGCCAAATCACCAGGGATGAACTGGACGTCTCCAGACTCGAGAATGTGTCGACAAGTTTGACTCTTCGTTCAATTATCTTCAATTTTAGTGAGCGAAAGTAATTGTCTGAGGTGTCAAGCCATAGGCGGCAAATATTTGCTCTGGGTGTGCTTCTCAGGGATGATTTGGTGTATAGGCGCGCACGAGTTGCGCCAGCATAAGAGTACAATTGCATTGAGGCTCATCTGCGCGACCAGAAGGGCCCCGCTGGTGCGCAACCCGCCTTAGCGCCATTTGCATTCACATTTGTGTCGGGGGGAGGTGGCTGGATTGGCGGTGAGCAATACTTCTGGCATAATTACAAGATACACCACAAAAGTGTCAACATATGTGCAGACGCTCGCATTTGTGCAGTGGTGGGGTTGGGCTTGGTTGTTGGGCTTCAAGGTACAATTTAGTACCTCGTATCTGCATGTCTCAATACGTCAGCTAGATCCATACCCTCTCGGCGATAAACCACCCTCGTCGCGACCAAATGAAGGTTAGCCTGGTCAATAGTTTAGTGAGGCAACAAAATACTAGTCATCGCTAGACGCCGATTGCCGACTGTCGTCCGCATGGTGCGCCAACCGGCGAACCAAATCTGTTGCCTCGTTGGGTGACAATGACGATGCCTTTTCATAGCCGCTTGCCGCCAAAAGTCTCAGCTGCAATACAACTCCGGATTTAGGAATAGATGTTCTCTGGCAGATATTTCGCGCTACGTGGCACCCAAATTCATCAAGCGATGCTATTGGCCTATTGACGGAATTCTGAGTTGACTGTCCGTAAAGTAGTGTTACTCTTTTTGCTTGGCAATGTGGATTGTTCCCGTTCAATTTCTTCCATTGAAAATTGGCAACTCTGGCATTGAAATCAGCACGCATGACTTTTATGTTAGTTATAAGTTGCTTGATTTACTGATTCTTGGTTCCCAAGTTGTCAGAGATGCAACTTGCATTGACGAGTGACTTCACCGACGTTGTGAACTACAATGCCTCGAATGTAAGATTATGATAAAGACATAAGTCTAAAGTAGTTGTAGAAAGGAGACATCGATGACGTGTAGAATTGCGCTAGTAAATTAGAGTATTTCAAGGAGCCGAGTGATTTTCGAGAATGTTGCGAACTGACTGAGAGAATCCGGTCAAATGTGCATAATGATGCCAGAGCAAGAAAATCTTTTCAGAGTCTGATTCTGAATGACCTCTTCCTCAACATGTCGTGTGTCTCGATTTTTATAAATCAGTGTTTTCGAAATGTCTGTTTCAGCAAACATGAATTTGATGAGCCTTCTCAATCTCAAACTTTCGATGAGCCCCACATATGCATAAAGCTTTCCCAGCTTGTGACATGTTCTGAGCATTGTAGCTAGAGTCAGAGCTACGCGTTTATACGAAATCAAATGATATTGGCGACTTACCTAGGTATATTCGCCGTCAAATCGCCATTGATATGACATGGCAACCCAAACTGGTGCAAATCATACAATTGATACAATCTGCCCGAACCCCCAATTGTTGCCGGCATATGATTCGTCGGATCTTTCCGCTAGTGTCATTTCCATATCTCTCATGTCAAAGACGATCCATAGCAATGTCGCGGATATTCCCGCAATAATTAGGAGAGGAAGTGCTGCTAAGAACGAGTGTCGGCCAAACCAGCCGTTTATTCTTCTTCTGAATGAAAGAACCATCGGCAACCTTTTAGGCGACTTGGAGCTTTCGTGCTCGAGATAACGTGATTGTGGAAGAGAGCCCAAGAGCCAAAAAGTAAAAAGGTATATGATCAAGGTGGCAGCAAACTCCAGGTTTTCCAGACTCATATATCTCTTGGTCTTCTTTAACTTGGACAGCTTGTCTTGAAAACACAGGGTCTCAACCTTGCCCCAGTTAAATGTTGAAACGTAGGTGCCCGCTCCTGAACCAATCGGGGACTTTTCATAAACGTGGATACATCGAGATACAAAGGGGTAGAACGACAACGCCACTGTGACACTCAATAGCATCATTCGCGCATTGTGTCCAACCCCATCACCCTCTAGAAGCGCAGCCGGATATAGCAATGAAAACATACTCAACACTGAGACGGCCTGCGCAATCTCAGTTTCGAGTGCGCCCATATCTGCATTGCTAACACCATAGTCCTTTCGTATGAGTACGGCAATCGTTGCGAGTTGTAGAGCGAATGCAAAATATGCTGCTGAGTCGAAGAAGGCTTTCAATCCTGCCATAAAGATTCGATGCGCCTTGGAGGTGACTTTCGCGCTGTTCTTAAAGAACATGGATCCAAGTGCGAGAATTATGCTCAATGCAAGGCTGATGATGTACCCAACAATAACCTATTTTCTGTCAGTGCTTTCGTCTCGAGAGTCGTTGTGAAGCACTGACCCCCACGCCTGAGATGTCTGGGTTGCCAATGCCATAGACTGAGGTGCATATCTCAGCTCGACAGGGTAACATATCATTTAAATTAAATCCGGTCGCATTTTGAAGTGATTGGACATAGCTTTTAAAATCGCTCATATGGCCCCATTGTGAACAGCTTGCCATTTCTGATGGATAGTGTTGAGCTAAGTATAGAAATATGTCAAGCTGTAGGTGAGGAGATCTTGCGCAAGAAACGAGGGGGAAAACTCACATAAAAGCTCAACGGCCCTCGGAATTCCATTCCTTATCAGCCCACGTGTTGCCTAAATATGCATGCGTTTTTTCTTCTTCTTTGGAATTGGTGTGGTTGATACCCCAATCAAATCGACGGGTCAGATCCTCAGCTGAACGTGACGGCTGACATGGATCAGCCCTGAGGATTTCGGCAACCAATGGGAACCGCAGAGAAATCCTTCCACTGCAACAGTACACAACCACCAAATAATTAGTAAGAGGAGGTCTGATGGGGGCCGTAATTTCATTATCACCCCGCAGTTAAGTAGAGTCTGTTTTCCTCTTTTCAGACAAAAATAGATTGCTAGGCCAGTAACTATGAAGTTACACAACTATTGCGCACTTCTCGTTGGGCTCCTTGCCCTACCAACAATGTCTGAGGTCTCGAAAAAAACGCAAACCCCCCCTTTGTCCGAAATTACTGGCCCAGCTCCGGCAATGGGGTTGGTGAGTATTGGGATTGGAGAATGCACGGATGCCAATGCCGACACATGTGGTGTTGTATCTGAAAGTGAGCTGCCTTTTTCATTTTATAGGCGAGCGTCAGTTCTGACCGATCATAGCGGATATTTTGACATGTTCCTCAGCGAGTTGTGCCTTTCTTAACTTTCCCAACGCCGGGATCTTTGGCGGATGTTGCGGCGAGCAAGGCTGCGACATCCACACCACATGCATTGAGGACAATGTATCTCCTGTTAATTCCATGACTTTGACATGGTACAAATAGTCTTTCAATATTCTTTCAAGATACGTCACTGACAGATTATCAAGTGCGGGAAGCGCATCACGGTGCGCAACCATGACATGGCCATTCCACGACGCCGAAATGTACTTTTGCGCCGACTCCAGGATCATAAGAACCGTTACAGTCTCACTCGAGTCCTATGCCAATTTGATTCAAAGACAGGTCTCAGAAATCACTGTTTCGGAATGCACCGCAACGTACACGCTTCCCGCAGAGACTAAGACCATAACGCTCCCCGGAGTGACGACTGTAACGCTCCCCGGAGTGACTATCACGGTTCCCGGAGAGCCCACAACGCTTCCCGCAGAAACAGTTCCAGGAGAGACCATTACTCAGATTCAAACTGCTCCTAGAAGTACGATCACGGTGACAGCTCCACCAGAAAATCCAACGACACAGGGCCCGTCAGAGCCTCCAACCACGCTGGTTCCAACAGCGACTGATACCAATACAGTAGACTCCGGGCCCGCACTGCCAGTTTACGGTAAGTTTGGCTTCGTCCTCTTCACTTGTATAAAACCAAAAGAAACTCATTCTCGCTCGGACCTCAAAACTCGACAACGAATTGGAGCAGGTATCAGCTCAGGGGCATTCACGTTTTTGCTAGTTGGGTTCTTTGTGTAAGCTCTCACATCGGGACATGCGTTATTTTGCATTCAGCTCACACTGGTGCAGAGTCTTCGGGTGTTTTTGGACACCCAAGTCAGCAGCAAGAAACTCTAATTACACGCCTACATCTACAGACGAGTCAGTGAGTGGGTATGACACAGTAACCCCACAACAAGAAGTCATAAACCCACCACAAGACCCAGTACAAGATCCTCTGATGCAGGCTCTATCACACAGAGGGACATGACGGAGGTGCATAAGCCATGAATATTAAACACATCCCTAAATCGTCACTGCCTAGTTTTGACCCACAAGCATCTGTACTAAACGGGCCCCCGACCCGTCGACCCAGGCAGCTAGTTCACTACTGCGTCACTATTTGGTGGTGATACTCTGTAAAATACAGCCCTAATTTCCTACTTCCTGCTGTCGATATCAAATAATTCAACGGTCATTATAATGGTTGGCAGAGCAGAACATGAAAGTCTTTATTGATAAAAGAAAGAAATCAATATAATGCACATAAACCTGTTCTAGATAATACGTATAGAATGAAATCCATCTCTATAATCAATACACGGCAAATATTCCTCCCCCTGGTCCCTTGACAAAATCCTCTCCTTCACGTTCCTATTCCAGGCGTGTGCAAGTCCAATGCGACGAAAGGTCCCTGATTCTCTTTCAACCATTTTTAGCAGCAAAACAACCATGACGCTTCTATCCACATTCCCTAATGTAGCACACATAAAGAACAACAATTCTGCCGCGTTGTCTTCCTCAAAATTATCCTGAGGGACGTCGAGAAAAATTGGGGGCTAAGTATCTATTAGCGATGTCTCCAGTAAATTCACCTTTTCGTTACCCATCATCATATCCCAGTAGTAGCCCTCACTTGTGCCGGTAGGGTTAAAAACCACCCACCCATGGGTCCCCGCGGGTACCCAGCAAGATATCTGGGTGCCCGTGGGTACTCAGAGTAGGATATTCAATACCCGTGGGTACCCATGGGTAGTTATAAAATAATATCCACTACCCACGGGTACCCATGGGTAATTTAATATTACCTAGTATCAGGATGGGTACCCATGGGTATTTTTAACCCTAGTTGGATAAATATAATTCCATGGGCGACAAGATGTACCCAATAAATCAACTGTATGCCCCGGACAAAAAGCTGGGTCAATGAGATGACCAGGCCCGAACTGCACTTCAATGATGCCCTCTCCAGATATCATATTATAGTTCATGAGGTAGTTGCAAGAGTGTATAGTCAGACTAGAAGTATCCTCTTTTCATCTAAAACGAGAATAGCCGTGAAGTTACCCCGCTGTGGCGTTGGGGGGTCAATAAATACCATCTTGTCGCCCACGGCCATCAATCAAATGCTTTCAGCGATCACCCGTACCTCGACACCAAAAACACTTCTCCTCAGCCCATAGATTCTCAACGAGTACCATGAAGGTCATAATAGCGGGAGCAACAGGCTTCGTGGCAAAGGAGGTGATCCGTCAGGCCCTGTCAATCAAGTCCATCACGTCATTGGTCGGTCTAGCACGTCGCGAGACGCCAATCCCCGAAAATGTGGCAGCCGATGCCGATGCCTCAAAGTTCAAATCCGTGATTTGCGACGATTTTAGCAATTACTCGGACAGCGTCAAATCGGACCTCGCTGATGCTGATGCGGTCATATGGTGTGTATTTCGTTTTTGTCGTTCCTCCTCCGCTCCGCATTTTGATGCGAAAAATCACAACATTCCCGAAAAAGGTAGCCGAAAGCTAATCCGGCCACTGGGCTTCGGCAGGCTAATTGCTATAACACCCGCGAAATCAAGGTCGTATTCTTGGCCTGATGTGTGCAAAATCTGCCGAGATTACACAATGACTGGGCTGGAGACATTGCCGCAACTCAGGTCTGCGAAGACCAGCCCTCTTCGCTTCATCTACACTAGTGGGTCAAATGCAGTGCGGGATCCCAACCAGAAACCTTATATCCTTGGCGACTACTCCGTGATGCGGGTAAGATACACTTGTTCCAGTTATACACCATCTGATGATCCGACACTGATGTACCATCTAGGGCGATGTCGAGAACAAAGTGCTCGACTACGCAAAGCATTCCAAAGGTCGCGTGGAGTCATACGTGATAAAACCTGGCCTGATAGGAGGCACCGAGGATCAAGGCATGGTCATGGGTGCCTTGCAGTTCGTCCGACGCACCCTTGTGAATAATATTGTTGGTGTTCCACTGGTCGATGTGCCGGATGTAGCGGCGTCATTGCTCAGCCTAGCTATTAATGGGTCCAATCAAGATACACTGTTGAATGAGGATCTAATCCAAACGGGACAGAAGGCGCTGGCCGAAGGCCATAAGACGCCGGAATGAGTTGGGAGTACGTATTGGTGAAGGGAATTAGATGAGACGAGCGACAATTCCCCAACAGCAGGACCATTCTAGTCGCACGACTTAATTAAATAGCTAGTTAAGCGACGCGTATAAGCATAACCAAAATATAGTAAATAGGAATCATGTGTCAGGGGCGGGCGATTTAATGCTAGTTCATTTAAAAGACCTAAATGGTTCACTGGTGGTTAGGTGCGGAATCATGTGCTTTTCGGGAAAGCTTTTCCGTGACAAGGCGACCGCATCGTATTTGGTTAGATCCCTTGCTAATGACATAGCCACTGAGATGCTCCGCGACTGTGCCGTGGTGTGGCAGCGTAAGCAGGCTTATCTCTTAAGATTGGTTGCCTCTTGGGGGCCGCCGGACAGCCACGTGCAAGCCGGTCTTTTAAATACCTCAAACGTACAAATAATTCGTTTCTATAGTTGAGTCGGTTTTTTCTTTTTTGTAAATTTCACTGTAATGCTTCGTTATCCGAAAAATGCCAGAGTTCCGCTTTCGGCAACTCGACGCTGACTTGAGAGAAATTCGTTTACTCGATTTGCTGCCCGTTCCAGGCAACGAAATATGCTGTAACATTCGACATGTACCACTGAGCAAGGCTGTAAAATATGAAGCGCTGTCATATTGTTGGGGAACTAAGTCTCGTACAAGAAGAATCTCAGTCAGCGACGCCGACTTCTGGGTTACGGAAAATTTGTATTCCGCATTGCTACGCCTAAAAGATGATGCAAGGTGTAGGACTCTCTGGGTTGATGCAATTTGCATTGACCAAACGAATATCCCAGAAAAGAATATTCAAGTACCGCTTATGAGAACCATATATGAGTCGTGTAGCCAGGTCGTCATATGGTTGGGAGAGCAGGATTCCCGTACGGGGTTGGCTTTTACTGCAATAGAATATATGGCAGCTCGATATGACCGTGACCCGGAAGCAAAAATCATTGGTACACGGTGGAGGGCGGCGCAGCGCGGCGAAAGTGAGAATGGATTTTGGGCTAAAATTCGCGATCGATTCGAGACACTTGACGGAATCAGAATTCTCGGGTCGATATTTGAACGCCAATGGTTTCAGAGGGTTTGGATTGTTCAAGAATTATCCGTGAGCCCCGACGCCGCGGTGATCTGCGGGGAATATAGGACGACCTGGGAGACCATTGACAAGGCATACAAGTTATCTCATGCCGTTTTTGACATGGAAGATCACCTTGGCGATCTTGTTTCCTTTCGAAACACCTGGCAAAAAGGAACTTCGGGCGATATTTTTGCCCAAATGATGCTCGGGTGGAACCAGGATGCCACGGATGCAAGAGATAAAATTTATGCCTTAATGGGTCTTGTTCCTGACACAAGGGTCCAGGTCCCATTCACTGTGGACTATGGGAAGGAAGTCAAAAATACCTATCAGGAGTTTACTGAGATGTATATCAAGTCGACGAATAACATCGACATACTTGGAGTCAGTCGAGGTTGTCGCAGTGCTGATGACTGGGAATCGCCTTCATGGGCGCTTGATGACGAATACGACAAAATTACCCAGCCGTTTCCTCAGCACTCTTTATCACCCATCGGCGACATCGAGCACACTAAAGAATTTCAGGCTGGAGGAAATGGGATATGCCAGACCTTTCTCTCTGATGACCATTCCCTACTGGGCATTTCCGGCATGTGCCTGGAGCCGATCAAGGACATGAGTATCAACTGCTCCTACATATCACCAAAAAAGTCTGTTCGTGGTGTAATTATTGATCCGTCGTCTAATTTTGCCAACTTTATAGCTTTCTACCTAGATGCCAGGCGAGTGTGCAACGTTGAAGAAGGCAAAATGTATTCTCACACAGGACAAGAGTTTCGGGATGCGTTCTGGAATACACTTCAAGTTTTCGAGCCTGGATGGATGGAGTCAAATGATCCGGTGGAATTGCGTCAGCAATGTGCTGCATTTGACGACTTTGCGATTCGGGTCTCAGGCAAGCTACCATCAGGGAACATAAAACTGACTCGGCTGCTGAGAAATTTGAAGCTTCATGCTGTTGTTGCAAAAGACATCTTACAAGGAACCTTGACTCAGGGTTTCTTCGTCAAGACGTATGCTGCATGGAAACGGAGGTTTATCCTACTTGAGAATGGATATATTGGGCTAGGACCAAGGCATAGCAAAGTCGGGGATATGGTCGTTTTACTGCAAGGTCGTCGAGCGCCTCTTATTGTTCGTCAGGCTGGAACGCAGTATAGAGTTGTGGGTGATTGTTACATACACGGGGTTGCGAAGGGCGAGAAATTTGACCCAACAAGTTGCCGCACTCTATGGTTCAAATAACCTTGTTGCCATTAGCAATGTTGATTAATTTACGTATGATTAGAAAATATTGTACCGGTTAAAATTCCTATTACATGTCACCATCTTTCAATAGGATATTGATAATTTGGAAGTTATACATTTAAAACCAGGGGATATCAACAGTAAATGAAGAAGCTCAGCGTCTCGGTTACATCACGAGATGATGGCGGACAGGCAATGGGATTCATAGCGATACGTAAATAAACAGCGTGTTCAGAGATGAGCCCCTCGTTCTCATCCACAATAATACATAAAATATCTAAAAACCACCCATGCCTTCCAATTTCATTGCCATCCCAATCACTCCTTTGAACAGACCTTCTATCTTTCCGGGGTCTCCCATGTATCCTTTCCCGGGGTTTCCGTCAGCGTCTCTCCAGATTCCATCCTTGGACACTCTACCAAACAATTTCGTATTCTGGTTCCTGTCAATTGCCTCTCTCCACCTCTGGCAAATCTCGGGGCTGTCCACCATAATGTTGACTTCCTGACTGTGGAACCAGGACTGCGTGTCTTGGTTCCCGCTGCCCTGGATGCCGACGCAGTTGTCCGCAATCAAGAGCTTGATGTGGCACGAGCGCGACTTGAATGAGTGGTGAATGGGTTTGTCCTGGTCTTTGCCGACGTAGTCGTAAATGTGAAGCAGCTCGCGCTCAGGACCGTCGGCAGGCAAAGAAGCCAAGAGAGCCTGAGCTGCTTGGTCGTTTGTGCCGCCTTGTCCCGGAATCATCTCTCCGAGGTCGTTGTACCCGAAGCAGACGTAGTATGTCACTTCCACTCCGCGCTTCAGCGCTTCTCCAAGAGCAGGCACGAGCGGCGCGGCATTGAGGTCAGGCGTTTGGATAAAGATGTGCTGCCTGGCGTTGCGGATCAATGAGAGCCAGGCCTCATTTTGCGGAACAAGGGCATTTTTAGAATCGATGTAAGCATATGGCGGTCTGTTTACAACAGCGATTGGAACTGGTTGTTGAGTCATGGTTGAGATGTATGGTGTCATTTCTAGGCCGTCGGGAATTTCGGGACCCGTTGGGTCAATAGGTTGCTTGACAGATTGGTTAAGCAAGCGATTCGCCGCCTGTAAGCGGGTTTCGTTTGGTTTTGTGGAATAACATGACTGCATTCGAGTAATCTCGCCATCAAGATCCAGGTCGTAATGTGGGTCTTCGGGCATATGTTGTGGTAGCCCTGCGTTGGCATTGCCATTCGCTGCAATTTGTTCGGGAGCGCGTCCAGGGCCACGGTCTGTATAGATTGGTCCATGGGTAGACGTTGGCAGACCTCCCTCCGCTGCTGGAGTTTGGTGTGATGGAAGAGGTGGGTGAAGTGCATTGTGCCATGTAATTAGCGCCGTGTCGTAGATGCTGTCGACAATTGGCCCTTCAACATGAGTCATCATCTCCAGGTTATCATTATCCTCCATGTTGTTGCTCATAATGCATGCAATTTTGCGATCTATGACGCAAAACTTGGCATGCTGGGTGCCCAAGGGAAGCTTGTGCAGGCTGAGGACCTCGAGATCAATGTTGGGAATTTCGTCTGGCGCGGGCAAGTCGATGTGCTTGGCTGTATACGCTGATTGCTTCATGTATTGATGCGAATCGATAATATTGGAAAGGCCCGCTTTGTCAATGACAATCTTGGCCACCACTCGTTGTCCCCTCTTCCCAGCGCGCTGCGATAGCTCAATCAAGGCGCTCTTGACAAGTCGCTGGGCAAGGGATGGAGACCACGCGCAAGTAGCGAAAAATATCTCCTTTTCAGCACGAGCAATCAAGTTCGATACGTGACGAATAACATCTGCCAACGGCGCAACGACTGTGAGCGGAACTGTCCCGTGAGAGCCAATCAACGGGGGCGAGACAACGCCCGACACGGGATCCGCATCGAGGCAGTTCAGCGAGTCGGCAAATGCTTGTAAGAAAAGATTACATGGCCTAACTCCCGGGCCCCATTTTCCACACTTGAAAGCTGTTTCGGTCAATTCCAACGATGCATCCGGTCGGTCGTTGGGGTTGCGCTGCAGATCCTTGGGAATGTGTCCATAGAGTCGCTTTACAGCCTCACCCGGCGCAATGGTGGGATCGCGTGCCAAAACTGAGCTCACTGTCTCGGATTGGTTGCAGAGCTTGTAAATGTTCTCAGAAACCATATTTTTGGTTTATTTTTCTTTCAAAATGGTTTCGAAAAGTCACAGGGAAGGCAGCTGGGCGGTGCTTTATGCCTGTGCCTGTTCTTTACTGAACAATGCCCTGCCGGCTAACCGGCACCGCGATAACGTCATACCAAGAACAACCAAGAAATACTCATAGGGCTGAGAATCGGTGCCGCATTCTAGCAAAGACTCAGTGCCGTCAATTCCGTGTTCAGCAGTTACATGGGTATGATGCTTGAGTGGGTATTCTATTCCAGGAGGGAGAGGTTATGCGCACGATGAGACAAACAGATGTAATAAATGATGACATCTACATGACAGTAATATGTGCGAAATACAACATACGTTACTAAAACTATGTGTTTAATTAAGATTATAATTAAAAAGGCCCATGAATTGTGATGGCATCACCCCAGTCGAATTTACCAGTGCCGTCGACATGAAGTTGCAGATGCCGACTGGGCCGGAGGTGTGTGCAATGGATAATTCGGAAGCGCTAAGGTCGAAGACAAGGCCGTGAGTGGCGATTATTGGGTGCTGCGGTGGGTGCTCGCTTTCGCGAGCGTGAAGGGTGTCTACATCCGGGAAAAATCAGCACTGCAATTTTAGCGTACAGCGAAAAGCTTCAACTCAAGGAGCACAGCCTCTGGCTACGTGTACCTGTACAGCGACCGGGATTGTCATTGGCCCTAATTTCATTTTCTAGCCAAATTTGCATTACCAGTAGGCCTGAGGGTGCCGTCGGCCTCAAACATGTACCTACACTGCAATTTTAGCGTAAAGCGAAAAGCTTCAACTCAACCAGCATAGCCTCTGGTTACGTAGCTACAGCGATCAGGTTTTTCATTGGCCCTCATTCCATTCTCTCTCTATATTTACATTGCTATTTATTCTCCCCCAGGAACTTGATAAGCCCCTGCTGCAAACCCGTCACGGATGCACTACCGTGGTCCTCGCCCACAAACTCCCATGACCACACATCTCGAACGCTGGGACACTCTCGCAGCCGCGCCACCAGCGCCTCTCCCACCTCCCGAATATCCGGCTCCTCTGCCGTGTCTTTTCTATTCTCCCACGCCTTGTCCGACTCGTTCGGCTTCCTCACCAGCTCCGCCGGAGCGGATCCCCACGTGACCACCAGCGATGGCGCCGGGTCAGCTGGCTGCTCGCGCTCGCGAAACGCGACCTCCTGCTCCTTGAGAATGGACGAGTGGTTCCACCCGACACTGGGGCTGCCTGCGATGAAGGTGTTGAACAGCGTCGGCTTGGTGAAGAGGGCGTGCAGCGCAAACAGGCCGCCCCACGAGTGGCCGAAGAGAACCCTGCGCGCGGCGCTCAGCGGGGCGTTTGCGAATATCGTCTTCTCGACGTGCGGCATGATGTCGCTCTCGATGACGTCGAGAAACTTGGAAGCCTCGCCGAACGGGAGATGGTCCTGCCGCTTCCCGTAGCCGTCCAGCGGGATGTCGTATTTTCCATCCGCCGCCGGTGGGGTAAAATCGGGCCCTCGCCGGTGATCGTAGACGCAGAAGGTGTTGGGGTAGCCAATCCCGACCACAATGGTCCTGGCCGTGTCGGTGAATTCCAGCCGTCGCGTAATTTCCATGGCTGTGAAGAAGTACGCATTGCCATCTACAACGTAGCTGTTCGGAAGAGGGGGCAACAATTAGAATGCTGCTCTTTCTCAATTAAAAAAAATACCGCTTCAGTATACTTACACGATGGAAACCGGCCCATCGTTTTCGGGCGGCACCCGGTCCTTGCTCCAGCACAGAGGCCATGCTATCTGGATGAGATATTCCCCCCTGTTGGTTTGGGCCATGTACTGGCAAGTGTTTGGGGGGTGCGCATACTCCAGAGCAGTCGTCATGGTGAATCTTGATCTGGATGATCAGGAGCTGCGGGGTCATCTCTATCCAGATTCAGCCGGATATTTATACCGCGCATCTGCTTCTTCAGCCCCCCCACACACAATCCATAGTGGCGTGCTCAGTTGAGCAATCGCTCGAAAGTCGCACCAAGTGATTCCATCTGATTAGATTAGATCCATCTGTAGACCCACTGGAGCGCCCCCTCATGCGCTTCCTGGCCGATCTCGGGCGCAGATGCGAGATTGACCGTATCATTGGTGCGCTGTTGCACTTGTGGGACATGTCTAATTTTTGAGCCATATATAGAAGAAATAAGAAACAAAAGAACATCTTAGTCCGGTCAATGTGGGGTGTTGCTGCCAGTAGTGACCTATTCTTAATATCCTCTTACAGAGGCGAGGCTTCAGAAGAGGTTTAGGGTAGGTGAAGAGGGTTTCGACATTTTGGTAACCATGATTAGTTTTGCCTTTAGTAGTAGTTGTAGGGGGTTATAAATATTAAACGGAGGCAAAGCAGGTAGTCATAAACGATAAACGAAGGGCTAGTAGAATCACGTCTCTGTTTAATGGGAAAACAAATATTCTTTCACCTCAAAGAGTGGCAACAGGCAATGCCTAAGCAACACCCCTCGTGCCGTCGTAATAAGCACAATTATAAGTTTGAGCATAGTGTCTACTGTTGATTACGTTCGTTTACAAATATAGTTAACAAATCAGCAGCTAGTATTCACGCAACTTTTATCAGTCACAGTGCAATCGCAAGTGGATCAACGAACGAGATCACGTAGTTGGGACAGAAGGCACTCCAGATTCAAAAATATCTATTGAATGGCAAAGCATATTATTGACACGTGTGAGAGGACAAAGTACACCATATCATTATCCGTTAATACCTGGTTTTGAGTGATTATTAAATATAAGCCTTGGAAGTTTCCAAATAGACAAGAGACCTAGTAGGCCCCCTCCCCCCAACATAATAGATCCCCGACTCACGTGGAGCACATCTCGTTTAAGCGTCACCTCCAATCTTCACCGACCCACAGGCAACCACCCGGAGAGTTTCGGGCACACAGATGGTGGGTGGCTGTTCGTCGCTGAATGCCGGGTCGTGGTGAAGTTTGCCGGACTTAAAGTACGAACAAGACACAAATTTGGAGCGGACTTTGCTGGGGTTCAATGGCGACCCTCTTGAATCGCAAAGCAGCTTGCCGAGGTCGATGCGGCACTGGAGCGACGTGTCGGTCAAGGAGGAGGAGAAGCTGACGTAATCCACATCCGCCATCGACGGGTCCTGGGTGTAGCTGGTGCGTCCCATGACCAGCGCGGATCCATCGTTGCCTCCGGAGTAGAGGCTTCCACCCTCGAGCCTGAATTCTGATGGTTTGTAGGAGAGCACAGGGGCCGCGGGCGACTCTGCAATGCTGATGTACCAGTCCGAGGAAGACACCCTCAAGTAGAAGCAGCTTTCCAGCGGCGGAGTCGGAGTGGCAGTGGCCGTGGTCGTCTCGGTCACCGTGGTAGTCGTCCACTTGTAGTCCGTCACCGAAGCAACGACAATCTCCCTGATGTTGGTTACAGTGACGGGCACAGTGATTGTCTTCGCCACGGTAATAGCAGGCAGCGTGGTGGTGGTCGGTTTGTAGCCAAGGGCGCAGCATGCCGACGAGAATGCCATGCCATCGCAAGACTGGCCCATGTAGGCCGGGAGCTTGGTGGGCTTGGACGATGAGGGGCACGTGGGTGCGGCAGGCGCCCGCTTCCTTACCCGTTTGCTTGGCGTGGCCTGGTCGGAAACGGTGGTGGTGGTTGTGCTCGTTACCGTTTCCCTCTTGACCTTCCACTCAGTGGTGGTACCGGTCGTTACTATGGTGATGTCAGACGTGGTTGTGGTTGACTTCTTTGTAATCGTTTTTGTCCTAGGTGTTGACACAATTAGCATCTCGTCGAATTGATGAAGAGACCTGGGGCACAAGAGTACTGACTTTGGGCAGGGTGTGACGGTGGTCTTTAGGTACGATGTACACGCAGCCTTAACTGAGGGGTATGTGCGAACCTTGACAGCTAGTTAGACATGTGCAAATGGTGAGGGTGATGCACATGGTGTTTGACTCACTGCATTATAACATTTCTTGTTTCCGCCTTGGGGCGATGCACTGACGAGCAGTGCGAAGGCACAGGTCAATACGGCAGAGACGTGCATTGCGGCCGGGGTTCGCTTGATGATGGGGTAGGTGGTATTTTCCCTCCTTTGTTCCCAATGGGAGACTGTTCAAGTTATATAAGTTTCCAAATAATCTCATGGCTGAGCAGCGCGAGACACCGATTTTTGGTTCAATTGCCGACCCCTGTGGAAATGACACGGCAGCTGTTGGTCCAATGGGTAGCTCTCTGGCATGACTATGGCGTGCAAAAGGCTGCAACAAGGAGGGCAAGCGAAGCGAAAAGCATGAGGCGTGGCTGGGCTAGATTCGATAATGCCAGCCAGCACACCCAAGCCAACGACGTTGGCGGTTCAGCTGAGCAACGCCACAGTCCCCCAGCGCTGGGACAGACATGCGAATCTAAGCTAAATAGTACGCTTAAAAACTGACCACTTTTGAACAACACAGTCCCCAGAGCACGGGCTAGGCACAGTATTGAAGGTTCTAGACCGGCTCCCCCTGTATTGTGGCGGGACCTGGGTAGTCCTATCCAATGGATTTCCCTCCAAGGCGACTCTAACAAAAGCTTGGTTACAGCCACAGTAGGTCCCCTTACATCCTTCTATAAAGTAGTGGAAGAAGCGGTGGGACAGCAACCGCTTGCGTATCTTTCGTTTTATTCAGCCATCTTGTCTCGAGCTTTGACGGGCCGGGGGAAAAAACAACACAAAAATCACATACTGGCATCTCTTGTATTTTTGCGGTGTTGTCGAGGGCCTGTGCATATACCTGCACCCTGTATCTCCCCGTGCAGCCCCGTAGGCATCAATTCAGCATGGCCCTAAACAGGTGAAGTCAAGTAAATCATCAGCCGCAGAGGCCAGTGCGAAAGACAATGTCTGTCTTTGGGTTATTGCGCTGAGACCCATCATCGACGCCGTCTGATGAAGCGGCGTGCGCCCTCTCCAACATGGACCAAGCTTAAAAAAAAGTTGAGGTTGGTCGAGAGCTTAGTTTGGCAATAAAGTTTTGCCCATGTCTTGCGCAAAAAAAAAAAAAAAAAAAAAAAAAGGCTTCACTCTCAACTACAGTCAAAATAAAGCAAAAAAGAGAGTTCGCCGGAGGAGATGATATCCTAGCAATTGCACGTTTCGATCGTGCGACCTCCGGGTTATGAGCCCGGCGCGCTTCCACTGCGCCAAATTGCTTTGTTGGATGCGTTTCGGTCACGATACGATGCCCTAACTTCGGCGGGGGGGGCAGCAACATCGTCATGTGGGGCCGGTCAGCACACAGTATAACCATTCCTGCATTGAACAGCGACTGCGAGTGGCCAATGGAGACCTTTCAGATATATCCGAATTCGAATTTGGCACCAGATACAATTCCGGGACTAGCAGGGGCTTTCGCTATAGGAACGCCAAGAAAGCAGGCCAAGGTGGGACAGGGAAAGTGGATAAGCGGGAAAACAGACATGGCCAAAAATCGATGATTATTCTTGAAATGTGTATCTATCCGATTCATCATACATACATAAAAAATAAAAAGAACAAGCCACCTCAAGTTTACAGGTGATTCCAAGTGTGCCCCGACTCAACGGCAAACTCCTGCGTCTGGTTTCCAACCGCGACGGTATATGTTCCAGCATCCAACCTCCACGCCTTCGCCTCCTCATCCCAGTAGCTGCACCCCACTTCCACATCCACCTCGAGCTCGACAGTGGCTGTCTCGCCAGGCTGAAGCTGAACCTTCTTGAACGCCTTGAGCTCCTTCTGCGGTCTCCAGGCCGTGGTATCGGCCGAGGGTCTGATGTACAGCTGCACGACCTCCTTTCCAGCCACCGAGCCGGTGTTTTGCACGGTGACAGAGCACTGAAGCTTCTTGGACTCGCTAACAGTGGCTTTCAGGTCTTTGTAGTCAAAGGACGTGTATGATAGACCGTATCCAAAGGGCCATCTGATACGGTCCTGCTTGTCATCGGCGCGATATCCAACAGCAAGCCCCTCGGCATAGCTAATCTCCGCGACGCCCTCCTCATTCTTCTTGCAGGGGAAGTTGCCGAAGCTAGGCGAATCCTCCAGCGTCTTGAACCATGTGGTCGGGAGACGACCGCTCGGGCAGGCCTTGCCCCTCAGGATGTCGATGGCGGCCTGAGCACCCTCCTGGCCGGGGAAGTGCGCGAGGAGTATCGCATCTACGTCATCGACAAAGGCGCTGACGTCGATCGGGTTGCCGCAGTGGAGTACCAGAACGGTGGCCTTTGATGCGGCGGCCACGCGCTTGATCAGCTCAGTCTGATTCTCCGGCATGCGGATGTCCTCAAGGTCGAAGCCCTCGGACTCGTACTGGTCGTTGCGGCCGGCGTAAATGATGCTAATGTCGGATGACTTGGCAATCTCAACAGCCTCCTTGATGGCCTCCTCTTCAGAGTAGTACTCCTCGAAACACAGCGTTGCAGCGTACGGCGTTGGCTCGCCCATGGTGAGCTTCTGCGGACCGTCCATGACCAGGTGGATTTCGTAGGCCTCCCCAGCATTCATGAAGTATTCCACGCGGGATTCTAGGAGAGTGTGGTTGAAGATGAACTGTTCTGTGGAGATTTTAATCTCTTTGCCATCCAGCACCTTGGCGCCGTTCACGGAAAGCGAAAAGGAGCCTGTGCATCGAACGGCCAGGGTGTGCCAGCCAGTAGAGTCGGCCTTCAGCTTTGTCGACATTTCCATGCGCGAGCCTACGGCGTCGAGGTTATCTTTGAACTTTCCAAGCATCCAGACATGGGGTCTTGGCTGGTTTTCTTCCAAGACAGGTTCCTCTGCGCCCTTGTTGAAAAACTTGACCGTGACTCCTGGCTCTCCGTTCGTCAGGGTGAGCTTCTCTGGCTTGGCCTCAGGGATGATTCTCCTGGTGCGGACACCTGAAGCGTACTTGACACCCTCAGGCAGTTCCTTTTGCAGGATTTGCAGCGGTGAGTGCTTGTATTGTGGGATGGAGGATGCGCTGCCGCCGCCGGTGATGACGGGATCGGCGGCGTATTCGCCAACCAGGGCGATTTTAGGTGTCTTTGCCGCATCGAAGGGCAGCACGTTGCCCTCATTCTTTAGCAGGACCATTCCACCGGTAGCGAGCTCCCAGGCCATCTTGTTGGTCTCTTCGTTGACCTCTGATCGCTCGGGGTTGATTCCGTGACACGCGCGCGTTCTGTTTCGGAGCTCGAGCATCCTGGAAACCAGGACGTCAATCTCGGCTTCTGTGACGGCGCCCGACTTGACTTGTTCAACGAGTCTGCCACCTCTGAATACGGGGAATGGCATCTCGAGATCGAGTCCGGCCTTGACTGGGCCCACGGTGTCCTTGGTGCCGAACCAGTCGGACATGGCGACTCCATCATAGCCCCAGTCTCCTCGCAGCACGCCCTCTATCAAGTCTTTGTGCGCACTGCAGTATGTGCCATCAACCTTGTTATACCTAAAACTTTTGTTAGCCGAAGTGTCCAAAATCTTTCAACAGAAGCCATACGCTGTCATGAGGGCCTCGGGGTTTGAGACGCGTAGGAGATGCTGCCACGCAGCGAGATAAATCTCTCGCAGCGTTCGGCCATTTAGAGGCTCCTTTACGTCGTAGTAATGACGCAAAGTTTCCGAGTCATTGCAGACGAAATGCTTCGGGCAGACACCCACGCCCAGCGACCGGATGCCGTTGACGATGGCGCCAGCCAGCTGGCCGGAGAGCAGCGGGTCTTCGCTAAAGCACTCAAAGTTGCGACCGCCGCGGGGGTCGCGGTGGATGTTGATGGTTGGGCCCAGGATGACCTGCGCGCTCTTGGAGCGAGCCTGCTGGGCGAGGTGCTTGCCGAGCTCCTCGAGAAGGTCGGCGTCCCAGGTTGAGCCGTAGCAGACTGTGTTGGGGAAAGTTGCCGTGCCCAGCTCAGATTCCAGACCTGAGCCGCGAATGCCGCACACAGTGTCTGCAACCTGGGGAGTTTATCGTTAGCGACAGCCATAAACAAGGTGATGGATGAGAAATGAACAAACCCTGATGGGAGTGATGTTGAGTCTTGCGTTGCCAGCAGCTGTTGAGAAGTCCTGACCAGACAGCAGCGCAATCTTCTCCTCCAGAGTCAGCTCAGGGAGGAGAGACTGAAAATCAAGCTCGGTGGATGCCATGGTTCCGAGTAATGAGCGAGTGAGGCTTGGTGGATGACGGAAACTCGATTCAATTCACGGCTTGTATACACGAGCTATATTATATATATAATGGCTGTTCCAATACACGGCTCCCATCTATTACTCTGCGCGGCTACATGCTCGGATATCCCGAACCAAGCCTCGTTTCACGGGAATCCCGCCCCACTTTGAAGCGCTGTCGCCGAGATGGCGTGCATAATGGGGAAGGTACGCACGTTGCTGGTGGCAGGTGACTGACTCAGCTGCTGGGTGAATTGAAGTGTCGTGATTTCAGAAGTTGAAGCAAATATGCCATTTGGACATTTTAGTAGCATGCATCAGATGTACAACCAGAAGAAACGCCACCTGCTCGCAGCCGTGTCTTGCTGCAGCGGCCGGATGTCAAAGTTGGGGGAAATGCACGCTAACGCACGGGCCAAGTGCTATGACGATCCCCCGGATCTCTACACTTCCGGCACCCCGCGAAATAGTCAGAGACAGGTGAGTGGCGTCGTCATTGGCCATGTCATTAGCCATTATTACGTTCACAGAAAGGGAAGGTGCTTTGGAATCGTAGTTTTAAACCCATCAATATGTCTTCCTCTCGACTCGCTTGATATTGTCACAAACATAACTACACCGTCCAGCGGAAGCACCAATCATTCAATTTAGACTCTCATACATTCATTTACAGTAGCGTGTACCATCATTCCAAACAACCCAAAATATTCAAGATGGGCCTAACACCAGTCTTCAACACCTCATCACAGGAGGATAAACGACAATGCGGCCATGATCATGGGCACACCGCACGCAGCAATCTTTGAAGCACCGCCAGTGACGTATGGGGGCAGAGCAGACGGAGTGGGGGTGGGAGTGGGGATGCTCTCGTTGCTGTGAGGCTTATTGTTGTCGAGGTTGCAGCCGGAAATACCCAGGGAAGAGTTGACCGAGATCTGGAAGAGACCCTCCTTGGAGCTGGCAGACGAAACGACAATCTTGAGCGTCTCGTCCTTGGTGGCCTTGACCGACAGCGCAGCCGGTCCGTTTCCACCATCGGATGTCGAGTTCTTGGCAGCCACATCCCCGTTTCCATGGCGCAGCTCAGTGTCGAGCGTCTGCTTGGAAAGAGAGGTGACGGTGAAGAGAAGCTCCTCCCCAGCGGTGGCGGAATAGGAAAAGGTCACGTCCTCAGAGCCAGTGAGCTTGGCAATGGTGATGCCGCTGAGCAGAGGCTGCTCAGAAGAAGATTTCTTGTCCAGGGCGGTGATTCCGTTGCCGAGGAGCAGGTACAGCCAGGGCTGGATGTTCTCGGCCTGGTCAAAGGACATGTATGTGCCTCCGGTCTGGAGAATCGCCTGCAGCAGGGTTGGCTCGAAGAAGGAGTCGGGCGGGGCAAGGAATCCGAAGCTGACGCGGATGCCGGCGTTGCGCGCCTTGTTGATCTCGTCGATGAGGCCGTCGACGTCACCGTCTTCGCCGTCAGTCAAGACGACGATACCGGATCGATCCTTTGTGGCGCCGTGGCCAGACTTGGTCAGTTCCCCGACAGCCTTCGCGACACCACTGCACACAAGTTAGTAGGAGTCCAGAAGAGAATCACTACGTGGAGAAAATACTCACTCTGCAATCCAAGTGCCTCCGCTGCTGTTGATTTCGTCAAAGGCACTATCCGCCTTGGAGGGATCGCTGAGGGGATAAGTCACGACTGCATACGAGTCGAAGCTATATGTAATTAGCAAAGTCTCGTCGCGAGAAAAAGTGCATCTACTTACTCAACAACTGTGACCTCGTCGGCACTCTTGCCTCCAGATGCTTCACCAGAAGTCACGAGCTGTCCGTTCAGGGCTTTTCCAGCCGTGATACGGAGGTCGTCCGGGTCAGTGCTAAGCATGGATCCAGACGAGTCGAGAACAATGGCAACCTTGCGACCACCATTGCTCGATGCCAGCTGGATCTTGCAAGTATCCTCGGCGCGTCGGTGGTAATGAGGGGTGGGCCAGAAACCCTCCACCAACAGTGGTATGGTGGCCAGGGAGACGGCGAGCGATTTCAGCATCATCTTGGCGATTCAAAACGAGTGAATACAAGATAAGAGCGAATGTGACAAAGTTGGAATCAACTTTGATGTATGTGCAGCAAACGAGTGCAGTAGATAAGTTGTGTTAGTCCTTCCAAAAAAGGATCGGAGCCCAGAAGTGAAGGGCTCTGCCGCTGCATTTATTCTTTCTCGCAAAAGGCCGCAACCACACTTGGGCAGACAGTCAGTCAGTGACCTTCACTCCCAACCACCCTCCATCTAGGACTAGGACTCGCAGGACGCTGGCTGAAATGCAGGAACTATGCATGATAAAGCGCCTTGCCCAATAGAATTGTGAAGATGCACCGTGGCTGGCAACCAAGTCTTTGCTGGCAAACGCCATGGACCCAATGGCCATGCCACCACGATCCCCAAGTGCCGCATTCACCACCACCAGAACATGCACAGCCCTCGCAGGGCTGAACTGCGAGGGGGGGAGCGGCGCGGCGAGCTGATTGGTTCGAGGTGGCCGGCAAATTTACCGGTCTGTATTTATGCTTCTTTTTGGGCTCAGGCCCAACGCCCCGCGTCTCAAGCCCCCAGCCACAGCGTCCGTGATTGGGCTGTCTGACCAGAGCTGAAGACAGCGACAACGCCTTCGTCTGGACAACTGCCAATGAGACAATCGGATGCCATGACCAGCGCTAAAATAGTATCTCTTTTTATACGGCCGCCTGAATGCCGTTGCGTCATAAAGAGAATCCTTGACTCCTGAAATGCGCGGATTCATCTTCTTTGTGGCAGTGTCGTCATTGAAGGAGCCGTTGGCAGAGCTAGACCATCCAGACCAATACCCAACAGAGAACAAGAAAAGAAACTTTCTTTGGGTAGTATCCTACGCCAAACAAGAAACTCTTTTTCCAGTTTTCGCTCTGCCTGAAGGCACTGAATCGCAGCATTGAAGAATGTACAGACCAAGGTCTCTCTCAAGTTTGATGTCTGCTCGGTTCTGAACTTCCCGTTCCAGATGATCGGCGTTGCTTTGACCGCTGTTTATTAGCTTGCCAAGAGCGGACTCCAGCATCAGAGCCCAGAAAAGTGCATTTCCTCCTTGGGCCTGCGGCGTTGCCTGCCGTGCACGCCAGTGTTTCGCAGGCAGCCATCGTGCATCCTCATCAAATACGGGTGCCTGAAATGATGCAGCCACTCTTCAGAACTTGTGGTCAGAGCTTTGGTGAGAATTGCGATGCTTCACACAAGCCGGGATGGTATTCAACGTGCTTTTTTAAATAAGTATCTTGACACTATACAAGCTAGGTGCCAAGGACTTTAGCTTAAGAGGGGCTGAAAAAGGTTGCACACCAACAAACACTGGCTAGTCCATCCAAGGGAACCCGATCGACTGCTATTTTTGGATCATTTCCGGCTTTTTCCCACCAGTCCAGAAGGAATCTTTGTATGCTGAAGGACATTGTTTCGCTCGCTGCTGTGCTCAAAACTACCTTCTAAGCCGTAATCTCCTCACTTCCATAGGCCCTTTGCCACATTCTGTTCTGAGCTGTTCAAATATTCCTGCAGCAAGACGGAAGTTCACGCTGCTTTAACAACGACGAGACTCTGCAAGCTAAAGGATAGCTTTCCATCCTGAAAGTGCCGAAATTCCCGGTCTTGTCTTTCATTCTCAACCGCCTCCGCTCGAAAACGGTGGAAACAAACATTGCCTGCCCGGAGGCAAGTTTGCACCCAATTATAGTCACTACTATTCGAGGCAGCTGCGGTACGTACTGCGATTTTTATTTGATCGGTTGCATTGAGGCCATCTCTGCATCGATTTGCCTCTGCCCATCACCCTCCATAGCAGTGGGCCTCGTCAGGATCTGGATATCTCTAAGTTATTGACCATCCGCATTCGCCTCATTAGATAATATCATATTCAAGCGATCCATTCCCCCCCACGCAAAGCAGCGTAGCGAAAAGAGGTCCTAAAATGGCCGTAACATCGAAAGCATGCACCTCTTCTTTATACACTGTTTTTTGCCTTTGTGCTCACTGAAGAGCGAGCTTTGCCCTTAACGCACGAGCTCTCTCACAGGCTACTTTTTCTGGTGCTACATAAGCTTTTTCATGCATTGTGGGGGTCATCACTGGCGCCATGTCCCGGTTTTTGAGAATGACTTCATCGATATCATCTCCATCTGCCCCGTCAAACATGTCTAACATCAGATGAGGTGCTTTATACCACAAGGGCTTCATCTTTGTAACTCACGCGTCCCCGCTGTCAGTTGTTTTGGAGATTTCATTATACTTTGAAATATCATGATTCATCACTTCTTTCAAGGCCAAGATGCCATAACAGCGTCACAGAATGATGGAAACTCCAACTTACGATGCAGGTAAATGGAACTAAAATCCAAGTGAAAGCGCTGCATCCAAATATTCTTCTTCTTTCTCTCTCTTTGTCTTTTTTTTTTTTTTTTTTTTGAAGAAACATGTTGCACATTATCCATCCAATCGCGCAGAGGTTCCCGCGATAAGGTCTGATTTGTCAGCATCGGCACAATCGATTCACTCGCTTGGTGAACTCTGCTTAGTCATCGCGGAAATGGTAAAGTCAGTCCTGTTTGCGGTCCAAAGCCATGAATGTTAACGCGCCAGTGAAATCAAGACTCGTTTGCGCACGCGTCGCCCATGGCCCTCTGCATTCCTTGTCGACATGGTGGAGACGCGTGAACCAGAAGAGTCCAGCGATAAAGCTTCCTCTCCAAAGCGCCCAAGATTACGAGCGGGCCGCGGTCGCAAACGCCTTCGGGATGCATCTGAGGCGCCAGCTCAGGAACTGGACCAAACCATGACGGATGCTTCCACCAACCAACAACCCGGTAGCAGCATACCACCAGAGCGCATGGCTCAGATTTTAGCCAAGTACAAAGCATGGGCAAGTAAGTCTAGGCTAAACAACTTACCCTTTTTCGCCGTTAACAAAATCCAGGGAAAGGCAGTCCTCATGATGCTCACTGCTTCGAATGCCACAAGGACGGAGATTTGGTGCCTTGTGTGACATGCCCAAGGCAGTACCATGAGGCATGCAAACCCGAAGATTCAGCTCTCGTTGCACGCGATGGCGTCTCTCAGTGGTATTGCCCTGTCTGTGTTGGATTCGGGTGGCATGCCAACCCCCCAGTATTAACACCTCCCGCCTCACCCGTGTCTGAAACGATTGAACTTGCGCCTGATAGCGAGCACTCTCATCGGACAGTCGAAGCAGTAGCAACTCAAACGCCTCCGCAAAAGCCAACGGCAGTCAGCGAGGCGCCTTCCTCTTCCCGAGCGCCCACAACGGGCACACGCAGAAGGCAGCCGAGGGCAGCAGATACATCAACTACCGCCACACAAGACACCGTGCATCGCAAGTCACGCTTTAACACCCTTCCAGTAGAAGTGGATTCTGCGCTCACCACATTATATCGTGAACTCGAAAACATACCTTTCCTGCAGAAAAAGGTCGCCGACCTTGAGGCTGACCTTGCGCAAGTGCGCCAAGTAGTCAGCATGCAACGGAACGAGTTGACCATGGCGAAGAAGGTGGCTGAAAAGGCTCGTGTCTCGGATGCTGAACTGAAAAAGCTCAGAGAGGAGGCAGCTGGGAAGCAAGCAGCTGTTGACGAGAAGAAGAGCCTGGAGGCGAAGAATATAGCACTAGAAACAGAGGTTGAGACGCTTCGAGGACAATTGGAGACAGCAACAAAGACTCTGCAGGACTGGAAACAGAACTTGTCAAACATGATCGGAAGAGGATAATTTGCACCCTCATGTGACGGACGGACGGAGCCAGATGGCTTGCAGATCTCGTCTTGGGCCAGTGCTCCTCATCATCACATGGACAATCAAAGAGAGACATGGAGAATCTAAGCGAGTTAGACATGTGCCGCTGTTGTATCACATAAGGGACGGAGCTCAAACAGGACGAATGAAGCTTGCAGGCCCTTAGTCCAATACCGAAGACTAGAGGCAGCATCACTAGAGGATGACGGTGTGTCTAGATGGCGAAGAAGGCATTGTACAACGAGACTCGACATCACGAACTTTGAGCAGAAGCAATCTTGCATGGGTTAAAGGCTGCGAGGGAACACGGCCCAAAGGATTGGAACTACTCCTATAGCTAAAGCTTATCGGCAGTCTGTTTCTGCGTCGCGATCCATTGCTCAACGGTCATGACACTGTCCACAATCATTGGCCAAATGAGATTGACAGCTGCATCCTTGGTTTGGGTAGAGAAGCCGGCGGTTCCGTCAGACCTTGCAAATGTTAGCTTACATGGACGAACAATGCGACGCTTATGGTTGGGGGGCTAGTGACAAACTTACAAGAGGGTAACGTGGTATCCGCTAATGTCATGGAATGGTCATGTCAGTTCTTGGTCAAACTTGGGGAGGTAACATTATGACAAATGACACTCACAGCTCTCTGGCGTATCTTGCAGTTGACTCGAGACATGTGTTTGCCACCATGCCTGTCATGACCAAATGCGTGATGCCGCGTTGATGAAGTTGGTAATCCAGATCGGTGTTGGCAAACCCACTGACAAGAAAGAACACGCCAACCTGTTAGCAAACTTCAAAGCAAAAATGGTCAGCATTTCACAAAGCTCACCTGCTGTTCCAGTGATTGGTAGCGACCACGTCGCCGTTGCCCAAAACATCCGGCTCCAAGCCTTGGAAAAACTCGGCGCCCCAGCTGCCTTCCTCAAACGCCTTGACCTTCTCCAGCCTGGAGGTCGACGAATTCATCCGCTCCCAGGCCATGTAATTCCCTTCCTTGTACTTCTGATGCATGGCATAGTAGATTGGGACCTTGTGCTGGCGTGCCGCAGCGACAAGCTCCTTCATATGAGAGACGGTGTCGGTAGCGACGATGGATTCTTGAACGGCAGGGTAGAGCTTGCCCTTGGGGTGGAGAAAGTCATTGTAGGGGTCAATCAAGACAACAGCGGTGCGTGGGGAAGACATGATCAGTTTTGAAATGGTGCAAAGTGTGGTTTTTTTCTTCTTCTTGGCTGATACGATTCGGTTTGAGGACGAGGTCTTTCATCTTTTATAAGGTATCAGGACACCATCGCTGCGACGGCTGACAAATTTGGGCCCTCAACAACCACGTCGGACGCCTCGGCGATATCTCCAGTTTCTCACGCAGAGAGTCGGTCTCGGCGTCGAGTGCATCAAGCTAATGCATCAGCCCTTGGATTGTGACCCGTCTCCAAATTGTTTGGACCGCCGGCAATCCGAGGTTCTCACCATGATGTCACAGCTTTGTCCTCTGATTGGGTAGTTTGATGACAAATTTGGCACCGTCGATTTAGGCTGGCACTATTATTTTGTTGAACGCCCTGATGACAAATTTGCTTTTAATTACCCCTCTCAAAGTCCGCGGATCCATCATCCTGTACGCCGAGGTGCGTAATTGTGCCAATCAATGGGCAACTTTGGGATGAAAATCCCAATTTGTCATCTGATTCTTGTGCCGATACGACACACCATCGGGTTGGGTCGGACATGGCTTCGGCCCTCATGTGCAAATGCAGCGCTGAGCAGTAGAGATCACGAGAAGGTGCTTTGAGTCTGTTGCGTTGGACCAGTCTGGGGAACCCTCCTGTGCTTGAGAAGTGAACGTTTCGTGAGATGATAAGATGTGCATTTCAATGCGTCAAGTCCAGATACCGTAAAGAAGAAGAATTCTTCACCTTTCCAATCAACATTCACATCAATGCGCGACAATCCCTTCAACCGCTCCATTAAAAAAAAGTGCCGTAGAAGAAGGCTGTGCAGTACTGCTGACAAATTTAGTCCACTTGGGCAGAACCAGAATGTCGCAACAGAAGACCAAACCTAATTTGTCAGCAAGTATCTGCTCGAGGCTAACCTATAGCTCCATATGCATCACCACAAACAGTACCGAATTGCAGAATGAGCTCACGCTGCTGAGGCAAGAAGCGAGCAGGGCAACAACACAGAGGGGCGTTCGCACATAAAACGCTCGAGGAACGAGAGTAAGAAGCCAGAAATAGTAGGCACAATAACTAAGAGCTGGTCGGGAAGAGCCCTGCGGGCTCTTCCCTCCCCTTGCCCCTACCTGCCCATTTTAATGAGGCTTACTTTTATTAAAAGCTTATTCTATCACATGACTGTAACGCTTAGACTATAGTTAAACCCGGACAGGCAAAGAATCAAGGGGGGGGGTTCAAAATAGAGGGCAGGTAAGATCTTAAGGAGTAATTTTTCCTTCTAGTTCGTTCTCTTAACTGTGTCAATGTAGTTTTTGGTGTTAAATATAGAGTCTTTGTCTATCTTGATTTGGTAGGCGGTGTGAAGTGTAATTCTGTTAATGTGCCAGAGGTTGCTATTATCTATTCCAGAACAATCTACAGAGTCAGGTTAAGGATAGCGAAACAGAAGTGATCCATATAAAAAAAAGTAGCATATTCAACTGTCTAATTCGATCATCGACTAAATACAACAATTTCTTGTCATCCAGCTTCTATGAATAGGTGTCTACTTTGTATTTTTAAAAGCCGATAGTGGTATGCAACTGAAAAAAACAAAGGAAATAGCTGTAGGTGGCTGTATGAATAATTTATCGAGTGCAGCAAGTCCACTAAGAGAAGTTAGCACAAACAATTCTTACAGAGTTAAAAGGTCATGGCTACTTACGCTAATATTGCACACTTTCTGGCCTTTCCG
The DNA here is from genome assembly GCA_001879505.1 of Calonectria pseudoreteaudii. NCBI lineage: Eukaryota > Fungi > Ascomycota > Sordariomycetes > Hypocreales > Nectriaceae > Calonectria > Calonectria pseudoreteaudii. The sequence goes on along the minus strand of KV875250.1, from coordinate 706,942 downwards.
ATTAACCGTAATGTGAAGGTTTGGCTGGCCACCTCGTCTTTGACCAGCTGCACAGGTAGCAATAGACAATCGAGGAGTGCAAGCTTGTTCCGGAGAGAGAATAGCTCTGTTGATGGTACGGCAGTTCCCTTGGGGGGCTGCAATAGAATATGTGCAGAAAATGGCAATCATAGTGACCAGGGTGGAAGTTGGAAAGTGCATTTTGAGAGAATGAGAAGGTATTCTGTTCTGAGTTGATAGAGTGGTTTTGTGATCTTAATTGTGAAATGAAGTTATTGTGTGTTACGAGATGATGGAGTTAGATTTCTGACTGAGAAGCAAGCGGTTTATATACTTTAAATCAGGACATTTCTTTCCTACTCCCTATTCCAACTACAGGGTCAGATGCTACAGTAAGGTATTCTTAGTTACCTGTTAGCTTTTCATTTGTGATAGTACGATATGTAGTTCCGTGGCTTGGTTAGAGTATGTATTTACTTTTGTTGTAACAATAAAAGGTTTAGAGGTAGCTAAATATGACACAGCAATTCAAGTTCCGTAATTATAGGAGGGAATAACATTACATAAATTCATGGCACCTTGAGGCTTTTGGTGGATTCTGGTGAATCTCGACTGTTGGAGGTGCTGCCTAGACCACTCGGCAGAGGCTCCTCTCCTGACTCTCAATTCTTTACGTTAATATAAAATGCAAAACAAACTCATATTCCGTGTGGCGTGGGGACTAAACTCTGTATTTCTATCACTTTGGACACTTGTATTTCATTGGTCCTCTCATAATTGACTAACTTATGTTGAAACGTTGAATTCGGAATGACGGAATTGCGTTCCTCGAGGCCAGTAGGCCTCCGGCCCGGGAGATGGTCGTTGTGTGGGTAAATCCCGGGAGTTTGAATGACTCACCCAAGGTCACAACAGGGTCAATGGCAGCTGCTAGGGGGTTGAGCCATAAATTGCGGAATGAGCTCACACTGCTGAGGCAAGAAACGAGTAGGCCAGTAACTTAGAGGGGTGTTCGCACATAAAACGCTCGAGGAACGAGAGGCCTAACTAAGAGCTAGTTGGTCAGGGCCCTGCGGGCCCTGACCTCCCCTTGGCGCCCTACCCGCCCGCCCTTCTGAGGTTCGAATGATGCACAAGTCACATGATGATGAGGTAGGCACAGCTGGTGCGCAGCAAAAACGGGGCAGGGGCTTCGAAAAAGAAGGCGGGTAAGAATAAGAACTCTCGTTCCTCGAGCATCATGTTGGGACGAATGTCGCACTTTTCATCAGGTGTGACAGCAACGGCAACTAGACGATTTTAAGATTGCTTTGGATCAATTGCTACAGAGGTCCACCGGAGAGATATAGTTTATTCCACAATCTAAGTATAATGACCAAGCGCGGAGTTATTACCAAAAGACCAATATTCCAAGGTAAGATATTTTTGATTTGAGTAGCACAAGCCGGTTTGTAACAGGAGGGAGTGCGCTGCTAGTAATGACAGACCTCTAATCGTGCAAGCACCACGTGCCATAATGATCAATCATTTACTCAGCAGCCTGCTCCTTTTATCTATTGACACATTCAAAAACCATTTGGCGCCTTGCAGCCGAGTGGAAACCAGTCCTGTGCAACTCTACCAACAATCGCATTCGCCCAGCATGTGGCTGGCTGCAGTGGGGCGTCAACACCAAACCATGTCCAGTTCAACGCCGGCCCCCATCACATCCAGCACCAACTGCATGTCGACACAATATCACAAAATTGGAGATTTCAAGAGACGGGCTGATTGGACGACAGATGTGCTGGCAAGCTCTGTTTCCTAGGCTGATCCAACTGGGGTCGCCAACTTCGATCCACAACACTCAGGCGCCCACTCACCCATCCTTGGTCAAGCTGTGCGTGACATGATGTGATACGAGTCAGGTAGTCTTGTATTTGACCCACTTAACGGAAGATCCGTCATCATCCCTTTCTAGGATAGTGGGGATCTTTAGATGTGGGTAAGGGCTTTTGTTCGAAAAAAAAAAAGTACCTAGTTTGCCGCAATGCTTCTCATTGTCATTGGAAGTTTGCCAATTGGGTAGATATTCTGAAGAATAATACCAAAAACTGTGTGACTATTATTTAATTCGTTGGTTTACTGTTTGGATCAATACCACGGCTGACCATATCTCGCTGGATGCGAGCCTCATGGATTCGTCATGGATTCCATGGCAGGATTGCCCGCAGACATGATCTGCGGCAATCAGATTTGATCGCACTGGTCTTGAGTGCTGGTTGGTAGGAGTCGTGTCGGACCGGGCCGGCCGCAGCACCTTGTGGGCCAACTAGGTGGATGTAGTAAGCCAATGATGCAAGCAGTGCCATGCATGAACGCCGAAAAGGCAGTACGGGATGGGCTGCGCCTTTTTTCTAGCAAAGGGAAAAAAGGGTAGAGTAAATATTGTAGCTGCTATTTTTCTGGGGTGACTGGACACGGGCAACGGGGTATTTTTTTCAGGCTTGCGTTGGATGAGGATATAATATTCGACTCCCTTGCCCTCCCGGTCCATGTGATATGATGCTTTGTCTCCAATGATGTTGATGGCGATCCTTCTTGTGGTTGACAAGGCCGAACAATGTGATCTCATGGATGATATAAGCTAAGATTTCTGCAAAAGGCCCGAATTACGACACTTCTTTTTAAAAGGACATGTACTTGGCGGAGACATGGTGGGATGCCTAGCCGAAAACGTAGGATGTTGCAGCATATCGGCTGGAATAGGCAACTGGTGATGATGGGATTGTGTCACACGGGAATGGAAATATGCTCTTATATCGATATTATTGGCTGCCTGGTCGACGCGTATCAGGTGAGGCTGGTTCTCTCTTTCTGTCACAGCCTCATTCGAAATGGTGGTCATTGGGAGGTGCTTTCTGCGGGTTTGAAGTTAAATACGCCGTGTTTTCTTGGGCAAATTGGAAAGATTTCAACTCGAACTCATTCCTGTACTATTTGTTCTTCTCTGTTCATCCTGATTTTGCGCCTTTTCAAGAGATGACGACCATGGCTTGGTCCAAAGTCTCAAGTAAACGCTGGGAACGCCCTCTAGATGGATTGGAGGGTTATTTTGTCGCTGTAGGAGAGATATCGGCTGGATTATCTGGCGGGCGCTTGCACAACACATTGTTTTCCAGGTTGACAGTTGAGTTGGATCGGCCCGACATCATCGGCTCCCTTAGACACGCGTGGAAGCAAATGCGGTACGAGCAACCGCAGCTGGCCGCCACATCTGAAGGCATGAAAATGGTTTACGAGGTCCCTGATGAAAGGGATCTTCAGGAGTGGTTAAGGTCGACCTTCATAGTTTCGAAGGCATCGGACGCTGAGGAGTTGTTTCAATCCTCTTCGCCCATAAAGAAAGCAACACTGTACTACCTGCCAGGATCGTCGGAGGTGGTCTTCCGCAGCCCTCACTACACACTTGATGGCACCGGAGTGCTGATGTTCTGGCACAAATACCTCTCTGCCTTGTCCATGCCCAAAGAGAACATTAGGTTTGGCGACGAACCAAGCCGGCTGGCGCCAACTATGGACGAGGTGCTTGGGCTCCCGGAGCAGTCAACCCCTGCACAAAATGACAAGGCCAAGGCCCTCTTTATAAACTGGGCCGAGTGCGAGCCTGGAATCGGACTTGGTCGGCAGCTTGGACCAGGGCTGCCGGGGAAGTGCCAGAATGCAGAGCTGGCGTTTCCCGCTGATGTCACAATGACGCTGGTCAAGGCCTGCAGAAGCAAGGGCGTTAGCGTGACCGCTGCTGTCCACGCCGCGTACATTGAGGCTATTGGCAAGCACGCCGACCCCAGACCTAAACCCGTCGAGTACGTGACGGGTTGCCCAGTCAACCTTCGCCCGCACCTGCCGGAGCCCTACAGTTCAAGCGATTACGCCGCATCCGTTTACTGCACAATCGTCCCTTGCAAGCTTAGCCTCCCAACCTCGTACCGGGACACGGCCGAGTCGCTGAATGCGTTCTACCAGACCACCAAGGGAGACGAGAAGCTGCCCGAGCGTGCGAGCCACTTTGGGCGTGTGGCGCGCGACTTTGTTCTTGGGCCCGAACCTGCGAACATGCCTGCTCGTTCAGATGCAATCATCAGCAGCCTGGGAATAGTGGAAAGCCGCTTCAAGCCAGAGTATCGTGGCGGAATTAAGGTGAGAGATATGAAGTTTGGAATAGAACTCATCCTGGACCTGAGCCTCTTGTACATCTACACTTTTCGCCATCAGCTGAGACTGGTCTACTGCTTCAATGATGGCTACCAACGGCCCGAGGAGATAAAAACGTGCTTGGACGAGGTGCAGGCCGTCTTGGCTCGGGAATTGCTGGGGCTGACGAGGCAGAATTGAGAACATGCATGTTCGGTGGAGATTATTGGGGTAGAAGAAGTATATTGATAGCATCGTCTGCCAGAATTTGTGGTTACAAAACGCTCCAATCGCGCCGGCTTGCATCAACAACCACCAGGTGGATCATCGCATCCGCCTGCTCGGTCTGGTGGTCTAGTGGTATGATTCTCGCTTAGGGAAAACCCTACAGCATAGCTTGCGAGAGGTCCCGGGTTCAATCCCCGGCCAGACCCTTCTTTTTGCCAATTTCGTCCCTCAAAGCACTATTTTATTGTTACTCTGCTCAATCAATGGTGGTGGACTTTTGTGCACAAATCGCATTGACTTGATGATGATGACTTACAAGGGCCGCTACTTTCGACCTCACACCCAAACTTCCCTGACCACCTCATTTTGATTGCACAACCTCTGGGAGTCTCCACACCAAGCTGGAGCTTTTGCAGCCTGGCCTGGCGAATCACAATTGCCATTGCCCATTGCGACACTGCGTAGATGCCTGATTGCAGCCTGGTAGAATTGCTAGAACTAGGCTGAAAGAATTGGTCTTTCCAGTATCCTTCTCAGCGTTCGCTATTAGATGAAGGGTAGCTATTCCTGATTCCAATAAAATCATCTGCATTATTCTCAACATAAACTGTTCATCGACCAAATAAAGCTACCATCAATTCCCTCTTCAGTGCTCTCGGTTCCAACCTACATCCTCTACCACCATGTTGAGCCCGAGCGACTACACCGTTGGCTGGATCTGCGCCATTGCGCCCGAGTACAATGCCGCAACATTATGTCTGGATGAAGAGCATGATAGTCTGAAATATCGCGAGCCGGGCGATACCAACGCCTATACTCTGGGCAAGATTGGCAACCATAATGTTGTTATCGCGTGTTCGCCCAATGGATCATATGGACCGTCCTCTGCATCGGGTGTAGCTACGCACTTGCTGAGAAGTTTCCCAAACATCAGAATTGGCCTCACGGTTGGTACAGGCGGTGGCGCTCCTGCCTTTGACCGAGACATCCGCCTGGGCGATATTGTAGTCAGCTCTCCTGGAAATGGGAGAGGTGGCGTGCTGCCATATACAGCTGGCAAAAGAATACAGGAGCAGGATTTTAAGATAACAGGGTTTGTGAATCAACCGCCGACAACCTTGTTGAGCGCGGTGATGAAACTCAGAAACAAATACAAGAGAAGACAAATTAAACTTGAAGAATCCATTGATAGAATTCTCAAGAAGGAGCACGAAGAGCTACAGGAGGAACTCGAACGTCCAGATGACAGCACAGATATTCTGTACAAAAGTGATTTTGTACATCCCAAAATTGATCAAAGAGGTTGTACGGAAACATGCAACTTGGATTCTGAAGCTTGGGTGCCACGGCCAAAACGTACCAACAGACCTTTCAGCCCAGTGATTCACTATGGCCTGATCGCTTCGGGGGAACAGATTATGAAGGATGCTTTGTATCGCGATGAGCTTGCGGAGCAACATGGGGTTCTCTGTTTTGAGACGGAAGCAGCAGGACTAATGAACAACTTCCCTTGCCTCGTCGTTCGTGGAGTATGCAATTACTCAGACTCGCACAAGAGTAACGCTTGGCAAGCTTATGCTGCGTTGTCGGCATCCGCATATGCCAAAGACCTTCTGCAGCAAATCCCCCCGGAAATTAGCGATAAGAGACAAAAGATGATGGATGTGGTATCCGGTTAGCCGAAGGAGCCCCGCAATGGTGTCGAAATGGACACTAATCTTGTCTCGTGACACTAGACGTGCAACAAAGCGTTAAAACGCTTGTGCAATCTCCATCTCATCACTCTCAAGAGCAACAAGACATAATCCATTGGATTTCCGAAATCGATTATGCTGCTAAGCGGGGCGATCATTTTGCGAAGCGAGAATCCCGAACCGCCGAATGTTTTCTGAACTCGAAAGAATATAGAAATTGGCTGGAGACTGAAAACCAGGTTCTGTCTTGCCGGGAGATTCCTGGAGCAGAGAAACCGATTTTCAGCGCTATAGTAGTCGCTGATCTTTATACTCGGTTTCGAAACGATGCTGCAGTTGGTATAGGATATTTATATTGCGACTTCCGACAGCACCAAACGATAGACAGGAAGCTGTTAAGCCTGGTGAAACAGTTGTGTCAGAAGCATATGCTAATTCCAGGTGTTGTGAAAGAAGCTTACCTCCGGCACAAGAAGCAATCAACGCGACCATCCCTTTTCGAGATTTCACGACTTTTGCATTGTGTTTGCAATCTCTATTCAAAAGTATTCCTTGTCATTGACGCCTTGGATGAGTGTCATGATGCTGATAATTGCTGCTCGACGCTTATATCTACGGTCTTTGAGTGTAGAGAAAGCCAGGCGTTAAATATACTCGTGACGTCCCGGTCTATCCTGGGAATTGAAACGAAGTTTGAAGAATGCCAGCCATTGAAGATTTGTGATAACGAAGCAGATTCGCAATTGTTTCTGGCCGGCCCCACATCATGACTACCGACATTTTTTCACGGTCACTCACATTTACAGAGAAGAATACGAACCAGGATATCAGAATCTGTAGATGGGAATGTACGTTCAGCCCGCATGTTGTCAATCCTGCATTGACTAATTTCGATGTTAGGCTTCTTGCTTCTTTACACATTGCCTTGCTCACTTGTGAGCTTACAATTGGAAATATCAAACAAGCATTAGAAAAACTGCCTGAACAGTTGGACGACATGTAAGAGGAGGCCATGAAGGGGATTGAAAAAGTCTTTTTTTTTTCAAAGCTCCAAAAGGCTGGCGAAAAAGAATTCCGCATCGGATTGTCAATACAAAAGCCGGGTTGTCGACGAAACAACTCCTGAAAGTAGTTGCAGTCGACTACAGAAGCGCAACGTTGAACAGAAAATTTATGCCCACTCTAGAAACCCTCAGTTCCATCTGTACAGGGTTGGTTTGGCCATGCATAATGGTATCTGGTTGCAACATGAGTGGCGTACCCTTCATTCCAATGCTTCGACGAAGGGGCCTTGTCACACAACTGGAACTCTGCAGGTGCACTGTGATCCATCTAGCCCCAGTGTCTTTAGAGCATTTTAGGAGGATTGATTCGTGCCACTGCCCTTTCACGTGTTGGGAAAGTTGAAATAGCCCCGGCGAGTCCACGGGTGTCTTCGGTTAATCAGCTCTCAACATAAGGCCACTTTCGATACGTCTGCCGAGTGTTGCGGACCCACTCACAGCCAGAAATCTGGGGTTCGTACGATGATGCGTCATGTGGGTCGTCGACCTCTGTCCTAGGACAGACTTACAGGCTTCGATTTAAGCCGAGATGGCAAATGCGGGGAAGTTGGGGATGAATTGTAGCATTGGACATCTGCAAGTGAGAGACTATTTTTTGGCTGACGCCGCCTGGGCAGGCGAGACGAGAATATCCCGGAGCCAAGAGTTAGAACGGGGATCATTTAATCGTCACGGATTGGAACCAAAACTAGGTGCGTTGTGAGCAGATATTCGGCACTGAGGCGAGAGGCTCGTGAGCAGTGGGACAGTGATGTGATAGTTGTCTTTGGTCGAGAATATCGGGAGATCAGGTTGGGGCGATGTTGAGGCTGGGCGTGGGGGGGGGCCATCCCCGGTAGCGCCCGAACGCTGACCATGGTGATCATCACGCCACTGGTAATCATAAACGTGTGATAGCAACAGCCGAGCATCAAATCACGGGAATAGCAATTCAAATAGGATGGTGTATATAACATTTCATCTTTTCCTTGGGTATTGAAGTCACAATCACCACTACAATTGCCATCATCAATACAACAAGCTAAACCAACTTACAAGGGTCAAATTCCCATCGACACCACTCCCAACTCAAATCCAACCCGGTCTAAATGCTTCCCGTCGCCCACATTGTTCCTGCTGGTCCAAAGTAAGCACGGAATAATCTTTTGGGTAGTTTAATACCTGCTAACAACATCGCCTGTAGGGTCCTTCCCGTTGTGTTGGCAGTTGGAAGCGCCACAGTTGCCGGCAGCTACGTGCGCTTCCAATCCCGCACCTTCGGATCCTTTGCACAATCCAACAACACTGCCCGGAGACCACTTTTCGAGAATTGTACTCCCGAGGCTCGATCCCCGTACTTTAACCGGGTTCTCGAGTCAATATTCGCATAGCCTTCGGGCAAGAGATCGGTTTGAAATATGGATACTGAATTTAATGATGGATACAATGACGTTATGAGACAATTGCATAGTAGAATGAGGCCAAGATGCATGGATTATTTCCTGTTTTCAAATGATATTTTCCCCCAACGACCACCTTCTGTCGCTATCGTACAAGCCTTGACGCCACAGCGGGTACAGTTTCAGAGAGCGATGTACCTGCTTCAGTATCATGTCTTTTTGGGTCCGCACGCACGACCTGATCGTCATCAGGGATTATGACCAGTAAAGAACCTCGGATTTATCGACAAGCTCGGCCTCCCCAGTGCTTGAAAGGTCACCAAGGTATACATCCGGTAACCAAAGCGGGTGCAAGGCCTGGCAAAGGATTTGCGCGGGGATACTTCAAATTTATCACGCTTCATACCAGAGAGGGTTTGGTGCTAGTCGCCGGATAAGGATGGGCGCATCCTTGAGCTATTCCAGGTGGCGCTGGCGGCACAAATGGGGTGTCACACACGGCTAGCCCCAGTCTCATAGGACAAGAAATAGCGAGAAATGAAGAATTCAAACTATTACTGAAGAAATTTTATTGTCGCATCCAAATGCCTACCAGTGTGACATGGCACGTTGAAACCATCCAATCTAAAAATATCCCAAAGGATCTGATAATTTGGGTGCCTGGAGGACAAAAACGGTTGCCTGCGCTTCGCTTAATTCCCCACAAGCCCCCAATCAATCCTTCCAGTATTGGCGTATGGTTCCGGCGGTATTTACTGGACGCAAACGTCTTTAAATGTCTTAGAATTCCCGGTGGCTGGCGCGTGAGAAATTTCTATTGAGAATTATCCGACAATTCTACCGAAAGGGACCTTCAACGACCGCGACGAACTTCCTCGACAACCCAACCCCCCCAGATCACCACGAAGCAGAGAGCGATCCTGTGCATCGAGTGAACCGCCGCCCTGCAGACCACCTTGGCGCTGCCACCCGATTCGATGGCTGAGCCAATGTTGGAAGAAAAGTAAGAGTTTGGTATCTGCATCCAATGGAAGGATATGAGTGCCATTGGGACGGAATGTTCGAACGCTGATGTGCTTTGGGTCGGATAGATATATCGGTCTGGGTTTGGCCATGGCCTCGAGTCTGGGAATAGGCATGCTTGTCCCTTCTAGTAAATTTTGTCGAGCGCTAACATCTTGACTACCAGGCAGTAGCTCCATCATTACGAAGAAGGTATGCGGCAAGTCAATCTCGACACGCGATCACCAACCCACGGAGCTGTTCCATCTATCCCTCAACAGAATCGCTAATATCGTGTCCATATGATTGCAGGCTTTGCTGCATGTCGAAAAGCATTACGGCTTCTGTGGGGAAGGCTTTGCATATCTCAAGAGCCCGTTATGGTGGCTGGGCACGGCAACATGTAGGCAATTGTCTAATGGAGGCCATTGTTAAACGAGAGGCGCTGACCACCTTGCACAGTGGCGTTGGGAGAATTTTGCAATTTTGCAGCGTACGCCTTCGCGCCAGCCATCCTCGTGACGCCACTCGGGGGCCTCTCAGTGTTGGTATCGGCAGTTCTAGGCTCATATTTCCTCGGTGAGGAGCTAGGGAGGATCGGGAAGCTGGGCAGTGCTCTCTGTCTTATTGGTGCTGTCATCGTCATCCTTCACGCGCCGCCTGATGAAGACATCACCTCCATCGATAAGATTGTTGATTATGCGCTCTACCCAGGTATTGTCAACACGGTGCTCCTGCACAACGGGGCGAGGTATGCTGACCCATTTGCTTCATAGCGTTTCTCATATATGCCGTTTCTCTTGGCATCTTTGTGTTTGTCTTGATATTTCGACTCGCACCGCGCTATGGCAAACGAAACCCCCTTGTCTACATATCGATTTGCTCAATTGTCGGCTCTCTCTCCGTAATGGCCATCAAAGCATTCGGAATCGCGGTGAAGCTCACGTTTGAAGGCAAAAATCAGTTTTATCACGCATCTACCTACGTTTTCATGACCATTACCATCGTCTGCATTTTTGTGCAGCTGAATTACTTGAACAAGGCGCTGACCCTGTTTCCAACCAACATGTAAGCTGGCCCCTTCCTCCGTTCTGGATGTTTGTTTCGGGTTCGCACATGATCAACGCCCTCGGACGTCTGCTTAACGGATTCCCACTTACTAATGAACGAAATAGTGTCAACCCTCTGTATTTTCTGACTTTCACAACCGGGACCATTTGCGCCTCCTTCGTGTTTTATGGAGGCTTTAACACGACCGATGGAGTGAGCATCGCGTCTCTTCTATGTGGATTTCTCGCCAGCTTTTCCGGTGTGTCTCTTCTCAACCACAGCCGCAGTAACCCTGGGGGAATATATTCGGTCTCGGCTAGCCAAGCCAGGAATTCAGATCAAATAGACACCTTGTGGCGAGGAAGCTATATCATGGACGATATTCGACCATCTCGGGATGACCTTCGACGGTCAAGTTCGCAAATCTCTGGGAGAGGCGACCAAGAGGGTCTCATCCGGGCCTACAACGAAGAACCCACCAGTTTTGATCCGGATACCACTACTCAAGAGCACGGTGGTCACACTATAACGGACAGGGGAAAAGGTTATCATCATAGCCCAGTTGAATAAATTGTTGCTATGGCTGTAATATCATTAGGGATAGAATGGTGTATTTTAGCTGCGCAGTTTGCCTTTCTATATGGTCTCTTTATCCATTGGAGTGAATACGATAGAAAATGGACTAGATGGTATGAAATCAATGGAAACTCTGAGCCCAAACCACTGACGCTTAGATAATTCAATGTTAATGTCTGGGAGAGTGTAGACATTGATTCCAATAGTCCCTCATCCTCGCGAGCGCTTCGACAGGAACAGCATCAACAGAATGAGACTGGACCCTCGCATCTAATGAATTGCCGTGGCCACGGTGGCACGCATGGTCACTCTTGATAGCCGAGTTACATTGTTTATTCATCGGGCTCAATCCAGTCGTCATTACCAGAACAGAGATAGCAGGGCAACCCAACCAACACCCCCCCTCTGCAAAATACGTGAAGGAACAAAGGCATGCTTGTGGCCACTCTAAAGCCACTCTAGTCGCAGAAGATTGAGGTTCTGCTTTTGCCATGAATCCTTCCTCAAACTTCATTGAATTGGAGAGATAAACTTATTCGGCTTAGCCATGCCCACCCCGTCCCTTTCCACGAGCTGCTCAAAAGGGGTCATGTCCCATTCGTGGACGTCGGTATGGTAGATGTCGCCAAGGACCTCTTCGCCTGACCGGAGCACCTTCAGGTACGACAGGTACTTCTCTGTCATAAGAGGGGGTTTCACAAACTGGGAAGGTGAAGTCTGAATGTAAAATGCCTCGCCGTTTCGGCGAACCGCAAATCGTGCATCATGGTCATCGTCCCGGGTGCTGGTGATGTGGTGTCCGATCTCGTATCTTGGCGCGGTTGTCACTTCGGAGGCCTGCCTACCCGGAAGCGTAGAAACCGATCCCACGGAATTTTCGATTTTACAGCCACAGACAGCTGAAGCAAAGGCACCCCGATTATCCTATTCCGAGCCGAGCTGCGAGTGGTTGGTTGGTAGGGACCCGCATGGAACATTCCCATCTCACCCACATCGCGCCAAACATTTTCCGTAAACGGCCTTAGACCTCATACTAGATTCGTCTAGTACCTTCAATCAAGCTTAATATTGTGGTTGAGGAAACGGCTGAAAATGCCGGATATGGAAATGGCAAACAGGCAAGTAACTGTCAACTTCAGCTGGTCGCTGTACTGCCATTTCCCCCTTCCATGCTACTTTCTCGCGCCGATCTTGTACCATCATGGGTTGCCGTATACTTGCGCTCATTGCCATTTGGTTTCTTCCGTGGGCATTGGCATGGAACGCTCCTGTATACAGCGGCTTTCAGCGCATCTGGCAAGCAAATTTCATCTCACCCGCCAATACGCTCCCACCGAGTGCCAATTGGAACGTGATTGTGAGAGACAAGAATTTCAACAATGAGCTCCAGGTCTACACCAACAGTACGGTCAATGTGCGAGCAAGCGGTGCCGGCACTCTCCAGCTGATTCCCCGGAAAGACGCAAAGGCCCTAAACGGATGGACGTCCGGGCGGATAGAAAGCAATTACACGTTTACGCCAGCAGCCGGGAAAATCACGCGCGTCGAATCCTCGCTCCGGCTGGGCGCCAACGTTCAGGCAAAGAAGCAGGGCATCTGGCCGGCGTTCTGGCTGCTTGGCGACTCAAACCGCCGCGGCGTCGTCTGGCCCGCCTGCGGAGAGCTGGACATTATGGAAAACATCAACGGCCAGCAAACAGCATTGGGGACTGCGCACTGCAACGTGGCACCTGGTGGTATATGCAATGAGCCAAGTGGAATAAGCGGCACAACCACCCTCACTGATGCCAGTTACCACGTTTGGCGCATCGAGTTTAACCGACGGAGCAGCAACGTGAAGAACCAATTCATCACGTGGTACAAGGATGGAAAGCAGTTTCATAAGTTGACGGGAGCGCAAATTGCAAACGCTACAGTCTGGACAACACTCTCGCAAAGTGCCATGTTCTTCATTTTCGATGTCGCTGTTGGCGGTGATTGGGTACGTTTCCTTGCACAAGTCAAAGATGTCGTCAGGAGAATTGCTCACGAATTCGTAGCCTGGCAAACCAAATGCTCTCACAGTGGGGGGCGCAGGAAGCATGATGGAAATTGGCTATGTGGCACATTATGTGTCAAGTTAATACTGCACGACTTTCCTTGTGTGTTATCCGTTCATCTTCTTCAAGCTTTGGAGATCTATTTTGCTCTTTTAAGTCGTGAGGTCATCAGATCTAAGAGTCTAGTTTGCACCTTCACTACATTGACAAAACGTAACACTTCCAAATGCATAGAAGACCCGGGCTGTGAAAACATTGGCAGTCTAGAGTCCATGTTGACACAATGGAGAATTAGTCAGTGATCACTTTAGCCCACCCATACGCGCGACACTTTCATGTTGAATTTCTTTTATCTATTTCCTAAGGAGACGACTACTTTTCCGATTATCTAATTGTTGAATGTGACTGTTTTCCTTTCTCCCGTAGACACCCGCGACATTAATTGCAACAATGTATGACCGATCCCCCCACCTCTCCAACACTCTCACAGAGTCCTCATTTAAGCCATCCGATCGCGGTTTACCTGAATGAAATCATCTGAGCCTACACTCTGGGTTCTGTTTACATATTTTGTAAACATGTTGCCCAGCTTGATGACCGTCGTGAAGTGCTTTGCAGACACCCTCTCCCCTTTGTCCTGCGCCAACGCCAGTGCACTGCGGACGCAGTTTCTGATCTGCCGCCCATTGAGTGGCTCGCGAGCCCAAGAATCACGAACCTGTCGCCCGAGGGCCTTGCACTCATCAGCATAGAGCAGCGACGCGGAACCATCCCTGCGTTTGCGGCTGAGGTCCGAGATGAAGATCTTCCACACCTCCCTTCGCGTTTCCTCGGTAAACTCTGGAATGCCCAGGGTAATGTGGATTCGCGATTGGAAAGCTTGGTCAAAGGCGCCAACCCTGTTACTAGTAAGGAACATGACGCCTTTGAAATATTCCAGAGTTCTCAAAAATACTAGAAATCACACGCCGTTAGTTTTACTCTGAAGCATATTTCAGTGCCATCACATACTTGAAACAAGTGCATTTCGAGTGAGATTATCGTAATCTCTTTCCTGTAAAAAGACATCGGCTTCATCGAGGAGCAAAATGGCGTCCCATCTTTCGGCGAGTTTGAAGATGTGGGACAATTTGGCCTCCAGGTCTTCAGGGTTGGTGCCAAGGTCTCCCGCGGTGACCATGTAAAGAGGCTTCTCTGTGTTTTCCGCCACAGATTCTAACATCCTGGTCAATACTCTTCTTCTGATTCAAATGGTGTCACAAATCTTACCTGCTGTCAACGTCTTGCCAACTCCTGGAGGTCCGTGCAACAAGATAACCACACCACCACCTTTGCCAGGAATCAAGTCCTCAAACTTGTCCGACTGCCTCAGGTGTGAGTTTACCATGGCTTGGACCACGTCTTTGTATTCCTGATTGATGACTATCCTGGACCATGGGTCGTCTTGGAACTGCACTGGCTCTATGTTCATTACAGGGTAGTCGGCTGGGATCAAAAAGTCAGCTTCATGTCGCGTTGTGCCCAAATACAAAAAAAAAAAAAAAAAAAAAAAAAAAAGCTTACACCACAGCTTCTCACGAAGAGAAAATGCCCGTACCCATGGGGCGCACAGCATAAGCATAACATCAGTGGGTTTCGACGATGGATCTATCACGTCATACTCGCTTGATCGTGATGCCGATAGCTCCATATACGATGCTTCGGAAATGTTATCAGGGCTGTCCCTGTCGCTCATCACTACCCCACCCATACCCATGCCGAGGAGTCTAGCTGTATTCGAGAGAGCATCCATGTTTTCAAAAGTTGGAGATCCATCATCCGTAACAACCCTCCTGTTGGTTGTAGGATCCACCATGATTCGTTCGCGTTGGCTCGCAGAGCGGTTTTGCTTCCTGCATAGAGAGATTTCACGAAAGCTTGGCCCGGACAGCTTCCAAAACTTTTCGCCGCTGGACTTGATCTTTCTTCGAATCGAATCTTCCTCGAAAAATATGTCCGGGACGAACTCAAGATCAGGGATCCTTTTCTCGCCTTGAAAAGGGTCAATGGTCACTTTATATTCCCTGCGACCAAACATGCCGTCGTATTGATGGTTGATTTCATGGAAGTCTAGGTACCATGCGTGTATCACAAGCTGGCTTCCTGCTTTCTGGTTCCTCCCTTCCGGCTTTTCCGGTGCCGTGTACTCTGTTGATTCTATCATTAAACCGAACGGGGGTTGGCCATCAGGCTGACTGAATACAAGAGATCCAGGCGGGTACACCATCCATAAATCTTCAAAGATGATGGTTGATGGCGGGTGGTTTGATCTCATCAAGTCAAACTTGGCCGACAATGCAGGGAAGTCTGTTGCGAGCAAATCCAAGACGGCTTCGGCGCAGGAGACCTTGTCGTTCGACATTAGGTCTTTACTTAAGCTGGTGGAATCAACACTTTTGATGTAGTCGCGCAGTTCCTTTAGTCGATTGAAGACATCCACAAAAGGCTCCAGAAAGATTTGTGAGGTTCCATCTGTCTCGTTGTGTAGCGGGTAGTTCCCAACCTCTCGAAGCAGATTGGCAAAAGACTCTGACAATACATTAAGCGAGTGGTATTGGAAAGTCCCCGCTTCATTGTAGTGCTGGATAAGCTTTATAGAGGAAGGCTCTTGCACCACGGAGTGGTGGGCTGGTCTTTGTCGTATTCTTTCCCCATCGGCTATGGCAACTTCGACTGATTTGAGATGGCCTTCATCCGATTTCTCAAACACACTGGCTACTCTCTTGACTTGCACTGCCTTCTTTCCGGACTGAGGAGTAGGGTAGTGGCTATCATTGCCCGCCAAGCTAGATACATCTGATGCCCCCGTGGAGCTGTGCTCGCTATCGCGACGATCATCGAATGTGACTCGTCGAACGCTACCCTCGGGGTTTGCCGATTGGATGCGCCTATTCGCCGGCACTGTGGAGTTTTCCAGCGCTTCCCTGGGCCGCGACCTTGATTCGGGAACGGGATATAAGTTGGAGTCCAGGTCAAGGTCGAGGTCGAGGTCAAGGTCGCTGCCGTCTGCGCGCTCCGTCAGCCGCCGGTCGGATCGATGGACAACGACGGGCCGAGAGCGGCGAGTGCGATTTGGCGAACGCTGGCTTGCCCTCGTTTGATTCTCATGCTCGGCGATGACTTCGTTTCGGGTTCTGAGGCGCGGACGGTGCTGAAGCGGCTGGCCGGCATTTATAGTGATGCCACGGGGCCGGCGCCGGGCCGAGGAATTCGTCGCATAATGGTTTTGGCGATGGTGCGCGATATTCTGCGCTGGCTGGCGCCCGACCTCGCGTCGCACCAAGGCGTGGCTTTGGTTTGGACTGAAGGGCGAGTATGTGTATGGATAATCCATTTGCGGTCCCCGAGGCAAAACAATGTTTGCGTTGCCAGAGTTTCGTCTGGGGTTGGATATTTGCACCAGACCATGCCTCTGCGCAGGCCCATGCGACGGGCCTGCGTTCCACTGTGGCGCAGCCATGGGATCTGTTCAGGATTTTTCTTCTAAGCGAGCGGGCTCCGGGAATTCAGTTGGTGGCGTTCTTTTTGAAACAAAGAGTATTTTGCAATTTGAAAAAAGAGGACATGGTTGATTTAATACTGTCTAGCACTTGAGGGTTCATGATAAACGTCACGGTGTGTGTGTGTGTGTGTGTGTGGGAAAGCCGCAGCACATTTGAGGGTGTCTTGCTTGGGGGCAGACGAAGAAGAAGAAAAAAAGAAAACCCGGCACTCGCAGGCGTCGCATGACGCTCAATGTTTCAGTGGGCGCCTTGCGCATGATAATATTAGCAGCCAGCGTCGTATCTCCAGCCGGAAGCTGACGCACAGCTCCGGACGTGTGGGTGGGCGGCATCTTGATTTGGTAGGTCAACTCATGAGACACCCCAAGCACATGCTTCCGGACCCCGCCCGCTTGACCCTCTTGGGCTAACTAGGACGAGGCAGCCGGCAGCTGAAGTGGTTCGCGGCCAATGGGGGAAAACTGGCTGCCATAGTCGGCGGTTTTTCGAGGGAGGAAAGAAAAAAAAAATTGGACACCGACATCTTCTCACCTCGTTTTTTTTTTGAGGCCGTGTTACCATAGACTTTGTGGCTTGAAAAGGAAGCGGGTCACCGTTGACTCACCGAACTCGCGGCGATCAAATTCGAGAATGTGACGCAGATGAACTGCCCATGTGGGAAAAGAGACCTACCCAAAAACAACTTTGAGGCCAGATGCAAAATACCCCCGGCTGTCACTAGCGAGGCAATTGTGGAGTCAATTACCATGCTTTGGGGAACATTCGGGAACCTGCCCAAGACTCCGCGCCCCACAAATCATTTACAAAGCCCTGTCATCCGATAGTTTTGAGTCTTCTTTCCGAATCAAGAAGTGAATGGTGGGTTCGTTGGCCCCCTTCCGCGCAATAGCTCCTTATACTACCAAAGCGTCTAAGCAACATCCGGTATTCGTGGAACGGGGGCACCGAGAATCTTTCTCGCCATGTGATTCCGTAGACTTGGCTAATAATGCCGACAGTTTTTTTCTTTTATTGGCATCCCATTCAATATTTAATCATTGGTTAAAGCTTCCCTCAAACTGATGTCATTGTACTGATCATAATGTTCTTTGGGATAAGATTGACAGTGTGATGAGGAATAGGTGGGGGGTGGTCGTGTTGATCAATGTTGGCAGTACGGTGAGAGAACAATTTTTCTCTATATCTTTGATGATCATGCGGTTTGCAATCTTAGAGGTCTAAGACTGAGCGCCCGTTTCCGAGTGGCCGCCGCGACAAGTTCGTGCAGCGTGATCTGGTGCCACTCCACCCTCATGCACACAACTGAGACACGCATGTTTCCATAAATACGCGAGACATTCACGATGAAATTTGAAAGTGATGTGTAACAATACAGAGTATGGTTACAATTTACATCCCTTGTTCTCGGATAGATGCTGTCTATCTTGTAACTAGCCCATGGCGCTTCATAGAGCGAGCTACGAAACCCATGCTCTTTACTCATCTCCGGATGAGTCTAATCCACAACTGAAAATCCCTCACATGCTTCCTTCCTAGCTTTATCCACAGCATAATGGTGGGACGCCAATCATAATAGCTTGTGTAGGACCACTAAAACACGGCACAATGTGGCAAACCAACGCCAATCACAGTCAGGGTCTCGCGCTATACTATCTATCACATGGACGCATGACATAATCAAAGTGGCAAAATCTGAATCATGAGCATGTTGTTGGTTATCATACTCAAGGTGCTGTGGTAAGATTAGTCTTTGTAGAGATACAGAGGCGGGAAAAGCTTCTTTCTCATTCTATATCTTGTTAGACGTCCTCAGTACAAGGGATACCATAGTTTTAGTTCAAAGAAGAAGGAATGATTGTGTATATCATGTTCTAAGATCGAAAGCTACTCGAATACATGAAGATAAATACATTGGTTGCCTCTACAGTACTCAATGCTTCAACATACGGTACAAGATCAATCACCTGCAAAGAAATGACTGGCATTTATCTCAACCATTCAGTCGAGGTTAGTTTTATATTATGAGGACATTAGTTTTCATTGATATGCCAAATACAATACTGTTCCAAGCAACTTCTAACCACTCCTCATACATCATGGTGCCTCGTACAATCCATCGGGACTCCGGACAGAGTCGTGTCTGCGTGGGGAATTTCCCGACATGACACTGGGACTTGGAAGCTCCGGAGACTGTGTCTGTTGCCCTTCCACTTCGAACTTGGGCCCTGCAGGATTCGGCGATCGCGACTGAAATTCCTGTCCTTCCTCCATCACCCCTGCAAGGCTCTGCGGGGATGTGGTGCCCTTTTCTTCCCCGTCGGCTTCCGCCTTCTTTGACTTTCTCCATGCGATGAATTCGCGGATGGTCCCTGAGCACTTCCAGGCTAAATAACCTAAGCTACACAGGAGCAATAGACCTCCTATTGTACTTCCCACGGCGATACCAGCAACCTCTCCTGTCGAAATGCCCTTATCCTTTGGTGCGGTCACATTAAAGGCATGAGCATATGCAACTTCTTCCCCTTCTGGATCGGTTATCGCAAAGGCAATCACGTACATTTCGCTCTTCGGTATCGCGATCGAAACGTTTTTGAGCCCCTCCAAACTAGCTGTCCAGTTGTAGCTCCTCGAGGTGAGGTTGGCTGTCGGTCTCGTTAGTTATCTAAATCATCTTGGGTACGGATGTCTTTGAGCGGACTCACTCTCAAGAATCTGACTGAGACCGTCTGTCACTGGGTCAAGCCAGATCAGATAGAAGTCAACAAGTTTGGTATCGTTCGACTCCCATCGTGCCGAGATCACGCTTCCGATGTCATATTTCGGGTTCAGACTGTAGCTGTCCGCAGTGACATTATCGACATTTGGCGGAGCATTGAACTTTAAGTTGGCCTGAACATAAGTGATGAGGGTTGCCAGAAGAATAAGAAACCTGACTGGGAACTCCATAAGGCTATGGCGGTAAGGTTGAAGGATTCGTTTCAAAATGTGAGGGGAGACACAAAGAAAGTTTGGGGGAAACACGCAGGGCGGAGATCCTAGATCTTTGTGTCAGGAAAGCTGGATCTCTTTCCCATCATGATTGGCCCTTCTACCATCCAAGATCAACGGTGGTGATATCGGTGCGGTAGCATCAGCGGGGAGGTCGTGTCGTTCGTTTTCATTCTCATGCAGGCTGTTTCAATCGCGAGATGGGAACAAATCGGGCATGCGTCAGCCATATCACCGACAGCATTCGGAAATGTCGCCATAATTTGCCTGGCGACATGGAAAATGGATAAGATTTTTAGATCATCTCTACATCAAATTTGAAAAGCACCATCGATAGTATTTTAGACATAACCGATTGAAATACATTGCAGCAACGGCGCGGTGCCTTTCATGATATCGAAGTTGCCCGGAACCTGTGGAATCTAAAATGAGGCTAGGATTGGCACTTCGGTTTATCACTTGCTAGTTGCATTCAGCTTTGATCCACCGGCTGACATCCCCGTTGCCAGCACCATCGTGATTCGACTTGACTCCATGCAATGTGATGTCGACTTGCAGTCAATACAACCCTAAATGCCAAATCAAAGTCTCCGGGGCACAACCCGCCTGGGGCCCACACCTGAACCAAAGGCAGCGACGTTGAAGTTTCGCAATGTCATGAATCCTCCTACTTATAATCTGATCATTTTCAGCAATCACCGACTATTTGAGATCTGCCAAGTACTGGCTTATCCCAGCCTCGAAATGGCGGGAACAGTTTTCCGTACCCAGGCTCAAAATTCGCTCGTTGGCACGTATCCATTTCAATAAATCACTGTTTATGGGTGCTTTTTCTTGAAGAAAAAGAAAAAGAATTATTGCGGCAGTCACTGGAATGCAGATGTCAGATGTGAAAAACGGTTCGAAAACGGGGGCGTAAAGAATATCGCATCTGCACTGCCACTTCAATTTCCATGTTACAATTCTGCAATTGAACTTTTAGCCAGCCAAGATTTAGTGACAATTGCGTATCGTTGCGTGAACACGTCAGCATAAGGCGGCGATGCGTGCATGAAGGCCCGGTCTGACACACTGATGCCGGGGTGGGGATAAGCGACATGCTATGTGACAAGCCATGATCTACACACTTGACAGAAGTATAAAGAGTGGCCTTTTTTGTTCTCGTACTTCTTGAAGTGGAGCCATTAAATTCAACGAGGCGGCCCTCAGTGTGTTAACTGCAATTCAGTGCTTTCTTGTCAATGGTGACCTTTGTTCAGCCTGTCTAGTTGTCTTAGATACTATTAACCATAAAATACCCCTCTACCTGGAGGAGAATGACCCCCCTACACGCCAAGCTTTGCTACCGGAAAGAGGTTAGCCCACGTTTACAGCTCTCTGGATGGCCTGACACGCCTGTTCATACTCAAGCCCCAAGTTGCGCTCGAGGCCAATCAAGTGCCGTGCTGGCTAACCTATTTGCAGTTTGGGTACGGAGATGGTGGATTTGGTTGGTAATCGGCCTGCATTTTTGATTGAAAATAATGCACATCTGTCTCACAAAATTCCTATTAGCGCCAGAGCGTTATCCCAATCTCGTTTGCACCAAACGAACGGTAGTGGGGTCGTCCAAATTCGTCCCACCATCTCGCCTTCAAGATACACAGACGGCGTTTGTACAATCATCCCCGTAAAACTTTGAGATAAAGCTTCATCCTTGTAATCTTTTTTCTTCCCGATGAACCCACCTCATGTTTCATGAATGCGTATGTGTGTACGACACCTAGGGTGACATGTGAATTAAAGCGTAACACATTTGTAACACATTTCATCATACACTATCAGTGTCCTTTATACCATAGGTATTCACTCAATCATTATACTTCCCAGAATTCTGGCCCAAGTTTCACAAACATGAACATGGCAAACATGGCACAACGTGGCACCATACAATCACCATGAACACACTCTGACCCCTCCCACTACCCGCAAATGTCTACCCTCACATTGAAGCCTACTCACAGCTAGCTTCTCATCATATGTGCATGAGTTCTCATTCCAAAGACTGAAAAGTTGTGTGTCTGACATCTGGGAGCTCGTGCCCGAACAGACGCAGGTTGTAACAGAATATAGCGTTTTGAATCGTGTAACTATTCCTGAAAGCAAGAATTTCATGTCCCTCGAAATGAGATACCAAGGTGAAAATCCAACTACTGGAAATATTCATCTCGCCCCGTACAGCGGCATTACCATGACTCGGGGTCATGTGCCCATAATTTGCAACATCAGTTGCTTTCAAATGAAATTGGAGACGAGATAAAAAAGCAGGGGTGAGGACTCTGGCGCGCTGTGGCTGTGGAGGGCCTGATTGAAGAGAGCGCAAGCCGGCGCCACTAGCCATAGCCACTTAGCATGCTTTACTAGTCGCGCATTATGGATGTGGGGATGACAACAAATCAAGCTGGAGTTTTGGACAAGACATTTTGCTGCTTATGGAACCAATGATTGGCTAGGATGTCCTTGGATAGCACATAAATGCATAAGTATGTGGGGGAGAGGTTCATCCGAGCAAACCAACACAGTGACTCATGCCTCAGGCCAGGCGGGAGTCGGTTGGCCACATTCACTGGCCGCATGCGCGCGGCCTCACCGTGGGACAAGCGATGGGTCGTTGGTTGAAGCATCGCGAATCTATTGGCCTGTGGCTCTTTTTTTCAGAAATGTAAATACAGCGAATCGCTGATGCCTGGAACTGCGCCGTACCATCTGTTGGCAAGTGTTGGGTGGATACCAACAGCGACATCGTTTGTGCCCCAAACGCAAATAAATATCCTTGGTCCACCTTGTTTCCTAGCCATAGCCTTCAACCAAAAGCACACGCCTATTTTTCCATCGCGCAGTGGTGCATTGCAGAGCTCTCGTTATCTGTGAGTGGCAGTCGCCATAACTGTCCCATTCGTGATGGCTTGGCGCCAGGTCATACCGACACGACCACTAGCACGCCTTGTGAGTAACAGAAATTAGCTAAAGAGGATGTACAAGATAATTCCATACTGACTCTACTTTTGAAGACATGCCGATCACGCCCATTTTGGATTCACGGGTCGCCCCGCCCTTTTGCGCAGAGCCATGGCTTCCTGAAGTTAGAGGAGGTAAAACCCTCGTTCAACCCATCCGATGAGCAGATCAAGGTCGCGGAACTCTGCGCTACGCAGAATGTCATCGTATCCGCACGTCCAGGCTCTGGTAAAACCGCTACAGCAGAAGCTATCGTGGCCACCCACCCAAACAAGCGAGTGGCTGTGCTTACCTACTCCAAGCAACTTCAAAGCGAGACCAAAAAGCGTCTCCAGCCTTACAGCAATTCTGAGGTTTTGACTTTTCACGGCATGGCTGGCAAGCTCTTCAACATCATCGCGTTCGACGACACTGCACTGCGGGAGCAGAGACGGATGGTCTTGGATGGCAAGAAGCTTCCTCGGTGGAGTTTGGCGCCATTCGACATCATAATCCTCGATGAGTTTCAGGACTGCACCAGCCTCCTGTTCTGGTTGGTAAATTCTTTCATCTTTGCCAACAACCAGAAGAAGGGCGGGGACCCTGCTCGTATCGTTGTGCTCGGCGATGAGAGACAATGTATTCACCGATACCGTGGTGCTGACCCGCGCTACCTTTCCCTCGCACCGGAGCTACTGAGTCCCGTCAACCCATACCCGTTTGCCCAAATTCCACTGAGTGAGAGTTTTCGGTTGTCGAAGGAGACAGTTCAATTCATCAACAAGGCCTTTCTGGGCGGGGAGCCATACATCACCAGCTCAAAGGCAGGTCGCAAGCCGGTAGTTTTGAGATCCTCGCTATTTGACAACTTTGACTTGGCTAGAAAGCTTTTGCCTATGATTCGGGAATATGGACCTGAGAATACTGCAATTTTGGCACCTTCCCTCCGTCGCAATCTTCCAATACAAAACCTAACCAACAGGCTATCTGAATACTATGATATCCCGATTTCGGTATCCATCAATGACGAGGGTCATCTTGACGACAGGGTGCTCAAAGGTAAAATGTGTGTTTCCACCATTCATCAGTTCAAGGGCAGCGAACGCGACCTAATCATTCTCTTTGGGATTGATTCCTCCTACTTCGACTTCCTGGGTCGCAACCTTCCGGACGATACCTGCCCCAATGACATTTTTGTGGCTCTGACACGTGCTGCAAAGCAGCTTGTCCTAGTCCACAATGATTCCAGGAGGCTTATGTCTTTTGTACCCGTCCAAGCTTTGTACAAGACAGCTGATGTCATAAACACGACCAAAAAGAAGACAGAAATTGCATCACCGGCAATGCCAGGTCGACCGCCGGCATTTGGACTGAGTCTGCCGAACGCCGTTGGCATCTGGGATCTGACTCGGCATATTCCGGATGAGTCCCTTGACGAGATCATTGACAAAAATCTAGTTATTCGCAAGCTTTCGTCACCTTTGCCTCTAGAAGAGCATATTGCCATACCGCATATCATATGTTCGCACTATCAGCGGAAGCTCTATGAAAGAGTAGACGACATCAATGGACTTGCCGTTGTCGCAGCCTTTGAGCACAAATTGACCGGGTCTTTTAAAAGACTCGCCTTGGGAACAAGCATCATACAGAAACCGCCTCCAATATTTTCTCAGGAATATGCTTCCTGGCTTTGCAGACAGGCGTGCACCTACGAAGCCAGAGCATCAGGCTATCGGTCACGATCTCACCAGATGAAGCATCACAAATTCAACTGGATGAAACCCCATAACCTCATTCTGGCCAATGAACGGCTCCAGCAGGAACTTGGAGATTCGACAGCAAACCTCAAGTTCGAAGTTCATATCGGCAAGAATTTCGATATAGAAAAGCAGGAAGTCCCTCTCATAGGCCGAGCCGATATTGTGAAATATTCCTCTGACCCTGACGGCGGCGATGACAAGGAAGTTGATTGTGTTTGGGAAGTCAAGTTCGTTTCACAATTTTCCAAAGAGCACGTCATTCAGGCGTGTGCATATGCCTACCTGTTGGCATCGCCATCTGGAAAGGTTCCTCGAACAATAATACTCTTCAACGTTCGAGATGGAGAGAAGTGGGAAATCGCCCCACGCAATGGGCTAGAGGGGATGCGCCAGGTGATTGAGAGCACATTGAGACTGAAGTACACGTACGTGGAAGACATGAAACATGAGAGGTTCATCGATATGTGTAGAAAGACCATTCGGGAAGTTCAGCGTGCAGGCGGTCCACAAGAGTGATGTCGTGATATTTTATTTCAGACAGCATACGGGATAGAACTGGGATACGTATTAGAGGAGTATTGGTTTTGCCCTTTCGTGTAGCTATAGATTTAGCAGCTCATCTTTCATCAATTTTGGAGCTTCCGATCTAGAAAGGAATTTATAATCCGCGTTGCCGCCGCTTTAATTAAAGACAGTGAAAAACTCCCATGAGCCACCCATATGCACTGGTTATCCAGGTGAATAATGACAACTACAAGCTCACAATATAGTCTTCCATGAAGATTCTGGTCTTATTCTAATCAAAAGTATTGCATCTTGATTCCTATCTATAAGCCAAATGACAGTTTATACCATAAAGGTGCAGCTAGAAAATAATATAACCAACGCCTGGAGATGTTCATATATAAAAATACACTGTTTTTATGTTTTCTCTTTCCTAGTCTTCCATCTTTTCGCTTTGTCCCGATCACTTACCAGGGATCAATTAATATTACAAAAGAGACTTAATAGTGCTCAAGCTGAGTTTTGGCTTCCTTTGCCTTTCTCTCTGCCTCGACCAACAAGCCAGTCACAAAAGCCAGTTTCTCCTCGAGATCTTTGATGTACTCTATGGAGTGATCATTTGGCGAATGCAAATCATTGGCGGCCGTGGCCGGATCAGAGCTCTTTGCGGTGTCTGTAGATCGTAACAGACTCCTCCACGTAGTGCCGGCGGCAACTTGGTCGAGGGGGACGGCAGAGTATCGCCACTGCGGGTTCCGGCGCATTGGCCGGCGCTCAAGGGCCTTCCATTGCTCGGTTGGGGTGCGCAGAAAGAGCAGCTTCTGGCACTCAGAAGATGGGCGGTCGCTCAGTGCCTCGTCCCTGGCTGAAGCCTCGCTGAAGTATCTTTTGCGGCTCATGGGCTGGCTCATGGCGGTCGGCGATCTGGATTGCTCCAGGCTGGCGTATTTCATCGCGACTAGTCGGTTGGGCCAGCCAATGATGCCGGGCCATAGAAATGCTGGCTTTTGCGAGGATTTGGGCAATACGGTGATGCCGCGCATGGATAGGAACGAGCCGACGATCCAAAGCTTGTAATCGTCTCCCTTGGTGGCCGGGCGGAACGGCTTGATTCCCCACCACAGCTCTCCTATGCTGCTGTCAATCGACGAGGTCTCAGGTTGCCCGAAAAGAAACGCGGCCAAATTGTGGGACTCGTTGGTGGGAAGCGGGTTCAACGTGAAGGGCAATTTGTTCGACATGGAGAGTGAAAGGCTAATAGCGTTAATTGTGACAAATGCCTCAAGCCTCGTTTCTCCAGGCATGCCCTCCTTGATCGGATCGTGGGCAAAATGGCATGCCCGGAGGAGAGCCCACACACTTAGATCGACTCCTTCGGGAGTAAAAGACTTTTCCATTTCCTTGATGATATCCACGGCTCTCTGCGCCGTCTGGTTGAGGAATATGGCAAAGCGATTCACCCTGCTCTTATCGGTCAAAAAGTTCTCGTGTTGGATCTCCGCTCGCTTCGACACGGGCTTCTCGGCCAGACTTCTTCCGAGGACCTTTCGGAGGCGTTCGGGCGAGTCCAGATTCCAGACGCGAAGGACGTCAAGAAGGACGTTCAGGTGTTCCAGCCGACATTGCTGCATAATCTGGCTGCCAAAGTAGTGCGAAGCGTGATCCTTGAGCCAAACACCGAGCTCGTACGGGTCCGCAAACTTCCGACTGCGCTGTGCTATCTTGCGCTGCTGCGATATCTGCAGTTGTTGCAGTACCACGTCACCGGCCTGCGCCAAGGTGTTTATGAGGTTGAGGATGCGCTCCTCTTCCTGCGTCACCTTGGAATACGGCTTGTACAAAATATCATGGTGCACATCGGCCCAAGCATGCATCAGGACTGATGTCACCTGGATCTCGACGGTTCTGTCAAGCAGGGTCTGCGGTACCCTACTATCAGGCTTGAGGCGCACGCGGTAGTGGGTGCCGCGATAGCTCTGAAGACGCTCTCTCTGAAGTGCACCCTGGGGTCTGGCAAGAAACTCATTGCTGTTGGCTCCCCATATGATGGGCTGCTGTGCCTGAATGAATGCCCCTTGCACGAAGCGATCGACACGTGCGAGGTCGTCGGGGAAGTAAAGAGCCACTCGGACACCGGCGAGGTCCACCATGGTCTCGACAATGTCCACCTCACTGGTGAACTCCTCGCCACGATTGGCTTGCTGGCGAATCAGAGACGCCTTCAGGGATGCAAGGGATTTTGCGCGGTGCGAAAAGATGCATTTGATGTCGCCGAGGGCGTCTTCGCAGCGCTTCCGGATCTCCAATGCCAGGGCATCGTAGACATAGTTGCGTTCCTGCCAGGTCTGGACGAACCTGTCGATGGCGTGATTCGAACTGTGATCCATGGTCTGTGTAGCAAACTGCAAATGCGAACCACTTGGGGTGAAAGACTGGTGATGGAATTGTCCAACAGCTTCCGATCCCGTCGCCTTTTGTTTCACTGTCAAGTGAAGCCGTCCGTGTGTGTGTGTCCGTCTTGCAGCCCGACCTAAACGACCCCACCTCGCCTTGAGGCCGCCCACTTTTTGAACCACGTACCACTTGCGTTGGTTTTTTCAGAGCGTTGTCGCCATTCTATTGATCAACCCGAGGTTCTAGCGCCTCCTGTTGGTGTTAAAAGATTGGCTTCGGAACCTCACAGGCCCCGCAGCTCGCGCCCCATGCAGAACACGTAGTTTGAACCATTTCCCGTCTTGTCCATCACCTGTTCATCACCAACCCCCAACATTGACACCCAATATGCACGCGAGCGTGTTTATACATACTAGGCCCTTGCATTCGCATAGCATGGCTCTTCACTTCTGCAGCAACCCGCGCTACAGCGAGGCTTTGGACAGAGGCCCGCAGTCAAAGCGTCATTACTTGGCCTGGTCAACGTGGCAGGCTCGGGATAGTGAAAGGAGGACAACAACGATGAGATGCATGTTGTCCGAATATGACGAACTCGGAGCTGTAGCGGGTGCTACTAAAAGGTTAGATGCAGCTCACTGTGGAGAGTTTTCAAGTGAATACTATCTGCAGCTGATCCATCCTCATTGCCATCAAATGATGGAAATCATGATGTCGTCCTTGCCATCAAAATGGGCTAAAAGATGACCCAGTTACAATCTAACATCATATACAGAAAGAATGATAGGAAGAAATTTTGAGAAATATTCGCTAGTTTGTAGCAATACTGGTAATCCAATTCACACCATGTAACCATAATTAACATACGCTGCCCAATCAGAAAATTTCAGTCGTAAACCATACGCCATCTTCAGTCTTTTATCTCCTCTAATGTGGGGAGACCATCACTCAATTCTGAAGGCCGCTGGGCCGAGGCACCCTCAGACATCATTTTTTCATTACTGGACGAAAACGTGACCTTGCGTCTTTTCTCGCCAAAGTAAGGCCCTAATGATGGTAGGCATGCGATGAAAATTCCGATAAAGCTATCCGTGATGCCCCAAAGCTCTAATTTAAACCTTAGCATGGTTCAATCATAAGTTGGAGATACTTACCAACCAAGGTCATGGACACGGTGTTATCTTGGTCTGCTGCATGCACCATCGTCCACCTCACGATGCAAAAGATGATATTACTGAATCCGAGTAAGAAAGTGAAATAAACCCCCATTTTAATAGAACCCCTCAAGTTCAAGGCCGGCACGATGAACCAAGGAAGAACGAAAACTGCCAGGGTCAGACGTGTCGAAATAGAGGTTCGTGGACTTTACCAAATAAATCACCGGCTAATTGCAATGCCCAATTCACGTTATAATTCAACATGTACATAGAACTCGAACATGCTTTGCTGGGGTCCAAAGTCCTACAGCCGCGTTAGCAGAGTCCAAGGTCACTAACCTATTTACTAACCACTGCCGATCAATGGGCAAACAAATGCAAAGTGATAGGATGTGAGTGATGCAACAGGCGATGGCAGTGTAGACAATTGTAATCCATAGGAACATTCGACGCTTCTTCATATATTCGGGAAATATCTGCAAGTAAGAGGCGAAAAGAGCAGCTTTGCACCCGTAGAGTACATTTGTGTTCAAGACATCTTGTACTATGAATACCTGATACCGTTGTCAGCCACCCCAGACGGTCGCCAGGAGAAAGGATTTGTGACATGCCTTGAGAATCCACGTCCATACCGCATCGCTGGCCACGAAGTTGTCCATCGACCAGTCGATCTTTGACTCGTAAATGCCGTGGCGCGAGATGAGAATATCACATAGGAAAAGACTAGCCGCATTCAGCCAGGCAAAAACTATCAGCCCATCACCCAGCATTACTCTCCGCCTCTGGACTCTCAGGCGAAGATTAAACCGGGCTAGGATGGCGAGTAGGGAGATGCCAAGCAGCGACCCTTCAGTGGCCTAGCGAGAGTCAGCGTCAACACGTTGAAGATTGATGGGGGACCAAACCAATAGATCGGCCGCACTTGGACGAGGCGCCATGACGTCGTTTTGATGTCAAATTCGAGGCTGCTGTTGCGACAGGCCGATGCGTGTCGCGGGCTCACAGGTCCCCAGCTTGCAAAAATAAAAATAAAAAGGGGGGTGAAACCAGTCGCAGGCAAGACTTTTAGGACCCAACGCTTTAAGACATGGACCTGAGCTGAAATAAAACTTTGCGTGGCGGAATGTCTCACAAGCCATGATCTGATTTGCCGGGGCTGTGATTTTTGGCGTTTGTGAGACATTCCAGCTACGAGCATTGACATCACAAATCGATAGCCACTTGTACAAAACTATTCTCAACAGGGTTAGAGAAGACAAAAGACGCGAGTGAGAGCAGTCATTCGATTGGATGGAAGTAGCCGGGTTCACTTTCCCGCATTCATTGAAACATCGATGCAATTCACTCTCGGCATACTCAATCCAGAACCCAAACCCGGATTCCGGCCAAACTCAAATCACATTTTTGTAATGGAAGATTAAAATATACTACTTCTATGCAAGGAGATATGCTGCTAAAGGAAATTTTCCTTTTTGCGATTACCGACATTACGAGCTTCCGAGGACGCTGAAGGCAAAAGCTCCATGTAGGAAAGGTGGCCAATAATCAGCGCTATAGCTATATATAAGAAGAAATTACTAGAAGATACCATTACCAGCACCCGCAGTATTAGGAGAAATTTTATGAATACAAGCCATTGGGGGAGTCATGAGTGAGAGCAATAAAACCCTGGAAGAGCCAATGAAATCGGGTAAGTCTGCGTATCTCCAAGCTAACCCTCTGTTGACTTCAAGATCTTCCAATTGATATACTCGCTCTTATTAACCAATCACGGTCCCATAGAACGAATATCGTCGATGGATGTTGGGACCGCTGACTCAGTGCGGAGTCTGATGTTCCAATCGATCCCCCGCCTCTGACAATTAGAATTTCAGGTACCCGTTCTCAAAAATAAACGGCCCTGCTGTTCTTCCAGGATCCCATGTCACACATTGGAAGTTGTGGAAGTCCTCTGATGTACCTATGACGCTGTATAGTCAATCTTGACAGCATACAAAAACGCAGAAAATTGTCAAAAGAATATCTTGCATCATGACTAAACTGATCTCCCTTGCATACAAAAAGCCTCCCGTATACGTCATTGCCTGAACTCCAAACAGGCCAACACTGAATAAAGAACTTCCCATGCCAGATAGGGCCTGCGGCATGGTCATTGACGGCAGATCCAACTAGAATGGATCGGACTATCGCCAATGTGGGGTGTGTCAAAATACCATATAGCCGATCGGACCCCCCCCCCCGTCTGTGCCCCACGACCCACCCCATCCGACGACAACAAACTCATATAGTACACTCCCGCTAACCAGGATCATAAATGTGTCATTGCGGGGCAAATATGCCTGTCTTATGTGCAGGCCTGGCCCCCCTCGGTCTATTCGGTCTTTGAGAGAAATGGCATCATTCTAGGCCGCATCAGCTTCCTTTACCCACTCCGCCGTGCTTTCGAGGAGGGGAGCATCGCTGGGCTCCCACGGGTGCTCGTCGGCAGCTCGTTTGATCAAGTCGGCATGTTTGGGACTTCTCGGCGTCACCTGGAACTGGAACTTTTCCGCGTGGCAGATGACTCCTGCCATGGGGGTGGGGTTGAGGTCAATCTCCTTGCCGTCCGGGCCCACGGCCTTCTTGAAGTCCAAAGTGGCCAGCGACTGCACAATGTTGATGTAGAGACTGGCGTCGGCAAACATTCGGCCAGGGCATTTGTGGCGACCATATCCAAAGCCGTGCGGGTCCGGGTCGGGCTCATTTCTCGGACTCAGGAACCGCTCGGGCTCAAATGTTTCCGGGTCCGGGTACACGCTTGGGTCGTGCAGGAACCACCAAACGGCGGGGAGGAGATAGGAGCCCTTGGGGATGTGGGTGCCCTTGTATTCCAGATCCTCGTCAGCCGTGTGCGGAAAGCCCATTGGCGTAATGGGCCACCATCGCGTTACTTCTTTGGCCAAGGCATTGACGTATGGCAAGTTGTCGCGGTCTTCGTAGTTCGGGAGGCGATCGCTTCCCACCACACGTTCAATCTCCTCCTTGGCCTTGCGCTGGATGTCGGGATAGATTACCATTGCCATGGTAAAGGCGGTAAATGCTGTCGATACAGTGTCTGTGCCAGCGCTGTAAAGGGTCACCGAGCTGGACAAGATGGCTGCCTCGTCTTCGATGCTCAGTTCTGCCTTATTGCCTCCTTCATCCTTGCATTGCTCAATTAAGTTGGACACATACGATGGCCTGTGGCACTGGGATGCCATCTGGCGCTGGACAAACCGATATGGGATATGCGTGGCTGCTTCAAGGTAACCCTTGAATCTCCGGGCCGTCTTCTTAAATCCGGTGCCGGGAAGTCCTTCGGGCAGGTACTGAAGCGCGGGGATCATATCAACCGCCCATGCCAGGGGGGCTGTTGCGGCTGTGAAGTTTGTCGAAACCTGCTCAATCAATACCTTCAAGGCATCTGGCTTGAATGGCTCGACCGCATAACCGTATGTCACTTTCAAAATGGTGGCGCTAGTGGTGCTGTGGTAGGTCTTAGCTTTCTTGCTCCGGCTTACTGGTTGGGTTGCATTGTAGCGGATACTTACGTCCTCAGGTGGTCCAGCCAGTTCTCAGGATCTGCGAGAGTCCGCACAAGCTGGCGGCCTACTTCGGCCTCCTGAACGTGGTTGAATTTGGCTGTGATGGCCTTAGTTCCAAGCATTTGGTGCATCAACTTGCGGTGACGGCGAAAGTCACCGCCGTGTCCGTAGAAGAAGGGTTCATATCCAGCCAGTTGCCTTGCAAATACCATCATGGGCCGTCCTGCCGTCTTGCCTTGGGATTTCTCCAGAATTTCGTACGCCGCATCCTTATCGTGAATGATGACCAGGGTCATGCCCAAAGCGCTCACGGACGAAATCGGTCCATACTGGTCCTTGTGCTTAAACCAGTGCTTGTACTCTGGCACGCCTGGTGGGGGAAAGTCGAGAACATTTCCAAGAATCGGGATCCCCTTTGGTCCTGGAGGTGGGCTTTTTCTGCTCCTCAGCCTGTATGTGAGGTATGTGACCAGGGCTAGGACAATGATGCCCTGGGGCGAAAGGAGTGTGTCCAGCATTGCCAAGTCGTCTGTGGCATTCACGTCGGCATTTTCACAGGCTTCAGGCTCACCATTTTACTTAAATAAACGGTGAGTAACTGGAAATGTCCCAAAACTCAAAGCCCGAAGGATCGGTGGGCTCCCTAGTTTGCTGGAGCCATCACATCGAACAATCATACGGAATTGTCATCCATTTAGGTTGCATTTGCCGTCTTTCCGTTCGTAGCCCCACATGGTTCGAGGTGTATAACTGACCAGTTCTATGAACTAAAAATCGACCAATAAACGCGATGCTATACTAGGTTATATTACTGAATACGGCCAGGATCCGAATCAATATCTTTACCTTGTCTAAACCATCGTCACCTCTATTCTTGTTAAACCTTGGCCAAGAAAGAAGCATTCAAATGTTCCGGTATCCTGGTTGGCCAAGGTCCCACCAGTCAGCCGCCTAGTGCACGTTTACGTCACTCAATGGGATAGGCAAGAGTTAGCCGGACCCATTCCCGCCTGGTCAGTGAGAAGGATCTCTTTGATAGCCTGGGATTGAGCGTACCTGGCCAATTGGGGACTAGATTGAGGCCACAAGGGTGAGGCCAGCTTCACCGCCCGAGCCCAATACGGATCCTGCGGCAGAATAAAAAGCTCCTATTTGCCACCCAAACCTAAAGTCTTGATAGGAAAACTGGAGCACTTGCTGCCACATCCACTGTCCAGGGCACCTGCCCACTGTGAAATCCCACCAGATAAGTAAATTGTCATCCACCGTGAGACTGCAAACGTACAGATGCAATCACACCGGCTTCTGTGCCTCAGGCGTCGTCGCCACGAGAGATTGCGAAAGTCAGACGCAGCGCCAATTTAATTCTAGCGCGAACCACCGTGACGGGGCATCCCTGTCCTAGTCCCTATATTGATGGGGTCTGGCCGGTGCTCGACCTCAATACCAACAAACATTCGCGGGAAAATGTCGGCACCCAATCAATCTGCAAGCCAAACTTTGCAAGGGTCCGCATATGGGTCCAATAACAGCAAGCACAATTAGCTTTCTGAGGCATTTGAAGCATCACAATGGACTACCCTGGAGCCTTTCCCTCTGCTGTCCGTTCGTAGCTTCCATAACCGGATCGTTTACCGATGCAGCAGCAGAGTAGTCTCCTGAAAATGTGACTAAAATTTGGGTTGTCACATCTCCTTGCAGCTTGTCGGCTTTAATTGCCCTTATACACGTATTACGGCAGGAACGAAGTACGTGAGCATAGTTTATCGCGCGGAAGGGTAGCATTGTATCCTGGCAAGGTTACATTGACCGACCAATCATGTAAAAACACGGGATGAAATAATTCCACAATAAGACAATACATTTGGCAAATTTTGGTGGAGTATTCTGTCGGTTTCAACGACTCGGTGGCAAACAAAATGGTGTGTTCTAGCTGACGTATGGCATTATCGCAAGAGGATAGAACTAGTCGTTTGGTAGATCAATCGACTTTGCATAGCGCATCCTTCAACTGACCTGAGCTATATCAGCACAGTTCGAAATTGTTGCAATTATGACGAGTAATGCCGTGGCAGGGTTCTTCAAAGCCTTTACGGGCTATTAACTGAGTCAACATCTTGACAACGCATATATCGATCCAGCGCAATGCGTAGCATAGTTGAAGGAATCGCAGGCATGAATTTCGATCCCATAACTCGCCATTCCGTGCTGCTGAACCAGCTGTCAAGGAACCGCTCTGAGCGCCTGGGCAAGTCATCTTTCAAGATGTCAAGTTTGATATCTCAAAACGCCAAGCTTCTCGCGATCTGCCTTATGAAGGTTCTTGAGATCGACACCAATCGGTCCTTTTGAATGGGAGGGGTAAATGCCGGTTGGGGGCCAAGCTACACAATAATGCCCGCTACTCCCCGCCCAAAGTTTCAAGCTGCGTCTCCTCATCCAAAGGAAGCGGAAGTTCCGAGATATTTTCTATCACAAACTTGATGAATAATTCTGATGTTAAGAATCTTGCACATAGATTTCTGCTCGAATTTTGAATATGTTACGTTTTGGACTTGTGACGCTTCGGCCAAAACCAGGAAGTGCGAGCACGCAGGGGCTGATATATAATTCGAGTTTGGTGAATGTGGGAGTTCTGGAGCTGAGAGATTATTGGTTTACAGGCATAGTTCTATTAATTCCCTGGCGCTTCTCGACGCCAGGGACCGAAATTATTCATGAATTGATGGCAGCCCTATCCGGATCGCACCCCACACTCATCAACGGACACTTCAAATGGGTCCCTAAGTTCTGTCAAAGGTCCAGGCCCCATGGACCCATCAAATGGTCAGAGCTAAGACTGGCAGTTGGGGATATCCCTGACCATGCGCAGATTGTCGTTGGCAAGGGACTCAGGAACACAGCCCTGGTTTGTTTAGTTGGAATTAATCTTTTGCGCATTGGCCACAGTGGAGAAACATATTCCTCAGACCTCGTGCGGGGGTTGGATGGAGTGTGCGCCCGCCATGACGAGCGCAGACGTGACTACGTCAGCGCCTATCGTCCAAGCTTCCTTGTGCGTGATGCGTGGGTTTTTGACCGATCTCGATGACAAAGCGGGGCAATTTTCATCCGACATCTGCCGTCCAGCACCGAAACGGGCATAAAAAAATGGGAATGTTCAGCTTTATTTAGTTTTGATCCATTTACGCATTGCCCCTGTATCTCCATTGTCAAATATCAATGATTGGCCATCGGCGCTCAGAGCAGATCGCTCATGGGCGCCTGTGTTCTGCCGTCAAGACTTGTTCAATGTGAGCTGGTTACTTAGATGAGGAATCCACACAAAGTGGTCAACGAATACAGATCTTGACGGACGGACTCTGGCGTGAGCTGAGCCCCCTTGTTACTATACTTCTCAGATAGAAATAGGCCATTAGCAAGCGAACAAGGTAGATATTCTTGCTTGGCACCATTGACACGACAATGCATCCGCCCTGTCACTGATATGCTCTTGCAATCTAACCTCTGCCGACGCCGGCGCCGATTGCAAAGCTGGGGGTCTAGTCGGCCTAAGTTGATGGGCTATTTGATTTTTCTTCTATTCAGTTTATTATAAATCTTGCTAGACCGGGTACTACCTTTCCGAGATAAAATATTAAAAAATTTAAACAAGTCTAACTCTAATTATACCATCTAAGTCATAAATTTCATTCCGTCAGATTCTTTCATGGGGTTATCGAACGCCTTTGAATTCAAAAACAGGTGTTGCGTAATTGCTCCCACTTTTTGTTGACCAACAAATTAAAAAGTGGAGGCGTGGCTTGTATCAAAATAGCGGTCGCCAGCAGCTAGTTCCTGCGGCTGACCGCAAAAAAAAAGTCATTAGCGTCAATTGGCCTCTGTTAGATCTGACTCGCTGCTGCTGCAGGCAGACACCTGGTTCTCGAGTTTGATCTGCTTCTTCTTCCACACCAGCATGATGGACAGAACATGCGCGGCGCAAAAGGCAATGGTGACGCGCATCTGCATGTTGTACGCCTCGCCAAACACCTGTCGGATTTGGCTTTGAAGCGCTGCAGGCGCAGAGGCGATGCTCGTTGGTGAGTCGAACATGGCGTCGACATGGGAGCCCAGAAGAGGCCGCAGATGCGACAACACGTGGCTGTTCAGAACAGTGTTGGCAACGGCGATGCCGAGTGCGCCGCCGAGCATCCGGAACTGGACAGCGGTCCCGATCGCCACATCTAGATAATCATCGTGTCAGCAAGCCACAGTCTAGTCACAATATCGTGGAGATGATCGACCCACTCTTATCTTCCTCGTCGACAACAAGCGGTGCCATGATGTATTGGGTGCCAATGGAAGCACCCGTGCCGAATCCGGCAAGGATCGAATACCCGTACTGCCCGGGCCAGACCTTGAAGGTGGTTGGCAGCGTTGACAGGAGCGAAAAGCCAAGGAGCTGGAAAGCGGCGCCGATGCTCAGACAGGCAACAAATGGGAATCCAAATCTGCTCATGGTAGTGGGCACGGCAATACCGAGCGGTGTGCCAATAGCGTAGGGGAGCAACCTCAAACCAGCCATGAAGGGGCTATTGCCGTTGACGATTTGGAACCGCTGTGGAATCTCCACAAAGGCGACGGTGCTGCTAGCGCCAGCCAAGAATGAGCCGCTAGACATGATCGGATGAGCACAGGTCTAAATTTAAACAAGGGGGATTGGATGCGGACACTTACAGTAAAACGCCCAGCCAAGGACGGTTACCAAAGAAACGCCATGGAAACATGGGCATGATTCCGGAGTCGCTTTTGCTGGCACGCCATTGCCAGGCGAAGAACAAGATCCACAAGACTCCGGAGAGAACGAAGAAGGAGATGATGATTCCCGAATCCCAAGCGTACCGAATCTGACCTTCGGATAATGCCGTGATGAGAAGCACTGTGCCGGAAAGAAGCAGAAAGGCGCCGCCAAAGTCAATCTTGCGCAACAAGTTCGTGTCAACCTTGCTCTTGTCTGGGTCGCAGTGAAAGGGGAAGTTTCGCGGAAGAGCAATTCCGACGATGCTGAGTCCAACGGCTCCAGCCGGCAGACTACGTCATAAGTTAGCATCCATCCAGCAAGCAAACCCAGCTTTCTGGGGGAGGGGGGGGGGGGGGGAACGGGGGCATGGGAGGGAGCCTACTTGAGCAGAAATGCCCACCGCCAGTCTCCACCATCGTTGATGCCCCCACCGACAAGGGGGCCAAGAACCATGCCCATGGTGACAGATGTTGATGCCACGGCTGAAAACAGGTTGAACCGACTGGCTGGTACCATTTGCAGAAACGAGATTAGCGTGAGGGAGTAGACGCCTGAGCCTCCCACCCCTTGCAACGCGCGATTGATGATGCTGCATCCCGGAAAATGTCAGCATAGGCATTGGGCAAGGCTTTTTTTTTTTTCAGGCAACCAACAGTTGGGTCATGTTTTTGGCAGCGCCGCAGCCGCCAGAAAAGGCCATGAAGAGAACCATGGCGGTCATCAACATGGCTTTGACGCCGAAAACATCGCCAAGCTTCGCCCAGATGATTAAGAATCCTGCAAGTAGGAATTGGATTTTCAGTGAATAAGAAATCACCAAGTTTGCGCAATGGTCCTTACCAGTATATGTGAGGAGGTACGATGTGACGATCCAACTGCTCTGGCTGTAACCGTCGAGGTCATCGGATATCGTTATCAGGGAGGTGCTGACGATGGAAACCTCCATGCATGGGAGAAAAACGCTCAAACTCAAGCTGATGATCGAGAAGTCAGTGCCTTCATTTTTTTTTCCCTTGGTGTGAGATGCCCGTACCCAACTGTCGCTAACCATAATCGTGGACCAGAAAGGTATCTGTCAGGTGGCGTTTGTGAGTAATCCGCCTGCAGCCGGCCTTCTTCAACCCGAGCCTCTTTGTCGATAGCCATCAGGGACTCTTAAAAATGTCGTTCTTTGAGTGTTGTTCTCACCACTCTGTTGAGGAGGTCTTCCTTTTCGATTTGAACCGACATGTTTGATGCTGTGTTTGCGCATCTTTATACATGTCATGTTGCGCTCCCGATTTCACCTTGAGTGCCAGCGTTGGTTTGAATCAAGAAGCCTTGCCCGATGACTTTTTTTTTGATGGTGTGGTACCAATAGCTCACAATCTAGTCTCAATAGTTTCTGCGACTGCTGCAACTGTACGGCAATGCAGAGCCGAGAGTTGTCGTGTCGGAGTGACGTGGCTAGCTACATTTGGGCAAGGCAAAATGCACGCCGTTTCTCCCAGCGCCAGCAATCAGCCCTGCGCAACCGCTAGCGTAGCCTGATCCAGAGATCTGGGCCTCAGCCAGCCACAGGCGCAATAGCGCCACCTTGTGTCCGGAGCGGCCAGCCCGCCACGTCGGAGCCGAATCTCCTTGTCCTAGCTTAATCCTAATCTCGATCCTCCTTCTCTTGATCGCGCCGGTTGAAGCTCCAAAACAAGTCTAGCGTTACCAGGCAATGTCCTGCTGTCGATGAGGGCGACGGATGTGGCGCTAGTCTCTTATCAACCATCATTGGCAGATTAACGACCGTACAGGTCCCCATCCCTGAGAGTGTCATATCTTGACCGCCTCTACTTGTTTATCGTCTCGACATCTCAGCATGGTATGAGCTTCTAAACCATGAAGCAGGACCCTTCCGGTTCCCGCAAGCGATTTCTCTCAGATGGCCCGGGCGGCTGAGACCCTCTCACTCCCAGCCAGAACCCTTCCATCGTCACAGTATTCCGTCAGATTATTTTGTGGATTCTTGATGGCGTGATAAAAAGATCTGACCGGGCGACATAACTATCCAGATAAGTAATTTTGACTCCCTTTGAATTCTTAAATGAGACCCCCATATCTATGACCTGTTCGCTCCACACAATGTATTCGAGTGATTCGTCTTTCGCAGGTGAAGGACAATGTGATGGCTCAGCCAAGAGACCAATGTTGATCCAGTCTATCGGCTCTATTTTCTCCTCCATTTTCTCATTCTTCTTAGAGAACAAGGCACTGGCAACGCTACAAGGGTAATAAAACGCCTTTGCTGCTGCTCATTGGCGCGTCGAGGTCATTGCATCTCTGACGGACACGTTGACCATGCAGCTGACTCTTTTGAGCTTAATATGCCTCTCGAAGTACCTATTCTTCCCATAGCGCAAACGAAATATCTCTTTCCACAATCCGTTTGGATGCCTACTGCTTTCCATCGCGTCTCCCATTAACCCAGACCTGGGGATCGCCTGACGTTCGTTATATTGTAGTTTGTAGATGGAAGACAGAGTTCCAATCAAGAATTATCAGTAGAAAGGCTCAAAAATACTGCTCAGTAGCTGGTGCAGTAGCTTGAGAGCCCCATCCAACCTAAGTGGTCTAGTGGAGTTCGGGTTCACAGCCAACCGTGTTAGTCCACAATTATTGGGCCTCAAGCTTTAAGATTAAGATCTGTCCCCAGCTTTTACTCGTCCTTGGAGTTATCTATTATTTGTATTACCCTGATTCTCCCCCTTCGACAATGCTCTCAGCTCTCGCGCTCACAATCTACTATAGGGTAGGTCACCAGGGTGCCTGTTATTTTCCCACTCGAAAATCAACCTTCACCATTTCGTAACGTGCAAAAGAAAATAAATATGGGAAAATTGTGAGCCCATACAATAATGTATTCGTAGTTTATATCCCCCTTCTCACCATTTTCAAACAGCCTGGTCGCTAATTTCCATTCGTTTGTGAATCTATCCAGTTGGGCTTGATGGATTTAGATTGGCAGTTATTAGTCCCATCCCGTATTCAATCCACATCTTTTATCTGAAACTGGATGATAACACACACACAAACCATATTCCTTCAAATTAGTGACTCCATAGCTCGCTTTAATGATCCTAGTCAAAAGATTTGAGGAGACCAAGAGAAGAAAACTTCTCAACGAAGTAAGTGTCAACAAAAATCAAAAGCTGACATTCTCAAACAAATTGTAGGTGGATAATTTGGCCCGGTCCATTTTTGCCACATCCGCGTCTTGATTGATTATGCAGCGATTTATAATAGACACTTGGGACTATAGATCAGGAAGTTCCGGACTTGCCAAGCCCAGCCGGCTATGCGGATTTGCAGAAGTAGCGCCCACAAAAGTGGACGTGCATTGATTTGACGTGTATCATCGAAACAGCAGACCCATAATTTGGTCATCTTTGATCATTCATATGATTACCGTGATCCGAGGGTCCCGACGGCCCGCAAAGTTAGTATGAAAGAAGGTGCAGACGAAAGGAAAGAGAAGAAGACATTCTAATGGGTGGTGGGCCTGGTTCATATTCGGAGTAACTAGTATAGAAATCGTATCTTAAATGTGAGAGTAATGACTGACACATATTCGCCGATAATTCATTCTGCAATTGTTTCGGTAGTATTTCCAAATGACGTTGCCCTCTTCAAAACTGTTGTTTCCGACACGAAACACCTCAAGATCATCCCTCCGTATGCTTAATTAGTTTGGCAAGGGCTGTCAATAGAGAGATACAGCGTTCCACCATGTGTTACATCTCGCAACGCGCTATTTAGGGTTTGTTAGTGCGACTAGAACTTGGTGGTCCGTCCGCTATCGACTCCGACTTATCAGAATGGATTAACCCGATTTACGGTCTCAAATTAATATTCACGCATGACACTTGGATTTCTTGGCACCATTGCACTACCTCGAATCTTCGTTTTTGGTCCGCGGAGGTGCAGGCATGCTGTTTTGCAAATGGATTTTCTTGGATAGCAGCTAACTATAAAACCACTGTCATTTATCCCTTTAGGTGCCACGACAGAACGCTTTCATTCCATCGGATTATCATACAATTCATTCTCGACTCACTGTTCAATCTGAACCTTCATTATGCAAATCAGATTTCTCCTCGCACATCTTTCCGCCCTCGGCATGGCGCAGGCCGCCGCCATTGGATCTCGTGCTGTCGTTGCACATGATTCCCTGCATCCCGTTGCTGAAAATGTTCAAACGGGTACAGTTGGCGATGTCATCAAGAAATTCGAACCCCGACTACATGTCGCCCATGGCTGCCAGGTTTATACCGCCGTTGACAATGACGGAAACACCAGGTGAGTGAATTAACTCCATGGCATCCGTTCCTGCTCTAACATTCAGAAGCGGTGGTCTCCAAGACACGGGAAGCAGCACCGGTGGCTGCCGCCTCACTGATCGCGGACAGACTTATGTCCGATCCACAACTCATAACGGTCGATTGGCCATCATGTACTCATGGTACTGGCCAAAGGACATGCCAAACAGTGGTGTATCTACAGGCTCTCATAGACATGACTGGGAGAATGTTGTTGTCTTTGTAGACAGCGCAGAAGGGGGAAATCTTGTCAGTGCTGCCGCTTCAGGCCATGGCGAGTACAAAAAGACAACCACGCCTCAAATGGAGGGCACCCATCCGAAGGTTGAGTACTTCACAAACTTCCCCACAAATCATGAGCTTCAATTTTCCGACACAGTCGGGTGGGAGTTTGTCATGATTGACTGGGACGTCATGACTCAAGCCATGAAGGATGCCCTGAGCAACACTGACTTTGGTTCTGCCAATGTCCCCTTCAAGGACGCAAACTTCATCTCTAACCTGGACAAGGCTGTTTCCTAAAGTATCACCAGCACGTGTCTAGTTACAGATAGTACGCTTTGGAACGTATACGAAAAACTGGTCAATTGTACATCTTGAATCTTTTTCGATCATGTCCTAGTTCAAAAGAATAAATAGATTCCTTTCAGATAATGCCTCTCCATCACAAGTCTGGTGATAATCAACTCCCATCTACTGAGAAGTCGTAAAAGGAACGAGGCATAAACTTTCGTGAAGGCCATCCATTTTTCATAATCGGTATAATTGTTATTAGCCAACACTGGACACTGGGTAGCAATCTTTATCGACCATTTGGGATCACAACTATTTACCTAATTTCACTTTGGGTTTACAGGGAAATATATTTTGAGTGCATGAGAAATATGCTGATATTGATTAAATCGAGTTAAAACAAGCAGATTGCCGAGGTGTCGGCAGGTCGTGCATCACACTACTTTAGTGCCCACAAAACGAGTTATTCCATTCAATGGGAAACCCCGGTATTGATCATGCCAACTTATATCATCCCCAAAGAATAAAATGCAAACCAGAAGTGACAGGTGAGGCCATGGCCTTTCACGAAGCCCATCTAGTTCTGGGGGCACTGTTGCTTGGGGATACATCTTCCGGTGATCTGTCACGAAATGACTATTAGCCCACACTTGTTTAGGAAGGTTCCAAGTTATTAGAGCTTACGCTATCCAGGATGAAACCCTTGTTGCACTGGCACTGGGGAACACATTGCTTGGTGCAGATTGGGTTAGGAACCGCGCAGCTGGGAGGGCAAGCCGTGCTGCACTCGTTGAATGAAGCGTTTGGATCCTGTTTTAAATACTCATTAGCACTAATAACCTTAGGGTATAACCTTGACTTCACTTACAGCGCACTTAACGGCAGCCAGGCTGCACTCTTCCTGCTTCACGCATTTGCCGAGGACCTGTCATGATAGAGAGGATTGTTAGCTTGCCACAATTTAGGAAGGATCCAGATTTCTAGAATGTACCTTGTCCAATGTAAAGCCGTCTTTGCACTGACATTCGGCAACACAGATCAGGATACAGGGTCGAAGGGAAGGAAGGCCACAGGTGGGTGGGCAAGCCGAGCCGCAGGGTTTGAAGACAGCATTAGGGTCCTATTCAAAAGAATTAACCAAATTCCATAGTTCTAAGTATGAAGTAGAGGGCCGTGGCGGGAATTACCATGCAGATCGGGGGCTGTGCGATCGTCTCCTCCAGTGCGCTGTGGCATTGGTCTGCTGGCACGCATATGCCAGCGGCCTATTCGGAGAGTATCGTTAGTCCATAATCTTCAAGTATTTATGCTATTAGCGTTTACTTTGTCCAGTTTGAATCCATCCTTGCACTGGCACTCGGCCACACATTGCTGAGTGCATACTTGAGCAGGGCCGGGGATGCCACAAGTAGGAGGACAAGCCGAGCCACACTCCTTGAAGATGGAATTGGGGTCCTATTTCAAAACGATTATCAGCACTTAGGTTTGATAAACATGTTGTGGAGGGGCATTGTTGGAAATACCTTGCAGTCCTGATCTCGCTGGGCAACAGGGCTCGCCAAGGCGCCCGTGGCGAATAGAATCACAAGGGAGGTGAGGAACTTCATTCTCATTCTCATTTTTTTTTCTAAAAATAAAAAGGAAGGATATGTCAGTATATTGGATGAATAGGTGAAAATAATAGAGTGGTGGAGGCGGCGATGAGTGACTGCTGATGAAAACGAACAACTAGTTGGGCGGTCACAGGCGGTTTAAATAGTTGGACCACAGCAGATGACAAAGGACAGCCAATTGATATCGACACAGATTCTTGGTGTCATGAAATGATTTACATTCATTCTCCTTCTCTCTGCCTTGATATGGTGCTGAGAAGCTGAAAGCGCGAGGCCAAGCAGGCGGTAGGCGGGCGGGAGCCCTCGCGGGTCGTCGAGTTGGTGAACATTCTTGGCTGCAGCAAGATGAGAGCGCCGGGGATACTTTCGGTCTTATCCTCCTTATTTACACGGCCTTTTGAATCGGAGGCGTTCCCGACAACCCGCAATGTTTCGGATGATCCGTGGACCTGTGTGCCTAAAAGGGCAGACCCGCTGTGATCGGGCTTGACCAATACGGGCTGTCGGCTGTGCATCAATTGACGGGAAGTGAGGCTGGCTAGCGCATGCTTGATCTATTTTGTTCTTTTTTTTTGCTTGTGTAAAATTAAAGCTTTCGGTAAAATCTTACTCGCGAGGACTTCTCCTGTCTGCAGGAATCGACGTGTTAACTCGTCGGATGTCGGGGTTTTCACCCTGTTCCGACTCGGGCCGCCCCCAGTGAGGCTGCATTTTTCGAGACACGCCAAGCATGATTTTCAATGGGAGATGCTGCTTTTTGACAATTACCCTCACTTTGATCCATAGAAAACTCCTACTAGCACAGTATGCAGGTCTATCCCTTGTGGCAAACTAATTCCATGTGTTATAACATTCCAACCTACTCCAATGACCATTTACGCCAAGACTTCCGCACAGCCTTCGTTACGAACTTGTTCCCCAGACCCAATTTCAGAAGTACCTCGCTCTTGTCGTTGTTTGAGATATTCCGTGCGCGTAGAGTTGGGCATGCATTTAGCACGGCAACTCGACCATATTTAACGATCATGATGCGCGAATGTCTGAGATTATCTTCTCAGCGCCAT
Organism: Calonectria pseudoreteaudii; assembly: GCA_001879505.1. Taxonomy (NCBI): domain Eukaryota; kingdom Fungi; phylum Ascomycota; class Sordariomycetes; order Hypocreales; family Nectriaceae; genus Calonectria; species Calonectria pseudoreteaudii. Next base: position 662,537 of record KV875250.1, on the reverse strand, counting down.
CGAATGAAGCAACTATCAGAAATTCCAAGCCTAGAGATCCTGATGTTGTCGTCCAATGTGTTCACCAACTTATTGAAAAGCGGGCTCTTCGCCAACTTGATGCAACCGCTATCCACGCCTGAGATGGCTGTCTTACATACTTGCAGTTGAACAACACTGCGAATCGACTAGCCTCATATCTCGTCACCAATCAAGGCTTGGAGGTCGGTGATCACGTTTTTATTTTCTTTGAAAAGTCAGTCTAGTTTTATGTTTCTATGTTGGTCATAAGTAAAGCTGAGGGTGCATGGGTGCCGCTTGACCCATCTCATCCAGCACAGCGCCAGAGCCAAATTGTCTCACAGACCGGAGCCAACCTCGCCCTCACATCCCCATCTAATCTTGCAGCATGCACGAATCTAGTGCCAAATTTTGTCAAGGTCACAGATGAACTCGACAAGAAGGTTATTGATGGTGAACATGCCGCGAAGATTCAGGTGCACTTGATCCTCCAATGCAAATATTGTATTGCTTATCAAGGCGGCAGTAGTATGGCATTCAATTTTGACCAGTCGGGCTCGTTAGATTGCCACTACCAGCGTGACTGGCTGTGCAACCGAGACAAACGGTAGGGTCACTACTAATTTTGGATTAAACCAATTTAATCATGTCATCAATTGCTGTGTCTCAGCCCAGTTCACATTTATCAATGTACGAGTCGCCCGAAATACTGCATAAAATGAAGGGCGTGTCACCTCCATGGAGATAGTGTACAACATCTCCAGGCAATTCATTTTCAGGGCAAGGGCCATGCTTCCTCTCTCTGTGAAGAACAGAAATCTTCTCCCAGTGCCTCTTCAGTAAATTGAGTTTGCACTGGGAGTAGATCATTTTGTGGCTGGTCCCAAAACCTTTGTGCTCTTTAGAACACATATGCCAAGGTTTGAAGAAGGTATCATCCAAGTTGACAAGAGTAAAGAACATGCCGTCGAGTGGGTTATCCAGTACTAACAGATCTCAGCATTGGATTAGAATGAATAAAACTACAGGGCTTTCTTTCTACGGTAACATTTTTCACCACTTGCAACCGTGATAAATTTGCAACGTATCCAGGTATGCGTTCTACTTCAAAGACCTACTAGACAACTAAACTAGATAGAAACCATTCATGGGAAAACTGACCGTTCAGAGACATGAATCATTGCACATGAATTCACAACCAATTGGGAGCGGATTAGAATAGATGTGTATATACCCGGAAGAATTTAAGGAAGAAGAGAATTGAAAATTCAAGGTGACATGGTCAGTTGTTCCCGTAAGACAAACTTCACAAGAACAAGTGTGTAAAGAAACGAGCTTACGCTAGTTGCTTCACCCCTGATCCGACATTTCAATATGTCAAGCGCACCATCAGCAGCGGGAAATTGTGCATTTGTTTCACCCAGCCCCAAACCGAATGACAAAGAAATACGTAATGACGGTTGTTGGTGGCGCTTGCGTCAAGGCCCCAGAGGTTGTCACTCTCGCCGTGCGCCATGCACCATGCACGTACGATCAAGCGAAATGAATCCAGGCTGTTGGCGTCAGCTGCTGGTTTGTCTTACCCTAAAAGGCCCGGCAATTCAGCCGCTTTTTAGTCTATCCGAATGGGGTATTGATTGTCGGGGATGCTCCGCTTCGCCCCATAAATAACCCAGAGGGGGAGTATTGCAAGTGTCGCGGTGAACACAAGGCTAGAATGTCGATGGATCGCTGTCACGCAATATCCATGAAGGCGCCGGACAGAATAAACAAAAACTGTAAAAGTTTGCTAGATTTCCCCTGTCTAGCCAAGTGCTCAAGTCAAGGATCCAAATATCCTTGCACAACCAAGCTCGATTTGTAACCCATGTACGCGTCCTCGTTCGTGCTCCACAGTTCGATAGGCTAACTTCGCCATGGAAGCAAAGGGACAGTGAGCCGGTGTTTGTGGCGATCCGGGGGAGTGCACTTCCATGCGTGGACTGACTCGTTTATTCCTTGGCAAACTAGCAGAGCCCATGAGTGACCCTATTACAAGTTAAGGCGAAAGATGTGAATGTTGATAAGTGGAGCACTAGACTTGATCACTCCGTTCGGATATAGGTTCGGTGATGCACATCAATTCTTCTGACTCCTCATGAAAGAATAAACAATTCAATTGCATATTCGTATGCATGTTCCAAAAAGTAAAAAATCCATATGAATTATGTTGCGATACATTGGCTGCTTTGATGTGTCCTAGGTCTTGAATGTTGACGATCATGATGGTTTAGGGTAGGATTCAGCCTAGATAAAATTAAGCATATTGTGCATGCTCATCGTATTCTGCTTATGATTTTCGTAAAAATGAAAATAACCCCCGTCGGAAACCGAGTCTCTTATTTATTTTGAGTGGCATGATCAATTCCTCCATTTGCCAACGCTCACAACTTGGCAAGAGGTTGTTGTCTCGAGTCCAACGCAATCAACGGGGTTAGGACTATGACGATGTGAGACGCAAAAGTCTTTTGTGGGCGATCCAATTGTTGTCTTTAACAGGGACTTTGTAAAATTTATTTTATATATACACGAAAGAAAAAACTTTTATGATCCTAAAATGCCCTTTTCGCTAGAATGACTTGACGCGTTCTCTGCATCATACAGATTCGCATACCCCCTTCCCCTTCTATCTGTCTCTCTCAACTCAGAAACTATCACCTCCTTGGTTTGCAGAATTCCATCCATAGCGCTTTTGCGCCTCGTCTTCATCATGTATGCATTGTCGCCCAGGTGATTCTCGGCTGTTCTGCGCGCAACTGAGGTGTGGGTTCCCTGGCCGTAGTAGGGCCCACCTGTCCCCTGCGACTTGGACTCGGACTTCTTCTGCCTCCGCTTGTTCCAGAGGCCGTAGATTGTGGGCGCGTTGACGACGATGGCGGCCGTCAGGAGCTCGACGCTGGCCCAGGTGGTTCGGTTTATCTGGCTGTCCTTGTTGGAGGCGTTGATCGGGAGGCGGATGATGGTGATGGCGATGATGAAGATGCCCAGCGTGAAAAGGGCAATCAGCTGCGCCTTGCGCTTCCAGGCCGTTTTGAGAGAAATGACGAGCGGGATGGGGAGAATGAGGAGCATGAAATCTGTGACGATGTTGAGGACACCGACAACGATGAGCTGGAGTTGAGCTTTGGCACAGTCGCCTGAGCAAAAAAAAAGAAATCTATTAGCATGAAGTATTATTAAACTTGTGCGGAAAAATCACATACCTGGATCAGGAACCACCTGCCAATAAAGGTAAATTGGCTTGCACTCGCTGAATGTGGTTACCTGCGTGGCGGCGTACGTTCCGAAGAAAATGGCAAGATACGACCAAGTTATCAGGTGTTCCCATCGGAGGTGCTGGAGCAGCCGGCGGTATACGTCCATAAGGACCAGCTTTTGCAGCCATAAACTATATTCAGAAAGATCAGCGTCAGCAAGATCATGGTCAGATGGATCAGCGGTCGATCGCCTATCGTGGAGTTTTTTAACGTTTCGCTAAACATGCTTTTTTGCAAGGGGTAAGCGACAACAGCCGATGCCTGCTCAAAGCGCACCCAGCGTGATATAAAGAAAAAAAAAATCCCGAGTTTCGTTTTTTTCTTTCGACTTACTATGAGTTGTAAAAGACGCGGTTGACGAGCGAAAGCTTGCTGCCGACTTCGCGCTGGTGAATCTCCTTTGCGGTAAAGACGTGCGTCTTGCGGATGGCCGAGGATACGTTGTTTGTGCCCCAGGTGAGGACGACATGGATAAGGCCCAATCTCGTCAGCGCACAAAAGCAGGCGGCCATGGTGAGATAGTCGCCAAGGTTGAAGGACTGCTTCGACACCTTCCTCCATACTAGCCTGGCCCCCATAAGGATGAGCGCCAAGCAGCTGAAGAGCCAGTGGATCAGCAGCGTCGGGTCGTCCATGGCTGCTGCTGCTGCTGAGCGCACGCCGTAAGGCTTAGAAGGAAACGGGCACTCCGAGCGGGACACGAGTGAGGGGGTGGGACCAAAACAAGATATATGACGAGAAGCTTTAATGTTGCATCCTGCGAATCGATCTGCTCGCGGGATTTAAAGGAGAACATCATTTCCGTATTTGTGAATCTAGGCCCGAATGGGAGCCTCTGCCCACGCGAGGGATGCAGACTGTTGCATGAACATGGTATTGCTTTTGGGACAAGCCGCGTTCCTGTGAGATCCACCGACGTGGTCTCGGTGCCAGCAGGGGACCGGGATGTGGTGACCGTGGACGCACATATGTATATCTGGCATTCTATTATCGGTGCCGCGCCGACGGTAACTGCCGGCCTCCTGGGGGGGGGGGGGGGGGGGGGGGGGGGGGGGGGGGCCCGGCCGTGTAGATAGACAAGGAGGGGC
>KV875250.1:374443-644358 GCA_001879505.1 Calonectria pseudoreteaudii | reverse complement strand
TATATTTAATATTTATTTAAATATATTTATATATAATTTATTTATTATATTATAATATTTTATTTTATATATTCTCTTTAAATAAATATATAAATCTATTAATTAATTAGTTAATTAACTAATTAACTATTAGTTAATTAACTAAGAAGTTAATTAACTAATTAACTATTAGTTAATTAACTAAGGAGTTAATTAACTATGGAGTTAATTAACTAAGGAGTTAATTAACTAATTAGTTAATTTTTTACTAGTAGTTAATTTGAAAAATTAACTAACTATTAACTAGCCCCACATTAACTAAAAGTTACTAATTAACTAGGGAGTTACTAGTTAATTAACTTTAGTTAATTAACTAGTAACTAATTTAGCATCCCTGGTTGAGACTAGCAATCAAGGTTGAGACTATTGAACGCCTTATCGCAAGGCAACCAATCATAGGGAGGATGGGTTTGGAATGAAATTACCTAGCGACCGCCACACCGTTCCAAGGGCGGTTAGGCCATTTAGTGAATTCCTTCCAAGACCTGATGGTCGCGGGCAGAACCGACCGACTTGGCACTTATCGGTGTCCCGAAGCTGGTCTCGGGGTTTAAGACGACGTTGATCCCAGTAATTTTCTAGCTTGATTCCGGTGAACATTTATCGGGGTAGCACGCTGCTCGGGGTGGGCGACGGTTGATACATTTTGCAACCACAGGCTGGCGCTAAGGTAGGGGAACAGGGGGCGCAATACGCCACATTGAAGCCGTGCATGCACGCGATTAATCATTTCCGGCAGGCTGATTTTCAATCACCTCTTTACCCCATCTCAAGAAGGCCGTAAAGTTCAGGCAGAGAGACTACTACTAAGGGGGCCGACGCCTTTGTCCATGCGTCGTCCCGCCGTCATGACAATGGCGCTGACAAACCCGGTGTTGGTTGAGATGGCGGGAGGGAGGCGATTTTACTTCAGCCCTCAAACTCACTGAGACATTTCAACTTCAGCTAAGGCGAGGCACTCTGCTGTGCAGGTCCCCAGGGCTGAAGCGAGGGTGGTGCGCCCACTGGGGGCGGCGGCGGCTCAGGAAAAACGGCATAGGCATAGCGTGCGTCCACCAACACCAGAACCAATTGTCATGAGGCGCAAGGCGGAAAGGGTGTCTTGGCAGATGAAACTCGGCTGCCATCGCAAGAACTCTTAGCGCGCGCACCACCTCCCGCTCTTGAGCTACTTGCCTTGCCGTTTAAAAGGAACCCATCTCGTTCCTGATTGACAGCCCGTGATCGGCACCAAATCCTGACACTTGATCAATACCCTGCCAGCTCCTTATCCTGGTTCAAGTCCCCTTCGCTGCATTGCAGATCTACACAAAATACTCTGCTGGTACCCTGGTCTAAGGTGCTTTACACTCTTGTCAGTGTTGTAGTGATATTCTGTGCCTGACACCCCTCCTCTCGACAACCACCATGGCCGAAAACTTACCATTCGATTGGTACATTCGCCCAGTAGACGAGGACATCGTCTGCCCATCGCCGTCTCGCATCCTGGGCACTTTTGCCATCATCAACGGCGCCGTTTCCCTCTTTTCCATCGTGGCCGGCCACAACGATGTCGTCAAGTTCTTCACTTGCGGCTGGCTCGGGAAAGGCGTCGGCAAGCCGTGGCGCTACATGTGCCTGCTCCCAGTAGCGCTGCAGTTGGGAGCCAACTTCATCATCGCGTCGTTGATGAAGAGGGCTCACGGGTACGATGCCCACTTCGCCACCTGGGAGCTCATGCTGTTCTACACGGCCCGACCCAGACTCACGTTCTTCGGCCTGGCCCTGGCCTCTCTCCTCCCGAATAGATCAAAAGACTATAAAAATGTGGGAAAGGATGAAACCCAGCACGAACCGCTTCAGCCGTGGACTTCCAGCTGCATCTCCAACATGATTGGCGAGGTAATCCTACAGCTCATCGCCCTCTACACTATCGGCACCACGGTGCGCTACGGAGTCATGAACGGCTACTACTTTTTTCGAACCGACGAGTACGAGGCGCTCACCCACTACAACCACGTCTTTTACGGTGGCGCGCTGTATTACCTCATCGCCGCCATATTTTTCCTCGTCGTCGCCTTCTGGTCGCTCTACAATATTGATATCCGAAAGCACCCCAATGACAGAAAGAGGTCGATTACGTGCGCAGTAGTCATTCTCGTCACAACATGGTTGGGCAGCTGGCTGTACTGGGCGGGGTTTGTGTTTTCCGCTGGAGAAAAGTGAGTGCGACCAATCTTTAAAATGTTTACACATCCTCTGACCACGTTTTATTATAGTTACTGTCCGCCAAACCTCATCAGCCATGCCGTTGTCTGGTCAATTTTCAGCTCCGTCGGCATTTTCTTTGGCGTCGGGCCCTAGCAGCACCACCTGCGCATTTCTTGGAGCCAGGATGTATTTTTATGTACGAAAAAAAAAATCTGGTGGAGTTTGGGATGGAGTTATCTTGTTTTCGTTCTTTTTATTTTGGACACAGATTGGCCTTCTGTGATTTGGACTTCTTTTCTTTCATTCCCTTGACCCATAACCATGGGTCCACCAACCTTTCATCGTGTCGCCTTTTTACGGTACAGGCTTGGCAAAGCGAATCCTGCAACGGACATACGGACATGAACGAAATTTGGCCTTCACTGCCGACGTTGAAACAAATCCAGCTTGTACAATAAATAGAGCTCGGTCAAAATTTTACCTCACTTGTTAGATCGTTCAAAAGCTATCGAAACCCGTGTTATCATATTGATCCCATTCTTTAGCCCCCCCAGGATGCTAGTGTTCTTTGCCTTTGGCTATTGTAAGCATTTATCTTGGTAGCCAGCAACGAATTTCTCAACCGCAAAGGTCCGAATTAGCGGTGACTTTTTTTTCATTGTGGATTTATATAATGTTGCCTTTGTTGGATATTGCTTTTGGTGCGGGTGATTTCCATGAGGTGCCTAATTGGCAATTGGCGGCTTACGATAGTCAAAGCGATGGTTAGAGTCTAGAATATTACTCCAATAGATGAACAACATACATTTAGCCTTCCACCTGTCTCACAGTTTTAAAATGTTGTGTGAAACGCAAAGTAAGATGCCATTTGAGGCAAATCGTACAAATGGGAACGACACCAGGTGCTTGGCTTTTTGGCCAACGTGGGGGTATTAAGGGCACAGCTCACATCACGGCCGTCAACCACAAAGTCTACAACAAAGCTAGAACACGTGTTTAAGAATTTTGATGACTCTTTTGACTCTATTAGGTATAAAAGATCTGAAATGAACAACATCGCTAAATTCGGTGGACCGCTACCCAACCATCGTATCCAATCGCTCTCCGTAATGACATGACGCTAAGACGATATCGAATCCAACGGCAGCTTACTTGCGCTGGGTGTAAGTGCAGCTGGGAGCTAACGTTTTAAGGGGAGCAGTCTCCGACATGAGGGGAAGGCAGTTCTTCTCGCCGGCAGGGTGGGTGCTGCCGGTGTAGATCCAAACGGACCAGGAGTTGCTGATGGCGCCAGGGCAAGCAAGAAGGGAGCGACCGCCGAAGGAAAGGAACCCGTTCTTGTCAATGGTCCATCCCTTGGTGATGAAGGCGGCGGGCAGGGACTTGGCATTGGTGTACTGGAAGACTCCCTGGCCCATACCGGACAGGTCGCTGAAGGCTCTCATGGTGTTTCCCTTCTTGTTGTAGAGCCAAAGCTCGCCGTTGACAATCTGGAAGACGGCCACGTTTTCGGATTTGAGATCGCAGACGGCCTTCTGGTCAGGCAGGTTCAGGTAGAACTGGTTCCTGGCGGCCTGGACCCTGGTTGCCTTGAGGTGGGAGTTGGGCGAGGGGACGACGACAATCTCGAAAGGGGTCGACTTGGAAGTGGTCGAAGGGGCGGCCGAGACGAGGCCAGCGGCCAGGAGAGGCGCGAGGAGGAGAGTCTTGATCTGCATGGCGAACGGGAGAGGGATGACGAGATGTGTATTTGGGTTGGCGATTGTTGGTGTGGTTGAGTGAATGATCTAAGTGATGCTGAATCTCGAAACCGCAGCTTGGACAATCCAATTCATTTATACAATTCCATTTCAGCATCGAATTACGCCTAAGCCTAAGCTTTTTCTTTTTTTGGGCCCTCAGACTTGGACATGGGCATGTCCGTCTCCGCTCCACGGCTCGTGGCGTTCAATAGCCCACCATAAGCGGCCATGTTTTGACTCTGGTACTGGCTGAGCACCCAACTACCAAGGCCTCAGGGCTCAGTGACTTGGGGCTGTGGTGAAGGTCTAGACTTGCTGCAAGGCCATATTGTTGATGTGGCGTTGGCCTAATGCTTAATTGGGGTGCCGATCATCCGAGACGGCATCGTGGATTGGTTCGACGCGGGCTAGGGCTGAAGCATCGTCCAACTGGCACGGAACGACTTTGCCGAGTCAAATAACCTCAGTCTAAAATTAGGTAAAGCTTGGCTTCCTTTGTCTCATAGTTTGTGTAAGATTGGAATGTTTTGATGGACGGATTGTGTTCCATTGAGAGTACACAATTGTCTCATATGACGCTTGAGAACAAAAGGGAGAAGTTGGCCTGAGGTGCTATCCGTGCAAAATTGCTTGTTAATTTTGTTGGCATAGCATTGTCCCAAGAATCAACAACAGTCTTCTATACGAATTTGAGACTGAGACTTATGATACTTGCTTCCTATAGACTCTCAATGCCAAGCTTTCCGTTTGCGGGTGAGGATGCACTAGTCATTAAGGGGGTGCTGCTGCCGCCACGACCACGTGCGACATTGTATGGGAGACCACCCTTGCAACCTGACGCTAAGACGAATTCGCAACATTGTTGATTGATCCGTGTCTCTGGAAATCAAAAGTCTTCATTGCACGACTCAAGCAAGTCACATGAAAAATCATACCAGATCGTCAAGGGCTTCTGCACAAAATTCATAGAATAATGTTGAATTGGATAAATACACTTTTCCTCTGGGCATCCGCTGCCATGCGTAAACTCCCCTTTTGTCTATTTTGTCTATCCCGTGATGTCCCCGCCCCACCTTTGCTCCGATTGCAATACCAGTTGCGTGTTTCCCCGACAGCGCAACAAATGATGCATGTTGAATTGTTTGTTTTACAAAGAAAAGAAAAAAAAAAGAAAGAATTTAAACAAACGAAATGTAGAGAGAGAAAGAAGGTCGCTGAAAAAGCCGACAGAGATATATGGCGAGTTAGCCTGGTCCCCTAAAAGTTGCCGCTGGCCCCACTGCTCATTTCCTCCTCAGAAATGATGTTGCCATGGAGTAGCGCGGGCAACTCTGGGTGATCCGGCGACACGAGGATTTCGTCCCAGGGGAAGGAGGCATTCTCCATGATCCAGTCGTTTTCGGTCCATCCCTCGCGTCGGTTGGCCAGCTCGTCGACGTCCCAGGACTCTCCCGGGTGGAAGTTGCAGCTGATGATTGAGGTGCCCTTGAGCAGGTGCTCCATGGCCAGCGGGAGGTTCTCGGAGACGAAGAACCACCCGGGCTGCTCGTAGAATGCGGGAGCCACTGACTCGTGGGCAGCGCGGCACTTTGCGCTCGCGAGCTGCCACGCCACGTCCCTGTGCACGGCGTTTTGGAAAATCTTGGAGCAGATTTTCGGGGCCGGACCGCCGTCCAGCACGATGCGGAAGGATTCCGAAGGCATGCCCGCGGGTTGCAGAGCCAGCGCCTCGACGAGCCACTGGGCAAGGCCGGATGATACCTCGTTGGCGAACAGCTCCATGGTGCCGTTGCCCTCGCGCGCCTGTGCCCAGTTCTCAATTGTTACTTTCTGAAACGCCGTCTTCCAGAGGTTAACGCGGCGCTCGACGCGAAGTTCGGGGTTCTCCTGGCAGAATGGTATCAGGCCCATGCCGTGGCATTCCGGCCAGGCGACGGATTGGCGATCCTCGTTCAACACAATGGTTCGGATATCCGCGCGGACGCTAGCCGGAAGGGACTGGAGCCAGTCAATGGCCACTGCAGCCGCCGACAGCGTGGATTGGTTGTCTTGGCCCTCTCTGAAAACCTCGTCATAGCTGTCCGATTCCCACGCCTCGCTCAGTGCCGCGTACATGGCGCTAACCTGGTTTTGGGGTGGAATAGCCCACGGCTCGTGGCACAGATCAAGAATCTCAATGGGATCGTGGTTCTGCTTGTGCCATTTGCTCGTGTTCAGCTTCTCCATGTAGTTCTTCCTGTCCTGGCTGACAAGTAGGCGAAGCGTGTATGTGATTGCGGCATGGTTCGTCCAGCGCGTGATTCCAGTGTCGTCGTTGACCAGGTACTTCAAGGGGTTGTGGTCCCGGTCCTGTAGGACCTCTCCTTCCTCACTTCCATCATCCTCCGTGGGTTCATTAAACAGTTTAATGATGCGATCAAAATCGGGATACTTCTCAGCGACGGATTGGCACAAATCCGGCGTCAACAATCCTCGCGCGTTCACCAGATCATCTGTCTCGCAGATTTGTAGCTCATCCAGGAGATACTCAAAGTTCATTTCTGGTCGTTTCGGATTGGACGGCATGTGCGCAGTCGAAATGGTAATCTGGTTGAGGTGGAGCGGCAGACAGATAGCCTCCTCCGCAATCAACCTGCATGTGAACAAGAGAGCCAAATCAACCTTCTTGCCGTCGATTGTTCTGAGCTTATGCGACTCATAGTCCAGCATATAACCCCCAGGAAGTTGGAAGTAGTAGTGATAGATCATCATCCTCACCTCTGCCGGCAGAGTGGTGAGGGTGAGGGGCGCTGGAGATTCCATGATGGCAGCAAGGGATTCAGATAACCTCTTGTGAGATGAAGGTGTAGAGACAGAATGGGTGACGTCGAAAACAGAGGCTTGAGGCTGTAGAAATATGCCCCGAAGAGATGTTAATTCCGCAGCGTTGACATGCTCCACATGTGCGAAGCTGGAAAGAATTTGCGCGTCCTTCTGGAACGGGAACTAGCCGGTAAACGATTGAGGTTAGAAGCGATATGTTTCAGATGCACACATGGTGTTCGGCCTCGTCAGTGCACAAGCGGAGCGAGAAAGAGCACAGGGCACATCGTCCAGTTACGATGGAGGCCACTAGCTTCTTATCTGTGCAATTTTGAGTTCTCGCTCCCCATCAGTGATCGCCCTGTTCATACGACTTCTCCACTAGGTCGACAAGTGAGTTCGCCCAACGCCCTGGCAAGGCGGACACTGCTTGCAGAATCCCGGACGTACCGAGCCCGGACAGGCCGAAAACGCTCAATTAGGATATTTGCCCCGAGGATGCTGCCCCATCCTGAATCCTCTACGCGTACTTCAGCCACTTACAGACCCAAAACAGCTATCAATCACTTGATTCAACGGGCATTATCTTGAGACCAATTAGTATTAACTTGAGTTCCACCTTCTTTATCACGGGTTTCCTTCATATCAGCACCTGCATTTAGCACTTTTTCCACTTTGCGATTGATCAACAATCCTGCGCCGCATCATGGTCAAAGCGTGGCTTTACCGAACGTGTGGCACGGAATTCTCGAAGGTAAGGGTCGTACGAACAGGCCGCTTACAAAACTCAATGTCCCACCTAATTCCTACCGTTGCAGACCGATGTAACGGGGCCGTATCCGTTCGGTCAACTTAATTGACCAGCCGTTCTTCAGGCACGCGACCAAGCAGAATCAGTCTTAGACGCCTCAACGATTCGGATGTAGCCAAGACCAAAGATTGAGGCTTTGTTGCGCTACAACTTCAGAAGCTGAATGAGCGTTCCGCAATTGGCGGCTTTCCCCGAATCTCTCGGTGACATTCATTGACGCGTGGCCAACTCCCAATTAATAAATACACAGCGTCCCAATTCGTTTTTGACAATCTCTTTTTTCGTACAACGATCATCGCCATCGGCCTTATTCCTTGTCAACTCGTTGTGAGAAAACAGGGCATCGAGATAACTGACAGAGACCCGCTTCTTTCGAAGAATCTTCCACGGCTTCGATGCGGGTGATTTGGGAGGGTCACCCCCCGGCAAATAATGTCCCAGCTGGCGATCATCGACACACAACTCAGGGGGTCGCATCGCCACTGCCAACGCGACGCCACGGGTGGCCGGCACACACTTTCTACATGACGGGGCAAAACGGACCAGGCAGAAACAAGAGAGCACAGATCAGCTCACCGTTCTTCTCCAATAGGAAGCCACCCGCCGGGCCCCCGAATACAACCCGAACATGGCTAGAATTCTGTGCTGGTATTCGAATTGGGCATCCAAGTCGCATTATCTCGTAGCTGAACTCCTTACCGAAGGGACCTCATTCCGAAGGGGCTCCCAACAGCGCGTCGAGGACCACAATATTCGTAACCTCGTTCATGTCCCACCTAGAGCTCGCCTGTCATTCCGAAAGGGCCGACTGCAGATTGAGAATGCTTTTCAAGCGAAACCTCATCAATATCTGAATCATGTATGTGCCCGAAGAAACATTGGTTGTTCCAGTCGCGCTCAAAAATGCCGCAAGGAAGAGGGAAATATTTTCATGGTCAGCTAAATGACGAAGGCTTTTTTTTAACAAGATACTTTGACACCATTGTCGCAGTAAAAGTTATTCTCTCGTTTACTTGGCTGCAAAACAAGGTAGGGGATGCTGTGGATACCCAGCTCATTCTCATCAAGTTGGGCCTCGTTGGGCTGCCGACATGTAGCAAGCATCGGTCCTGTGTGATGAATCTCTTTCAATAGAAAATGGGAAAACAGCTCGCTGATGAGCATAGCATTCAAGTTTTGAGAAACAAAAAAGGTTTCTCCAAAATCAATGCTTCCTCGCCCAATGTACAAGACCGACCAATAGATCAAATGAATACAGATTCAAGCTTGGGCTGATGGCGCCCCATTGTTACTCTACAGACTGATAATAGTGCAGCTTATGTCTCGATTAGACTTGCTACTGCCTACTTTGGCAAGTATTTAGATTTTCATCCATGTCTACACACATGAGCGATTTCAAGGATGTGCCAAGGGGATAAATTTGACTGTTTGATGTTCTTCTACACTCCTCCGATCATCCATCCATTCATAACCACAACATGGCAGTTGGAAGAATCAACCATATTTTAGGCACATATATTAACCCACATAGTTCCAGTTCTGACATGGTGGGCTATCCACGGCGTACATGGCCGTGCTTCAATTCCTCTTGCCTCGACGTTGATGTGTCCACTCGGCTCAAAAAGGTCAGAGTCTATCCAAACATTGATAAAATGATATTTTGATATCCCTTCAATCCCTCCAAGACTCCAGGAATATATGCGAATGAATATCAGGTCGAAATCAAAGACATAGTGGTATCACGGCGTTGATAATGACCACGAACGGCCTCCATTGCAGGTTTGCGGCTGATTTGGAGCGGAGCGAGACCATTGAAGTGGTGCCTGAAATCAAAATAACAGAAACTTTATCAAAAATACAAAATTCTGAACACCACAATTTTGATTTAACTGTCAACTCTTTATTATTTATCTCTACTCACTCCTCCACACTGTTGCCAGGTGCGAATTCAAACAGATATTTTTGATTGTTCATTCAATTCTCTTTCTTCATCATTTCGCCTCTGCGGAAGACCATGGTTCTTCGAAAGGCCATGTCACGCTTTCGGCTTGATCCGGATTGTGTGAAGGCAACAGAACCACCAAAGGGGCCAGCTGGTGCACCATTTTTGAGCCTTGCTACGCAAACGTTGTCCAAGCCCATCACTGAACCTTGGCAGACCATACCTTGTGGCATTTTCACTCTCACAGGCCATTGTTTCGACGATTCCAAGGACAAGCCAAGTACGATTCCAGGCACGTTTTGCACAACTTGCGCCTTCTCAACTGCGCTGTCGTGACGTCCCCCAGATATGGGATCAATGTCGACTGTAATAGGTCCGGCACCGTCTTGCTTTACCTCCAAACATAAATCAGTATAAAATTCGATGGGTTGGTAGGGCAAGCTCACTGGGTGTATCATAAGGCTCGGCTCCATGACGTTAGGCTTCATGATGTTAGGGTTCATGATTTTAGGGTTCATCCCCCGAAGTGTGTCGATATTATGAGACCTTGCGCTACCAATGCCCAATAAATTAAGAAGCCCCGCGGGATCGAGCTGGGGTGAACGACTGTGCATGGATATCCCAACATTAGTACTCGCACGGACTTCAACGTCGTCTGCAGCCCTGTCCAGAGGGCTGTCAGCTCCGGAGATCGCGGAGGTATCGCGGAGGGCACCGCATTCAAGTGTGGCACAATCTCTTCGAGTTCTATCCTCAACTACATGCTGTGTAAGCTTCTATAGTTATATAGAGTGTAGTTAGGTCAAGATTTACATACCACTGAGCCCAGGCATATTGACTTCATTTGCTCCCTTGACCCTTGTGATCAGGCCTTGGCCAGAAGCGACGGCGAAAAATGCGAAGATTAGGCCTTTGTAGAGCATTCTGAGCTTGCAGAGAAGATTGGGGACGAGGCGATGAATGAGAAAAGGTTTGATAAGAAGATGGATGGAATTGAAAAGACCAGTCCTTTCATTAAGCTGCCTGAGCAAGATGACTATTTATAATCACGACGTTACAAGAAAAAGGTACTACGAAGATGCAAGACGGATCATTTGAGACTTTGACGAGAAGAGTGGCGCTAGCGGACGGCCGTACCGCAGGTCGACACATCCGCATCTATGCCATGCATGCCACTTATCACCTCGATGGCATTCCTGGTGGCCATCCAAGAGTCTTGTTCCGGGTCAACTGTGCCATAGCGCTGGCTCCTTTGCGATATCACAATTGGAATGCAGAGAAGGGATTACACACCACATGTAGAATCACAATGCTGAATAGTGGGGATGCGAAGCCGTGACAGCCTTCATGTCACCTGTCACATAAAAATGTGATACCACACAGTGTACGGAGTTACGCTGATTTATGTATCACATAACCAAAATTCAACACCTTCAACTGAGACTGCTTTTGCCAATAGAAAAGAAAATCTTGGTTTTTACGGCACGGCATAGCTCAAGTTCGGTCACACCCCGGTCCCACCATCTGTGCACAAACACACTGGGGCCATGGTAGCCCATTGCAGCGTTTAGTTGTAGTTCCTGGTAGCCTTCGGTTTAGCTTGCAACACACTTCGGCTGAATTTTGAAATATCCTTCAGTCATGATTAGCCGTAGCCTTCAATGGCATGTAATAGCACCTTATAGCCATCAGAACCGAGGTAAATTCCCGCTGTGTTGTCCACCGTTAGAAGCACATGTTGAGTCGCAACAGTCTCTAACTTTAGTTTAGTGTAGATGAGAGATTTTTTTCAACGTTCCATCCGACAATCACACCCACGCTGCTTCATGGACAGCAAGAACTGGCTCAAGCACTGTACTGGACGACTCCCGTTGCATCAAAACGATTGTGAGGGGCTAGCTCTATAGGGTAGAGAGAAGCGGGACGAAACCAAAATGAGCTAAGCAAGATAAAGACGCAGTGAAGGGACAATAACGAGGGGGAGAGAGGGGAGAGAGTAACTTATTATTTGAGTGTATAAATGATATTCAATTGGGCCCTCATTGTAGTTGCAGTTATTCTGGCTTATAACAGCGATCATGGTCCTATTGGATGCAAGATGCGTGTTAGCATAATCCTGCATGGGCAATGTTATATCCATGTAATTAATCTTCAGTTTTAAATTCCCTTTGTAGGACAATTTATACATTTTTCAAGTTGAACCAATGTTTCCAAGCCCGAAAGGAACTGCTTGTAATAATTGTTACAAGTCTGTGACAAAATTGGAGCTGAAATTTAACCAGAAACCCACATTGCTGGTCCCGTAATAATTGATTTTAACCAACAATTTTTATTTGCTACTACTAACTACCTCCTATAATTGCTAATTATAGATTCAAGTGAGGATTATGCGATGTTTATTTAATTCTCTGTCTTCATGGCCTGACCTCTGCGGAATGCCATGGTCCTTCGAAAGGCCATGGCACGCTTTCGGGTTGATTCGGATTGTGTAAAAGCCCCAGAGCCACCAAAGGAACCTGCTGGGATATTATTGTAAATCTTGAATACGCAAACTTTACTAGCACCACCAACTTCACCGTTACAGACTGTATCAGCTCGAAATTTCGCAACCTTGTTGACATCAGTGTTTGTGGTTAGGGATAAGCCGCCAACAACTCCAGGTATATTCTGCGGAAGCTCGCAAGGCACGAATGCTGAGGGGTCAGTACCCCCAGACGTGGGATCAACTTCGCATACGTAAGGTCCAGCGCCGTCTTTATTGACCTGCAGGCGTATATCAGTATAATGTACAATTAGTAGGTTGGATAGACTCACTTGGTGGTAGACAAAGTTTAAAGTGTTGTCCTCGTTGGTAGTAGGAAGGCCTCTTTTGGCACCCAGCCCCGCCGTATCCCCCACCACAGATTCAACGACATGATTAACGACCCCTCCCAGCCCACGTCGCTTGGATACGCCAGAGTCGAAGAAAATCCCAGCCGTAGTAGCCAAGCGGACTTCCGTGCCGCCCACAGTCCTGCCAAGAGGGTTGGCAGTCAAGTGGAACTGCGTGGAATCGCGAAGAGCGCCACATTCGAATGTGGAGCAGTCCCTTGGGGTTCCGTCCTCGACTGTATGATGGGTTAACTCTCATAGCTGGATAAGTCGCGGTTGGGTCAAAGTGTACATACCGCTAAGCCCAGGCATAATAACTCCATTTGCTCCGATGACCCTTGTAACCAGGCCTTGGCCGGAAGCAACAGCTGAAAATGCCAAAATTAGACCTTTATACAGCATTTTGATCTTGCAAAGATGGAAAAAGGGGCGATATATGGGAACAAGCTTGAGACGAAGTGTGATGGGAGTGGAGGAACTAATTCGATATTCAAGTCGCTTGAGCCAGATGCCTATTTATAATCACGAAATCACAAAGAAAAAGCCACCGTAAATATGGAATGCTGATCAGATGGGGCGCTTCCACAAGGCGCGTTAGCGCTAGACAACCATACCGGAGATCGACAGATCCAGCTCAAGCCACATCTACGCCATATACGTCACTCAACCAATACATCTGCCTTGATGGCATTTCTAACCAAAATAAACCCAGTGACTATGCCGTTGTGAGCAAGGACAGTTCTGACGGCAGGGAAAAATCTCCTTGCCAAGGAGACCGCATATATCGGGACTAGCTTCGCGCCCAAACGGCCCTGAACCCTGTTCCTTGAGACTGAGCCATTTCTGGGGTCCATTCCAGGAGCCTGGTTCTGGGTCAATTTTGCCATGCCGTCGACAGCTTGGCAGCATCGCACAGTGGGACTGTAGGCAGAGAACTGTGTATTACATACAGCATCGCAATGCTAAACTCTAGGGATGCGAAGCTGTGATAGCGCTCATGTCAGCAGAATTCGATCCCTCCAGCTAAGAGTGCTTTTTGCCAACCGAAAAGCAAATCGTGGCTTTCGCGGCACAGCGTAGCTCAAGGTTGGTCAAAATCCAGCCCCGCCATCTGTGCACTAGCTGTCTTAGGGGGTGCCGTCGCCTCTTTTAGCCATGAGTAGTGCCTTTCGCCCGCACCAGTCCCAGTTTTTGATTACAGCGGTAAAAGAGAAATATTTGACGGTAATGGATGCAAAGCAGCCTTCAAAAATTGCCCGTTGCAGTCTTTAGCTGCAGTTCTTAGCCAATTTCGGTTGTAGTTGGCAACAAACTTCACCTACATTTCGGAACACCCTTTGCCGATGACTAGTTGTAGGCTTCAGTGGCATTCGGCAATGCGGAGGTAGACTTCGGCTATACTGGCTATCGCGAGTAGCGGCTTTTCAATTGCAACCAGTGTCTAACTTTGGCGTAGTTCCAAAAGCCCAGTTTTATTATTTCTTATGAGTAATTTGCATCACATTGCAAGTCATGCATTTTCAGGTAGAGCGGGCAAACATGATGATGGGATGCTAGTTCGCAATGTGGGTGCATCGGAAGTACTTGCCTTTCTCCTTTCATACTGTGGTTGCCCATAACAGCACATAAATTATTGATTGGTAAGATCAGTGTTTTCTAAGCTCCATCTAATAATGTAAATCGCCCTACTTCATAAAGATCGAGGGCTGAATCAAGCACTGCACTAAATGGTTCGTGGACTAGAGGATTGAAGGTCTGTGCCCTATAACACAGTTGCCAAAGAAACCAAATCATCTCATTTTCAAAAACCAGACTTGCGAGTTGCATTGTAATACGCCACATCTGCACGCAGTTCGCTTGCTTGATACGGTTCCTGCTGCATGACATAGATTGTAATAGTCTGAGTCTTTGGCTTATGTCTATAGGGTAGGTGGAGATGGGAAGTAATGATGAGGGCTAGCGGACACTTAGCGAACAGCGAAGGAGAACAAGGGATAGCGAAAACAAAGCGAATGCATGAGAAGGAAGTGACTGATTCTCTCCGGTAGATCTAGGCCTGGGAAAGCACAGAGCTGAGCCTCATTGTGCCCTGAAGGTGATCACAGAATCCTAGTCCTTCTTTCAAAAGTGGGGTTCTTGTTGAGGTGGATGTGATTTGAGATGGTCATGTGAGCAAGGCCTAGCAAGAACTGAGATGAGCTAAGCGAGATAAAGCGACAGGAAAGGGATAATAAGGAGTGAGAAAGAGAAGTCAGAATGCAGTTTTTAAGTGTATGAATAGTACTTAATTAAACCCTCACTGTAGTGGCTGTTAGGCTGGTCCATAGCAACGATGATGGTCCCACTGAGTGCGAAATCTTCAGTACCCAAACATGTGGCGCTCTATGGTATGCACGGGAAAATAATGGCAGGCTGAAGTCCATAATTCTTAACAATATGTATTGGGGTAGTTCGGAACCACTGGCCCAGTTCGTAGGCTCGGTGATGGTGGCTGAGCACGGGACACAACTCCACGAGCTCAGACCATGGGCTTGATCGAGATCGGAAGAAAAACCTTTTGGTACAGAAGAGAGGACCTGAAATCGATCATCATCGAACCACAACATAATCCTTGATCAAAGTTCCAAGGTCTTTGTTGGCGATGATAAGGCTGATGCACTATTTTCCTTCCGATACTAAGATCTGATCTCACTGCTTATCGTTGAATGTCAATCACACACTGTTACGAGTCCTCAAATCATCTGATTTCTACAGGTTCCAAGCTACTAGGGTGTGAAAAGTCATCCATCGAGGCATAATGTATTGGGGGTGTTGTAACCGACATGAGCTGATTAATGCTGGCTTCGGGTCTGTACCAGAGGGTGAAGGCGCATGGTTACAAGTTATCTTTTCGAGCAAAGTAAAATACCCACTTTTCAGGGAAAAAAAAGGGGCTGAGTAGACAACTGACTCATTGAACACCCCGTGTTTGGTACTGCCGAGGCGCTGGGCGAATTCTGATTGCGAAAGAACAATGGGAGAATGAATTCCTGCATACGACTTGGATGGCGAAATCATAGATCAATTGGAGGGCGGGAGTGCTGGTGTGGGTACACGGCTCTGTGGGTGTGCTTGCCGGAGGCTTTGCAGAAAACCTTGGGCAGGGATAGAGTGCTGACAAGGCGGCCACGGGACGGACCCTTCCGTCGACCTAGAATCAGTCAATATCGGGGGTAAGACTACATCCCTCGGATGTAAGGCGTGTTTCGAATCTGATCATCAATTCATGTGGAGCCTTGCATGCACCTGATTGACACATCGCCGCTGACAAAGATTGATCGCTATCTGTACAGGTGATTGGCTTGACTCGTAATTTTCGTCATTTTCTTTTGCTATCCTAGTCATGTCCTAAGTGCTAGCAAATTTGGACCATCCTCTGATTTTCTGCCCATAGCGCCAGAAGAGTATGGGAAAGGGGATTAGGCCAACGCAGATACCTCCCAGTATTGATCCACCCACATCTATCCCGACCGCAGTGAATAGGTCAGTTGCGAAAAATGGAAACGCCGCTGCAAACGCCGACCGCGCCATGTTGTTGACAGCCAGAGCACTGTTGGCCTGTGCCAAGTACACTTCGATGAGGTATACGATGCCAGACATCAAGACCAGGACAGATCCAGCACCGATAAAGATACCGGCTAGGACATGGGGTACCCATGATATCTTGGGATCGGATGTCCACGCAAACCAGAAAAGGCCTGTTGGATTCGTTAGCGATGCTGCACTGATCCCTGCACATCCCCGTATCAACGTACCTCCCGGTAATAGAAAAGACCCCACAATCATGGGCGGCAATCGCCTCTCCGGCAGATGACTCTGCGTTTCCGCGAAACGGAGCGGGATGTAATAGATGCTGTGAACGGCTAGTAGCAGGCAGGCCATGACCGCGCCAAGGAATATACTGAGGAAAGGCAGACTCCCAGTGATGGGTGACCAGCCACGTCCTCTCACGAATGAGAATGGGAACAAGGTGAAGGTGAGGTAGATCATTCCATATGCTAAGCTCATGTGTATTGTGAAAAATATCAACTGTTTCTTGTTAGTTGGCAAGCAGCTTGGTGGCTTCATCATACTTACTATCGGCTCGCGAACAATCATGCGCATCGGCCTTGTCAGATACTTTTGGACAAAGACGGCAGCAGTTGGCTTATCGCCCTTTGTGTGTACACGGACACTTCCATCCGAACTTTTGCGAAGCTCCCGAGCTTTTCGACGCAGTATGGCTGTGTCGGATGTTTCGGTGGTCACCAGGAAGCCAAAGATACCAAAGAAGGCGGCACCAATGAGGGTGATCCACGCGGTCCACCTCCACCCGAGCTTGACGGTAGCGATGTTTCCGATTATTGGGCCTGCCGCGGGGCCGCAGAAGGTCCCCAGACTGAAGATTGCGGTAGACATGCCGCGGTGCGAGGGCTCGACCAAAAAGTCGACAAACATGCCTCCGATGATGGCCAGATTCGAGGACCCTGCCAGGCCAGCCAGGAATCGGAAGACGAGAAGGACAGAAAGGTCCTGCGCCACTGCGCAAGGTATTTGGAAAATGCAGAAAAGGAAGTATCCTATCCACAGGGGTCGATTCTTGCCATACAGCTCGGATGCTGGACCCCATACCATGGGACCGAGAGCGAAGCCAACCACGTACAGCGAGACTGGTAGAAGAGTTTCATCGCTGGATGCACCGAATTCCTTTTGCAACTCAGTCCTCGTCGCGGACATGACACTGCTCCCGAATGACACAATGAAGGTGCAGAGGGATGTGGTCACGACGATGGCCCATTTTCGTGCAGGAGACCAATTCGACGGCTTGGTTGGGTCATTTGGACCCTCCCAGTCAACCGTGATGCTGCTGCTATCGCTACCGTTTTCAGCGTCTGAAGACATTGCGAGTCATTTCACACACAAACGCCCTTGCAGGAGAGAAAGGTACCATGATTCAGGTGCAGCACATGGCCAAATAATGCTATCTTTTTATTTTCGGATAGAAATGAAACGGGTCTCGTTGATTACGAGTCCTATCTACGTGACATGCGGGATGATCCGTGGCATAATAGACCTTGAAGATGCATCTGCGGAGAGCAACGGCACATGTCTCCAGTGCCCCAGGAACTAGATATACTTTCTTAGCCTTGGTTAAGGTTTCAACAATGTAGCTAAAAGCTAGAATGCTCCGATTTTATTCTGAAGTAGCGGAGCCGCTTGGATGGGGAAGGGCGGAACCACGGGCTCCGTGTATCGCATTGCACGGCCCATGGTTGGTCTATGGCGTATGAAGGAGGGTTTAGGGATCAACATTAGAAAAAAAAAAAAAGTCCGCGCTCGGACTAAATTAAATGCCGCCCGGCCGCGTTTATACGGTGGGCCATTCACAGAGCGCGGAGTCGCGGAACGCGTGGGAACCCTAAACGCCGTTGCTAGAAGCTGCATGCTGCTCTATTTGCCGGAAACTTTTCATCAAAACAGGAAAGCATATCCGCTTTACTATGGAGCTTTAGAAAAGCTCCGGCTGCGAAACTTTGGCAAATTGTGGAGGCAGCTCGTGGCACTGCTGTAGTTGGAACTTGCATGTGAGAGAATCGCCGTCGGGTTTTGGCTGCAACGACACGTTTTCAACTTGATGCTGAGACGTTTTCCAACGTTGCCAGGGCTCGCACTCGTATCATCGGAAAGAAACTTTCGCCTCGGGTTGATAACGTTCAAGGTCTTGTCCAGAGCTCCTCTGCCGCTGTGCTGCTAGCCGGATCGAGCACTTCGCCCACCGCCACACGTTTATGCGATTGCCATGTTGGGCAGTTTCTTTTGCTTCTCGGAGCGTCGTATATATCTTGAAGTGAAAAAAATGGAGTTGTGCGTGAAACTTTGGGGAAATCGCACGGCCTTGATGATTCAGAATTGCCACGGAGGCTATGTCCGGTTTACTAGGAACCCCATGATAGATGACGGTATCATCATTTTGATAACAACGTTCCTCGCTGGATCAATTGATACCTATGCGTGAGGTATAAAAGTCATCGGATTATCACTCCAGAAGCAAGAACAAATCCGAAATCATCAACGCATACTTCACCATGGAAACAATGCGTACAATCAGCTCTCTCACACAGCCAGAAGGCCTACTGAGCCTTGTCTACTTGACCGTTTCTGGTCTTTGTCTTTCTAGCCTCTACTACCTCCTCGTCCGCCCCAGGCTGAGCCCACTACGACATCTGCCAGCCCCTAAACAAGGCTGGGTTTGGTTCCGGCTGCTTCATGAACCTCGTGTTCCCGAGATTGAGAAATGGATTGATACTATTCCCAACAAGGGCCTTCTACGATACCACGGAATCTTCAACCGCGAACGTATCTTCATCGTCAGCCCTGAGGCTGCAAAGGATCTCCTGAGTGGTTCTGCGTACAAGTACATCAAGCCTGAGCTTCAATGGGTGCTTGCAAATAACATTGCTGGCCAAGGCTTGCTCATTCAGGAGGGAGAGGAGCACAAGCAGGCCCGTAAGCGGTTCAACCCCGCCTTCAGCCCGGCTCAGATGAAAAAATGGTTCCCCTCACTGTGGAAGACGACTGTTGAGACGCTCGACCATGTGGCCGAAGAAATCCAAAAGTCAGAGCCGGTGCAGACTCCCAACACCATTGACACCTCCATGAGTGGTATTACGGGTATCCTGAAGCCTGTCTCGGCTGCCAGTATTGACATGATCGGTAACTTTGGCTTCAACATCAACTTTGAGTCCCTCAAGAAAATTGGCCAGAGGAAATCCAAGAACGCCCCTCGCTCCAAGAACCCAAGAGATAGGTTCAGTCGG
The DNA here is from genome assembly GCA_001879505.1 of Calonectria pseudoreteaudii. NCBI lineage: Eukaryota > Fungi > Ascomycota > Sordariomycetes > Hypocreales > Nectriaceae > Calonectria > Calonectria pseudoreteaudii. Next base: position 625,125 of record KV875250.1, on the reverse strand, counting down.
GCATACACCGAAATGTTCAAGACCACCAAGCGAGGTCAGTTGACTCTGGAAGCGGCATCGCTGATCGGACCAAACCTGGCCTTGAGCCTGCCCATTCCCGCCGTCAAGACAATTTCTGGCATCATGGCTCTTGTCCGAAGGACAGCTGAGGGCGTTGTCGAAGAGCACGAAGCCGGATTTTCATGTGGCGAGAACAAATCCCATGAAAAGGATGACATGCTCTCCATGATCATGAAGACCGGCCACTTTTCCCACCAAGACCTGGTGGAGCAGACTGTGCATTTCTTCGCCGCTGGCACGGAAACTGTTGCCGCCACTGCATGCTGGGCCATCCACCTCCTGTCCCGATATCCCAAGCTGCAGGCCCGTCTCCGCAAAGAAATCAGAGAGAACGTTTCCTCCCCATACCTGTCCTCGGCAGACTCTGTCAGCGACTCTCAGTTCCACAAGCTCAAGTACCTCAACGCAGTCATCCAGGAAGTCCTCCGCTACCACTCCATCAACACGCTCCTGTGGCGAGAGTGCATCGAGCCGGCGACAATTGCTGGCGTCCCCATCGCCAAGGGAACAAAGATTGTCTTCTCCCCCTGGACGCTCAACCGCGACCCTGCCCATTGGGGCCCTACTGCTCGCTCCTTTGATCCGGAGAGGTGGATGAACAGCACCACTGGCGGCGCCAACCACGATTACTCCTTCTTGACTTTTGGCGCTGGCCCCCGCCGCTGCATCGGCGAGCGATATGCTCGTGATGAGCTCCTCTGTCTCGTTGGTGGACTGGTTGGCCGCTACGACTTCACCCCCATCGCGCCCCACTTGGAATCCGATGAGGGTCAGGAAATCGGAGACAATTTCGCGTTGACGCTGTTTAAGATTTATGAGGGATGGCAGCTCAAGGTGAACAAGGTTCCAGGATGGTAAACTTTTCTTTTAGATACAAGGTTCTTGTTATTGGGATCAATCGGAGTCGCTTTTGATTGCGATGGGTTATGTGACACTGGAAAGTGGATGCTGGCAATGGATGGGACACATGCTTAGATATGACATAGCCCCTGGGCTTTTGGTAGCAGACTAGATCAATTAGAATGGAATTACCACTTGTATGATCATTAGATTGAACAATTCCGGCTATTTCGCCAAGAGAACAATCAATTTAGTTGCCTACCGCACTCTTTATCTAAGTTCATTTCTAATTTATCACGCAAGGAACTTGTTGCAGCATGATGTAGCCTACAAAGCCAGGTTTTGGAATACAAACTGATATCAACAAAAATAATCGAAAGCGAAACAGTCACTAGATACCATGATCAATTATGCAAAGAAGCCAATCATCACAAGTATTATTGGAAGGTAGCTGTCACGTCCAAAAACCATTGCCTCTGGATACGCGTATAGTTTTATTTAAAGGGCATTGTGGAGTAGATGGTTGGATCAACGTGTCAGGATTTAGCGATGTTGATCTCCGATTGGCTGTTGATCAACAAATGCTGGAATATCGCTGCCTGGGATACGAAATTGGAAGGTCGCCGATGGCCGTTTATCCCGGTATTAATACGGCTATGACGGCATTGGATAATGTGGAAACTCAACTTTTGCATCCCTTTTTACTTGCCTTCTTCTGCCCCGTGTATTGAGAAAACTTGTCGCCATGCCACCTTACGTTATCCAATCGCCTTGCACAGTTGATGATGCTCCAGGGCTAGCGAAGAACAACGTCTCGGCGTTTTGGGGCAACAGCTGGTGGAGAATTTTGTGGGGAGACAGGACTCTGGATTATCTGATCAATGCTATCGCCATGCGTACGCCCAACCTTCTACTCACTGACCGCCATATTCGCAGACACCAGAAAGTCATCGACACGGAGTCAGGTGAGATAGTAGGCTACGCAAGGTGGCTAGTTCCGGCATCTCAAGAAAACGCATGGCTAGAAGCCCAGACTCCAGACGTCAATGAGGACGAAAAGAAACGTTTCAAGGAACAGTATGACGATGCCGATTTCAACTATCGAAAGGATATGGAAGCTCTCGACGACCACATTCCTGCGTGGAGAACCAAGCATAAACATGACGTGAGCCTGGGTAAGAATCATGTGAAACAGTGTCACAGAATTCTCGCTGACAAGACCTCAGTGCTGGATTACCTCGCTGTCCATCCAAACTATCATCGACGAGGCATCGGAAGCATGCTTGTCCGTTCTGGAGTTGAAAAAGGACTCGAACTAGGCTTGGACGTTTTTCTTATAGCCATGGGCCAAAATGCATGCGACATGTATACCAAGGCCGGGTTTGTGGTTGTGGAACAGCACCGCGCGAGTCTTGAACCCTACGGCGTCAACGAGATGTACGAGACTTTCTGCCTCATCAAAAAGATTTAACTGCGACTTTTTTAGAGTTGCCATTGTAATTGATGAGACGACATCGCTACCATTTTATTCCGCGACATCACTTTGCCGCACCCTATCTCACTACTGGAGATGGGAAAATGGATGCTGGCCGCACAATGGTACGGCGTGTGTTGTCAGACATTGCGCTACGGGCTACTGGATCACCAACATGGCTCTGTTCACTTCACTGAAATCCTGGTCTTTCCGAGTAATATTTTCTCATATAATATATTATGTCTAGCATTGGTTCGTTTTCCCTCTAGAATTAGCAACCTTTGTAACGATTTGAGCCCGCTCCCTATGAACAATCTGCCATCTAACATCACCACGATCATGCACCAGGAGAAGCCAAGCATCGGGCACTGAAATCCTCCTTGGTGCATCTTCAATAGACATCCCAAGAAGTTGATGAAAAGATGGATCACCTTGCAGTATATGCCACTTTAGCTGATCCTAAACCGGCGCATTTTCCTTGTTTACACGCGCCCTAAGCTGTATTCTGCTGCACTGGCACTGGTTGGCAATGATCGGTACTGCTTTTGTAGTCGGAAATTGAGATGTGGCAAGAAATTTCCCGGAAAGAAAATGTTAAATAAGACGACCACCAAGAAAATGGGCAAGCAGTCCCACACATAGAGACTAGATTTCGCTGAGGTCAGCATGGCCCGAGACGGATGATGAAATGCATTTGTGACATACTACCACTCTTCTTGCTGAGTTTCCCCGGTCTTGCCTTCGGCAAATTCTACCATTCGAAAGATTGACCGAACCTGTGAGGTCATTTAATTTCTGTCATGACGACGGAAGGGGGTGGGGGAACATTGACGTACCAGGATCAAACCGCATGATACATTTACCGCCAATAGCAGCTTCGACCAGTGCTGGGTGATGCCGAACTTTTCCATGTTCATTCTCGCAAACTCTCCGTCCAGGTGTCTTGATGTAAAATGGAACCGAATGGTAGCCACAGTGAAGAGCCCAAACCCGCCGAGCTGTATGGCGACGCCTGCCATGCCCAGATCCTTGCCGACTTTGATCTTATCCTTTGCGTCCGCGGTGGATTGGTCCGTTCCTGCGATGAGAACGGCAGCTCCGAGCTGCAACAACAGAGACACAATGTCGAACCCAACAAAGATGAGGGTGACAAAGCGCGCTAGAGAAGCTAGAGTCAGTGCCGTTGTCACTCGACGACTTCATGGGGCTGGCCTCAAACACTTACGCGGAACCCACAGGATGCTGATGGTTCTCGACTCCGGTGGCACGACCCAAAAGATAATTCTCGAAAAAATAACGTAAATGACTCCAGCCATGACAACCGGTGCCAAGATGAGCAGAGTAAACTGGAGAACATAAGGGGGCTTTTCAGTAATGTTCTTCGCCGACACGACTCGTGCAGCATATCCAATGACTTCCACTGAGGTGAATTAGCAACGGTAGTAATTCGCCGAGGGTCGGGTGTTGTACTTACTCCCGATACCGAGCAACATGACCAGCCACACCCATGATTTTTTACGGATGATGTAATACAAAGTGACAAGGAAGTTTATCGCGTATAAGCCTGCGACGACGCCCGCCAAGGCTTCGGACGGGTTGTACAGATAGAAAGACTTTTGCTGATCCATCTGGGCGTTCCTGGCAGGTGTGAGAATGATGTGGTGATTGGATCTCGATGTGTGTTTCTTCTTTCCCATGTAAGAAAGACCAAGCGGTACACGACCCTATTTAACTGCTTGATCGAACCTCCATCACGGCGACTTTAATTGCCGATACCAGCACTCAGCCTCAGCCTCGATTGGTTTCCCTCATGCGGCCAGCTGTATAGCTGACACGCTAGTACAAGGAGCGATAAGGTGATGTGTTGCTTTGACTGTTGATCCTCAGGGCTGTGACTGTTCATGTCGGCATTTTTGACCCTTGCACCGTCCGTCTGCCGTGGTGAGACGTCGGATCGGAGGTTGGCAACCGCCGCGATTCGCAATGGGTTGTGGCTGAGCCGTCAGCTTGGGAAATTGCCGGGTTTTAGCCAGGGCCAAGGCGAGCCCAAATCCCACGCACCTCGAGTGGATTGCCCTTTTGAGCAGCTCGGATCATTTTTCGCTCAATTCGTGGTTGTGCCAATGAAATCCGCGCTTTCATTATGAACGCCCGTCTCGGATGTCTTGTTCACCAACCCTGCCGTTTTGCGCCCCTGCTGGCCGACAAAGCCCCACCACAGCCACGAAAAGGTTGATTGGTATAACCTCATGCATCTGAAAAACCACGGCACATTTCTCAGAGTGTGGAAACGAACGACTGGATTTGGGCTATTGGGATGATAGCGGTTCGGTGCAGCAATGGCTTTTTCTCTCTCTTTTAAATGCTGGCTCGGGACCCAAGTCGAGGAGAACGCCAAGTGAATGTTATTTTGGCTATATCCTCAATACGCGAATGACCGCGCTTTCTATGAGCAGACCCTTGGCCATGCAGACTACCATGCAGACTACAGGACGCTATATCCTGTCTTCTCTTCACTGCAAATTTAGCACCTACAGAGCAGACCTGTCATACAGACTACCATACAGACTACCATACAGACTGCAGGACGCTATATCCTGTCTTCTCTTCACTGCAGATTTAGCACCTACAGAGCAGATCTGTCATGTAGACTACTATACAGACTACCATGCAGACTGCAGGACGCTATATCTTGTCCTCTCTTCACTGCAAATTTAGCACCTACAGAGCAGATCTATCGTGCAGACTGTCATGCAGACCACGGGACGCTAGATGTTGCTTTCACTGTAAATTGAGCGCCGACGGAGCAGAACACACCAATATTATCTCACTCCTTCCTCTATTGGCCAGATCCTCGATCCACGTATGACTCAAATCCAATTACACTGCAAATTTAGTGTCTATAGCGCAGAATACGCTAGGGTTGTGCTTGTCTATTGACTCAATTCTGGGCGGAGATCTCGGCGTGGTACTGTAAGAACTCGCGAAATTCGTCGATAGAGTGGAGACCAAAAAGTCGCTAAGGCTCTGATCGGCCATAAGTCTGAGATAAATTCGACCATATCTACAGTAACTTTAAAGACTGCTAAAGTCACGGTTATATCCCCCCTGACCCCGGTCACCACTAGGATTGTCACCACCTTCCTTTTTAGTCATAACAGTCTTATAATTATATTAAGAGACTACAACTAAAAATAAATACTATAACCTTTTTTTACTTTACTAAAGAAATTAATAATAAATAATTTAATAAGTATAGTTACTCTAATAATATCTTAGATATCTTAAACTAACCTAAAGATTTCTTTACCTAATAAATAGCTTAGTTTTTAGCTATTATTAACTTTAACCCTATCTTATAAACTATTGAGTTTATAAATATAATTAATATTTTTACTAAGTCTTATACTCTTATAGTTAATTAAAAATAATAGTAAAAAGATTTTAAAGATAGTTTAGTAATTAAAAATAATTATATTATTTCTTAAGTTTCTTTTTAATTATTAAAGATTAAATAGGTTATTAATAAAAATAATAATTTTAAAGTTAATAATAGAATAAATCTTATCTTAACTAAATATATTATATTCTTAAAATTTATTCTTAGTTAATAGACTATTTATTTATCTAAAAAGCTTCTAATTAAAATATTAAATATTCTTTTAAATAACTTTAAAATTAAAAATTAATTTTAATTATAATATAGATAAGGTATTTATTAGTAATAAATAATAATTAATATTAAAATCGTAATTTAGACTATTATTAATATAATTAAAAATTATTAAATTACTCTAACTAAATCTCTATAATCTTATTTTTATTTTAAATACTATAAGAAAAGTAATTATTATTTTTACTATAAATACTTAAGAGATAAAAATAATTAACTTAACAAATAAAACTATTTTAATTAATAATATTTTTAATAAACCTAAAAAATAAAAGAATAATCAATAGATACCATTATTATCCCCAGTAATACTATAAATAAATCATTAATATACTAAAAGTCTTACCCCTAGTAACTCAAATAAAAGCTACTTCTCTTAATAGATTACCTATAGTCTAAAAATAGATATTAATAGTAATAAGATTATTATTTTAATTTTTTAGTTTATTAACTCGATTTTATTATATACTATTAATATACAATAATAGAACTATAATATTAAAATAGATAATATTAAGAAAATGATTTTTAATAATTAAGAAATCTTTTATTTTAAAAGAGAAGAACTTACTATATTTATAAAAGGTTTAATAAAGTTATATATAGTTATATTATAGAATAATTATTATAATAATCTAGTAATAAAAGAAGCTCTATTAAGAGATATTTTTAATAGTTACTAAAATAATTAAATTAAAAATATATATAATTTTTTAGTTAAATTATTTTCTTTAATTAGTATAGAGTTATATATATTATATATATAGTAATATAGTAGGTTCTTAGAGAGTAAATAGGTTAATTTAAGATTATTAATTAGTTAAAAAAACTAGCTTATATATTTACTTTATTACTTAGGAAAAGTTTAATAATCTTTCTATTAAATCTATAATAAAAATATCTAAAAAATAGGTTTTCTATATATTTAAATAATAAAATATATAATAATTTATTTTTTAATTATAAATTATTATTAAGTTAAGTATATAATATATAGTTATTTATTTTAGTTTTAGGAGACTAGCTAGTAAATAACTTTACTTATATCTCTTAATCTAATAAAATATCCTAGAGTTCAATTAATATTAGGTATATAAAAATAAAAACTAAAAATTTTTTAATTATATAATTTTTATAGATCTTAGTTAATTTTCAATTCAAATATTATTTCTAATAATAATACTTTTAAATATTAATCTATTCTTTATAACCTTTGTTAGCCTCTATATTCTATTATTAAATATTACTAAAAAGCTTATTTAATATATTCTAAAGATACTTTTAATATATTTGCCAGTTCCTTTCTACTATCTAGTTATAAAGAGCTCTCCTATTAAGTCTAGGGATTATCTAGTTTACCTATATTTATGCCCACTTAAGAATAGCTTTTTCTCTAATAGAAAATTTAAATATAGTCTTTATATAGATAAAATTCTATAATCTTATTACTATAAATATAATTTTAATTTAGTCTTTAAAAGAATACTTAATTAAGTTATTTCTAATAATTTTAAACTTTCTTTTAATCTACCTAAAAGTCTATTTAATAATAATTCTAAAGCAAATATACTAAAAATTATATAGTTCTTTCTAATTCTTAAACTACTTTAAAACTTAATATTAATTATTTAAATAATAATATATATTTAGATATAATATAAGAATATTCTCATTTAATCTAAACCTAATATCAATAAGATAAAAATATCTAAATAGGATTATTAGTCTATAACCAAAAGCTATATAAAGTAAACTAATATCATAAAGTCTACTCTTACTACTAGTAAATATAAATAAAAATATTCTATTTATTATAACTACTATTAGAATATTTTAACTAACTCTTTCTTTCCAGTTATAAAATTACTATTAATACTAAGAAAGAATATATATTATAATATATATTCTATCTAATACTTTAATATATCTATTAAAAATATTTGACCTTAGATCTAGTTTTATTTTTGGGTTTATAAAATCTTTATTAAGAAGTTTTATAAATATAATATATAATTATTTTATTAATTCTAGAAAAAACTATATTATTTTAAATACCGAACTTTAGCTTATTTTAAATAAATTAGCAATATTTTACTAAGTCTTATTATATCTATATATCTAAAAGAATATTATAATTTTCTACTAAAGTATTTAATACTATAATAACAATAATAATATATTTTAATTAATCTAATTATATAGTTAATAGAAAATATCTTTATCTACTTAAAAAAGATAATTAAACCTTTAGTATAATCCTCTTAAGAAATTATTTACTATTTTTAATATATATTACTACCTACTTTTATAAATAACTACTACACCCACAAGCCCTTAGCCCTACTTTTACTACAAAAGTACTGTGAAACTAACATCTTAGCAATCACCGGGAATATTATAGTAACTCTTATTAGGATATGTAACTAGAATAACTATAAACCGGCTAGTTATATATTACTGTAAAGTTACCGGCCGGTTATATGTTATTATAAAGTTATTAATTGGTTGTACATTACTATAAAATTACTGACTGGAATAACTAATATTCTAGGCTGTCTAAAGTTCCTGTAATATTACCAGTATAACCAATGTTCTAGGCTGTCTAAAGTTTCTACTAGGTTACTATAAACTTTGATAGAGTTACTCTAAAGTTAGTCGGTGTTAAGAAATAAGGAAATATATAATTATAAAGAAGATAAATTATTCTTTTAAAATAAAAGATAAGTAATTTTATTTATAATATCTTATATAGACTAAAATACAGTGGACTGTTTTATTTATCTATTATTCTGATAGAGTATATATTCTCTAACCTAGGTATATACTTATATTCTACCTATTTAAACCTAATTCCCTTTTCTAGAGATTGATTATAGCAATAACTTAATAAAAAATATAATTAATTAATTATTCTATACCCTTATTTTCAATAAATTCAAAGATAGTAGAAATAATAGCTAATATTACTGACCTAATAAAAAGGTTACTATTAATAATATATTTATTTATTTTATCTATTATTTATTATATAAATTAATAATAATATAACTTTATAACATTTAAGAATAATACTAAAATAATTAATATTTTACCCTATTTATCAATAAACCTCTTTTTTTCTAAATTTACTTTAAGTATTATTTTTCTACTATCTTAACCTAATTTTCTATTTAAATACTAATAAAAACTAAGATATTATAATAGACTAGGAATAATATTAAAAGGTATATTAAGACACAAACTAAGGTCCTACTTTTAGGTTTATTATAAATCTAACAGAAAAATAGAACAAAAATACTGTCTGAAGAGGGATAGATGTAACAGTCTGGTCCCAAGCCCTGCTGTCAAAGACAAAGGTGGGGCTCAGGGAAGCCTGTGGCTCGAGGTGAATAACAGGGTCTTATGACCTAGGCAATGGAAGCTGCGAGGGGCTGCTTCTATAGGCTAGGCAATGAGATTGTATTATTCTAACTATCAGGTAGATATTGTAGGTCAGACTAGGTATGTTAGGTTCGAGCAATACAAGAGATAACAAATAGAGAATGTTATATTTAGTAATAAGTCAATTGGTTAAGTGAATAATTGAAGGTAACTAAGTTGTATTGAAAGTTAAGTTATACTCTTAGTGATTGTAACTCCTAAAGGGTTTAAATATATAGATTTTGTTAGGGTAATACTAAGAGTAAAAGTAAAAGCTTTTTAGACTTAGTAATTATAGTAATTATAGTGATTACTTTGGTATTAAGTAATAATTATGATTACAGTTACTTTAGTCAGTAGGTCATATGATATGGATGTCTGTGGCTAACTCTGTGCTGGTGCTAGTGGGCTAGTTTCCGGGTAGGTTAGCTTTAGACTAGATTATAATATAATACTCTTTTCTTAAAAGATTTATCCTTAAAGCTAGTGTTTCTCTATATAGGTTAGTATATTCTACTTCTTCTCTTCTTTCTTTTATATTAATATTATACCTAGTAAATCTACCTTTTATTATAAGAAACTTATAGCTATAGTTACTAAAAAGAGCTATCTTAGTATACTGTGTACTAGGTGTTTTACTAAGGGTTTAATATGTGTTGTCTAGCTAGGCTATTCTATTAAGTATAGTAAGTATATTTCTTTTGGATGTAATTGTAATAGGGCTTATATCTCTGATACTGTTTGTATATGAAAAATTCTTCTTTTAGGTAATAAACTATTTTAGGTACTAATACTTTTTATAGTAGACTGAGATACTAAAGCTCGGGATAAATTAAAACGAGCAGAGTAGGAGGCTAAGGAAGCTATATTAGAAGTATAAGTTAAGCTAAATAAAATAATTACTTACCTAACTCAGTTATAGAAGTAGAAGTGATTGTTAAAGGAAAAGGGGTTGACTTTCTTTGGTTGTGTTTTGGTTGAATTGGAGGAGATAGAATAGGAAGAAGCTATAGTTGCTATTAGTGGTGAGTTTTTTTCTTTTTGTGAAGGAAGTCTTTTAGTTTCCTTGAGTAGTGTGTGAGATTCTTTGGTGGTTCTTATGTTTTTTTGTTGTATCTTACCTATTTAATGTGGTAGTGGATTTTCTTATTTATTAGACCTTTTTCTAAGATCTTCTCTATAGTGTATTCCTCCTGTAGTTCGACTGTTAGCTTAATATGAGAGTTAGTGTTGACTGAAATTGTATTTATTATTGGTTTAAGAAAGGAAATGTGAAAGATTGGATAAATCTTGATATCTACTGGGAGGTTAAGTTTGTAATTATTTGTTGAGATTTTCTTTTTAATAGGGTAAGGGCTAAGATATTTAAGGTTAAGTTTTTTGTTTTATTATTTTGTGGTAATGTTTTTGGTAGCTAAGAGGACTATATCCCTTTTCTTAAAGGATAGTCTTTCTATCTATTTAGGGTTATAGTATTTTTTTATTTGTATATGAATAAACTTAAGTTCTGTCTTTATTTTAGTGTGTAGTTGCTTTATCTAATTAGATTATAGTATTGTTTTGATATTAAGTGGTCTATCCCTCTTGGTACAGAATGTGTTAGGAGTAAAGCTAAAGTTAGTAAATGTAGGGGTGGTTTTGATGTTTGTTTGGTATAATGTGTTAAGAGCTAGCTGAGTAATAGGAAGCTTCTTAACCTAGTCGGTTTGCTTATAATTGATATAATATTGCAAATAGTATTTAATCTCTTGGTTTTATCTTTTTGTCTATCTATTGATTTAGGGTTAGAAGGTAGTAGTTAACTTGTGATATAGCTCTATTAAAGCTATTAATCTTTATTAGAATTTAGATATAAATAGCTATCTATGGTCAGAGATAATCTCTTCTGGAAGCTTATAAGTTATAATAATGTATTTAAAGAAGAGGTATATGAACTATTCTTTATTTATTGCTTTTTTATAAGGGATATAATAAGTAAATTTAATAAAACAATTAATAATAATAAAAATAGTATTGTAGTACTTACTAGTAGCAGGATCTATTGATAGTAGTAAATCGGTAATAAAATCTATAGTAATTAATTCTTATAGTCTTAAAGTAACTAGAATAGGTTATAGTTTACTGTATGGTTTATATTGTAGTGATTTTATCTGTTAGTAAAATAAGTATTACTTAACAATAGTTTCTACCTTTTTTTTTATATAATTAAAGGAAAATGTCTGTCTAACTCATTTAAGAGTTTTATTAACTCTTTTATATCTATTTAGAAGATATTTATAGATCTCTCTAATTAGATTATCTTATAGTTTATCTAGAACTTACAATTATAATATTTATTTATCTTCAGAGAGTAATTTATTATACTCTTCGATTTACTAGAGTAATAGATTTCCTTGTTCTACTAAATATATATCCCCGAAGGTATTATTTCTTTCTTAAAGTAATAAGATATTAAGAAATAGCTCTTTAGAGGTAGCTTTAGGGGATTATAATTACTTAAGCTCTTACTATTATAAGTTATAATTTTTTAAAACTACTCTAGCTCTTTTTTTTTGCTGAAAGCTATATCTAAAGGTAATATAATTTACTATTCTTTGTTCCCTTCGGATAGTAATAATGACCTTCTTAGTCTTGATTATTATTTTACTAATAAATACCTACTTTAGGTAGCCTTTAGAAGTAAATTATAGTAACTTTTCTATAATAATTACTTTATTATTTTAGTAGTTAGTATATCGACTAATAGTATTAACTCAAATATTCTTAGTTTTTTTAATATATATAATATAATAGTTAAATTCAGATAAGTATTCAGTATATTATAACTATTGTTTACTTAGCTTCTAAGTAATAGTAAAGTAAGTAATATTCTTATAATTAGTAAATACTATAACCTTATATTAGCTTCCAAAAAGATATTACTAGAATTCTTTGAAAGTATTAATAATAACTAAGAATTTTTTATTATAAATAAAGTAATTAAGTTTAGTACTATATAGTTTATATAAGTAAAATATAATAAGATATAATTTCTTATTATTATCCCTTTATCCGATCTAAACTCCTAGAGTAAAATCTAAAAAGTCTATTTCTAATTCAATAAGTTAGTCAAAGTTAAATATTACAAGTATAAGCTCAATAGTAATTATATCCTTTAACTAATTAAAGGCTTCTTATACTTTTAATCCCCAAATAAATAGTATCCCTTTTTTTGTAAAAGCAGTAAGAGGTATAACTATCTACCCAAAGTTCTTAATAAACTTATAGTAATAATTAGTAAATCTAAAGAAAGATTATACTTCCTTAAGATTAGTAGGTAATTTCTAGTCTTTGACCACAGCAATCTTCTTCAAGTCTATTCAGATCTCATTATATGAAATAATATATCCTAGAAATTCCACTTTAGTAATATAGAAAACACTCTTTTCTGATTTAACTAGTAAGTTAATATCTTAAAGTGTTTTTAAAATCTAATAGATATATTGCTTATATTTTTCTTTATTCTTAGAGAAAATAAGTATATTGTCCAGGTAACAGATAATAGAAATGTCTAAGTATTCATATAATATATTATTAATTATTCACTAAAATAATATAGGTATATTAATAAGTCTAAAAGGTATTACTAAATACTTAAATAGCCCGAATTTTGTTCTGAAAGTAATCTTCTATTTGTCTCCCTTCTTAATTTATATTAAGTTATAAACTCCCTTTAGATCGAGCACAGTAAATACCTTTATTCTATATAGCCTATCCTTTATCTTATCAATAAGAAATAAGGGTATATAGTCTTTGATAGTAATATCATTAAGCTATTAGTAGTCTACACAAAAACAAAGTTTTCTGTTCTTCTTCAGAACAAATATCACTAGGTATCTAACTTTAGAGTTAGAAATTTATATATATCCTTTTCATAGTATATCTTCAATATACTCTTTTAGTATATCAAGTTCTACTTAGTTAAGATTATAAATCGGGAAGAAATAGGTACTTACTCTATCTTTCAGTATAATTTTATAGTCTTAATAACTAGGCTTAGGGAGTTTTATTATGAGCTCTTCAGTAAATAATTGTTTGTAAATGTGGTACTGTTTAGATATACTTTTTAGATAATTATTAGTAAGATCTTTTTTTATTTTCTTAAAGTCCTGATTAAGCTATTAGAACTATATACAGAGACAGGTAATTGTTCTCTGCTATTGTCTCTTTTAACTAGCTTTATACTTATACTATGTTTCTTTAGGTAATAAAGTATCTATTATATTATCATATAAACCCTCTATATAGTTAGTGTTAAAAGTATAAGATCTTGAATTATTATTTATATTACTAGTTATATTGTACTTAGAGAGTACTTACACCTAGCTAATATACTAGTTAATATATAGATTATAATAGTATAACTATAGATACCCTAGGACTAGATTATATATCCCTGTGTCAATAATATCAAAAGAAATACTTTAATTCTTTCCATTAATAAAGACCTTAAAGTAATTAATCTCATAGCTAATAACTCTACTATTATAGTCAAATATAATATCTTCTAGATTAGAGATAGTATAGGGATCTACCTTATCCCTCTATAAGATCTTAAGTAAGTTCATAAGCCTTAAATATATATAATTTATCTCTACTCTAAAATCAATCAAAACAATATACTATATCCTATTAATATATACTTTAATTATAAGCTACTATAACTTCCTACTATCAGTAATATATAGAGACTTAGTAAAAAGTTCTTTTAGTAACTTTAGTATCTAATAGTCTTAAATGTAAGTTAGTATTAGAGAGTTATAATTCTCTAAAGCTATTTTAAGTACTATTCCTTCTAGGCAATACTTCTCTTACTACTTTAATATAGGGAGCGAAGCTTGTTTTTTTAATTACTCTCAGTAGTCTTATATTATACTTCTATCTTGGTTCGGAAGTAGATTTAGTAGTCTTCTGTATTATATAAGTGTAGGTCTTCAGGATAGTAATAATAATACTTAAATAACTATCTCAGTTAGTGTTTAATAATAGTAATAGTTTAGTCTTTCTATCCTACTACCTAATAGTATTTATAAGTATTATAGTATAAAATATTGTAAATAAGATTATTATCTTATAATAGAAAATAATTATTAATGACCTTTTTTAGCTTATGAAAAGAGTAATAATAATAGAAATAGTATAACTATAAGATATTCTAATAATCTTAGTAATTAGGTTAAATATTATAATTATTACTTAATACTCTAATATTTTTTAATTAATATTTATAAATTATTATATCTTTTATTTAAAATATAGTGACTTTTATTCTATAAAGAATATTAGTCTTTACTTTTAGCTATTATTAGTAGATTAGTTTATAAGTAAATAAAGAGAGGTCTTTTATTTTAACTGTCTTTTTTAGAGGGGCTGATTTAGCTCGAATGTACTTCTCTTTATTGTGTTCTGATAGTCTTTGTTTTTCCCTACTAAAAGGTTCTCTAATATTACTATGAGAGTAGGAATAGGTAATAATAGTAAAGATTCTTCTTTCTATAACTCTTTTTATTCTTTCTGGTACAAAAGCCTAAGTGATAGTCTTCTTATTAAATATAGGAGACCCCTTATTATCAATAAATAAACTATCTGATAATAAGGTATTCTATAGCTCTTATACTTAAGTAATATTTAATTACTTCTTACTATAAAGTATAGGCTTGAACTTCTGGTTAGAATCTAGTTTAGAATACCTATAGAAAGTATACCCTAGCTTACTATAGTTCTAGTAAGTTATCTTAGAAAAATCTTTTCTCTATATACCTCCTAATTCTATAAAGCTTAAATCAGTCTTATAAGAGGTAGGTATAGATTATCTCTACTCTGAACTAATATTAAAATAACTATATTTATTCTTATTATTAATATTAGAGTTTAACCTCTTATATTACAAAAATTGTCTATTATTAATCTTAATAACTATACTAATATAATCAATAAGAGTAGCTAGTTAAGTCTTTTTATAGAGTTCTTCTTAGACTATCTTCTTTAGCTTATCAAAGAAGAATAATATAAAAATATCTTATCCCTATAATAACTTAATAATATATTAAGTAAAGAGAGTGTTATAATTAAATATAGAGTTTATTTACTTTAAAGCTTTAATTTACTATTCAGCCTTAGATTTCTTATTAATAATACTAAAAACTTTTCTTAGCTCTTCCTCTAAGTATATATAATTAGTATAGATTTCTATAGTATAAGCGTTATAATTAAGTTTAGACTTGTTATTTTAGTTATTTATTATTAATTAGAACTAAGTTTTAGTATTTCTAGAGAGTCTTTCTACTATATACTTAACTTTTATTTTTTTAGAGTAAAATAAGGTCGGGAAGTTAAGGAAATAGTCTCTTATTTTAGTGAGAAAGATAAAGAGTTTATAAGAGTCTCTACTAAACTTATCAGAGGGTATAGGCTTTAAGATTTCTCCTAAGTCCTTAGTACAAAGAATAAAGGTACTAGAGTCTTATTAGTACTAGAAGAGGGCTTGATTCTGTGTAAGCTGTTTATCTCTTAGCTAATTATATTCTGGCGGTGTTAGCTCTGTTTAGCTGGTGGGCTATAGGTTAGCTAGTAGAATAATTAGTATATTGAGGAGTTGTTGAAGTATTTCCTCTATGTCTGTAAAGTATTAGTTACTTA
The DNA here is from genome assembly GCA_001879505.1 of Calonectria pseudoreteaudii. Lineage (NCBI taxonomy): Eukaryota > Fungi > Ascomycota > Sordariomycetes > Hypocreales > Nectriaceae > Calonectria > Calonectria pseudoreteaudii. Next base: position 608,980 of record KV875250.1, on the reverse strand, counting down.
TATTAATATAGTGTTAGTTTTCTTCTATATAGTATTAAGATTTAATAGTAAGCTAGTATATAGTGACTTAGAGATATTTGTTCTTTTATTATAGTGCTTTGAGTTACTTATTATCTTTTTTGTCAGAGGATTTAACCTCTTTTATATTCTTATTATTTATAGGGACTCTGAAAGTAAAAGTCTCTTTGCTCTTAGGCTAGGAAGGTCTTAATGTAATAGGTTAGGATACTATTATAGTAATATTATTTGGGGTTAATATAAGTGATCTTCTGAATAAGAGCTTTTAATGTATAATAGTTTAGTCTTAAGTCTTACTATTAAAGATAAAGGTAGGACTTAGGGAAGCTTATAGCTTAAGATAAATAATAGGGTCTTATAACTTAGGTAATAGAAGCTATAAGGGGCTACTTTTATAAGTTAGATGATAAGATTATATTATTCTAACTATTGGGTAGATATTATAGGTTAGACTAGATACATTAGATTTAAGTAATATAAGAGATAATAAATAGAGAATATTATATTTAGTAATAGATTAATTAGTTAAGTGAATAATTGAAAGTAATTAAGTTATATTAAAAGCTAAATTGTACTCTTAGTGATTATAACTCTTAAAGGGTTTAAATATATAGATTCTATTAGAATAATACTAAGAGCAAAAGTAAGGGCTTTTTAGACCTAGTAATTACAGTGATCATAGTGATCACTTTGGTATTGAGTAGTGATTATGATTACAGTTGTTTTAGTTAGTAGGTCATATGATATAGATATCTGTGGCTAACCCTGTGCTAGTGCTAGCGGGCTAGCTTCTGGGTAGGTTAGCCTTAGACCGGATTGTAATAATAGAAGCGAAATTTATTTATTTTTTGTCTTCATATCCTCCCTCGAATTTATCTCAGACTTATGGCCGATCAGGGCCTAAATGTACAGAGGACCAATTAAAGTTATAATCAGAAGCTAAAACCCGCGGGCAAAAGCAAAAGGCTGCCCCACAGTATGGATGAATTTTGTGGGTTTTTACAGTATTTCGTAGATCGCTTTCATCATGCGTTGCCTCCGCAAATTGTTGGCTGGACTAGACACGGGTGCATATATCAACTAGTGCCTATTCCTTGATGAATATGATGGATTTTGAATTGACTTGTCTTTATTTATTACGAGTGTTCCAGTAGATCGTTCAGTATAGTTAAAATATCGTGATTTTGAACCGTTCAAATGATGAGGTTGGGCTTGTGTAGGTATTGCTTAGCAGCGTAACCCACGTTGCTGAAGTTACGTCTCGCACTAATCTAGGTATGATTGATACTCTTGAAGCTATGATCGTTCTCTTGGCCGCTCTTGTCCCCTATTCTAACGTCAACCATACCCCGCATACACAACTGATCAAACAAGTAATTGACGTTACCGATTTCTCTGATTCAAGTGGCCGCCCAACGCCATGCTCATTTATCAAAGCGCCACTAGTGCAACCTCCGGCGCCCCTGAAAAAAAAAGTAAGCAAAGATGACTAAAAATGCAACTAGAAATGCACAATCAAGTCATAAATTGGACTACGTTAGGGCTGGGCCTTGATCGTAATTACATATCAATGTGTACGTCCTGCCTCCTCAAACTTTGCAACACTATTTTCTTTTTTGGCCCTGCGTTTCTCGAACACAAGGGTTCGTAAAACACACCCACCATGAAGTTTCCCTTCACGGCAGCTGTGGCACTCTTGAGCTCGTCAGTCTTGGCGACGTCGGGCTATCCTTACAACGGCTGCAGGCCTGACCGGTGCCTGAACTCGGTACAGTTCCCAAAATCCCACATGGCAAGAAATTCCTAACCGTGGTCATAGCTCCAGGCCATTGGTGCCGTCAAAGATTGCAAAGCATATCTCAGGAAAACAATCACTCCTTGCCCAGTGTAAGTAAAGCCAAAATATCGTGCAAAAAAAGTCGTGACCTAAAGAGTATTAGCACCAAGGTCAAAACTGTAACGATCACTGTTACACAGCCGCACACTACGACGGTCTCACGGACGGTGTTGAGTGTTCCAACCGTGACTGTAGAGAAGTCGGTCAAATCTACCATCACCGTTTTTGATGTCGCCACTGTTCAATTCCCCTCCGGAATTCACCTTACATCGACAGTCGTTGTCCCTGCCACTGTGACGATTGCTATCGGCGCAGAAAAACGAGCCGTCGCCTCCAGCGTCTGTCACCCTAGGACTCGATCTGCGGCCGTGCTGCCGAGGTGCGCCAAAGTCTGTTCAAGAAATAAGGAGCATTTCGTTTCAGCCTGCTCGTGCCTTGGTGTGACGCCTCAGACAACGACACTCAAACAATCCACCATCACCAGCACCTCCACCAAGACAGCGACGACCGGCCCTATCATTACCGTCACCAGTGTTAAGACAATTACCTCGGCCTTCACTGAGACTAAAACTGAGGTCGTCCCCGTTACAGTGGAGGAAACCACTTCGACAACTTCGATCCCATCACTCTTCACTGATCTCACAGTCGTCTCAATCACAAGCACAACCTCAATTGATGGCCCAATCCCAACCTGTGCAACCTTCTCCATCAAAGTCAAGTATGGAAATTGGCAGGACTTCTACGTCAACGCCGACGCCAAGCTAACGTGGGGATCCGATCGCGCTGGGAAATGGTATCTCAGCGGCAGCAAACTAAAGCGAGCATCCGATGGTCAGGCGTGGTATGGTGATGATACCGGCAACTCTCCGGTCGAGGTACTATCCTCTTCGACTTCAAGCAACATTGCCCCGCTTATTTGCCAAATGAACCCGTCTGGTTCCTTGAACGACGTGGCTTGTACAAGAGTTGGCCACGGAAACGATATCCTGTTTGCCTGCCCTCCTGACAGTGACGCCGTGGATCTTTTGACAGTCGATGCCGGCCAGCTGGAAGATTGCTTTCCAGCATGGCTTGGCGTAGAGTGGACATGCGGAGGTGGTGCTAAATAATGATGATGCTGGGGCCTTTACCTTTGACTGTCAATAATTTTACTACGGTACTTCAGGTTCCCCAGCCATCCGAATGCTTGCGATTCGTTCCGCCATTGATCTAGACCCAGCTAGCGCTTTCAAAGCCAGGCCAGCCACCGTCCATCCAGTATTGGCTAGCTGCACCAGCCTTTCGAAGCTAACTGTGGGTGGAGCCCTGTGAGCTATCAGAAATCCAGAGTTCTGCCATGCCTAATACGCGACACTATTGATGCAAGCATCAAGGGGGTTAGCGCATGCCTGAGCTGGGTAGACGTGGGGGCATCTCTAGCTGAACGCTTTGGCGTCCATCCATGTGGACAGGTCATGTCCCAGTAACTTTCGCCACATCCGCCAAAGATTATCGCTCTTGCGTCTCAGCCCGGTATTCTCTTTTTTTTTTTTGCAGCCCATATTTTTATTAGCTTGTCGCAGATTCTATCACAATGGTGCAGTTCCAAGTCAAGGTTACAATTGATACGGCCATTCTGGAAACTTCGGCCCCCGATTCGCTCGTGATTGCGCGCAAAGTCAATGGCAAAATCAATGCGGTATTTGCAGGATTCAATCCTGAGCGCAAAAGCGGATGGGACCAGCTCCTACACCATGTTATATTTCGGTGGAAGGATCAATACCGGGTCTTTTTAACCAACGAATTGGTACGGCATCTGCCTCGGACCCAACGTCTGCCCCGTCCCGACCTGTTTCAAAAAAGTAACATCTGGCCTACGTTTTGCATCGCTAATCTCGACATTTCAGGGCACCGCTTCTACAGAGGAAGTTGATATTGAGCCCGGTATGATGTGCAAGTTTGAGCACTCTGTTTTGAAGACCGCCACATTGCAGCCACCTGATTTCTTTCCCACCCCCGGCACATTCGGGGTTGGTCATGTACCCACCCACCTTCATGCCGGTGTAATGATGATGACGGCCGATGGTAGTTGGAAGACGATTTACTTTGATCCCGATGTCCATGTGGCAGAAGCCGATATCATGTTGCACCCTCACGAAGAGGTCAGTCCGTCGTGCAGTTGCGTTTTGAATCCAGGGCGCAACGATCGTAGCGAGGCCAACTGCTAACTCGGTTCCAAGTACTTCCTATTTTGGCGCAACAAAGCCTCCCCCAACGTGATTTACGACCTAGAAGAGACGTCGGGTCACAAGATTGTCTTCCAGAATGGAGAAACTGAGAAGAGTGTCCGCTTTGGTTATGCACAGCCGAATCAACCTGACTCTGCTGTCGAGTCCCCAAGCTGGCATTGAGCAGGACATCGAAAGTCGACGGGTTGGCCATTAAAGTTGAAATGGAGATTGAATTGAGAAGATACATTAGTGACAGATTAACACAGAAATTCCAAAGATAAATAAGAGGCCCAGGCGGGCGTTGGTGCGGTTGACGTCTCCTGAAGCTGCCACCTCCCAGCGGCGATAAGCTAATGCTAGATCGCAGCAAGATACGTTACTGTGGAATATGGCTAACACTTGAAGGAGCACTAAGGAAAATATTTGCGCTGTATTTTATCCTATTTTCTTTTCTTCATTCACAACAATTCCAAACTTATACTCCTATCCCCCGGTGATATGAAGACACAACGGTACCCTTAAGGCGTGTAGCGGCCGACATCACCTCCAGTACCGGGCCAAGACCCTGTAAACCCATTCTGCGTCTGGATTTGAGTTCCATCCGCCAGGCGGAGAGTGACGCTCGTGTCCTTTGAACACATCCCGTACGCCTGGAAGTTGCTTGGTGTCGCGGTGATCCAGTGCATAAAGTCTGTTCCAGATTAGCAAACATGTCACGCGGCGGGCGGGGAGAAAACGTACCCTGGCATTGATAAGCTCCAGCACATTGCTGATATCCAGGGCCGCTAAAAAATGCCCACGCAGCCGATCCGTAATAGTAGATGTTGGAGCCGCCCTGAATGAAATTCGCGAATCCCATGCGACATCTGGTATCGCCGCCCGAGCACCACGAAAAGTCAGGATCGCCCCACCTGCTGATATCGGCTTTCCACGGTGCTGGAGGAATCTGTTGCGTGTGGTCGCCCTGGTCATAGTTGGTCTCCGACTGCAGCAGAGAAACAACGACATTGCTGGCCGAGTGCAGGTTCAACTGGTACAGCCACCAGTGCTCGCTTCCCAGGGCATTAAGCCAAGTACCCTTACTCGTCTCGACGAGGGCGCCACCCTTGCCGGCAATGTTGGAGCCGCCGTTAAAATCTTCGGTAATGTGATCTGCAACCCAATTCCAAACGTTCTCGACGTATACCGACGAGTCTTTGGCAAAATGCAGACCAAGGAAAGCGGCCTGGCATTCATTGCTGGGATCCCTGCATGAGTTTGTCAAAGACGATGCACCCCGCGTTCCACCCACAGTAATCATCGAGTTCCAGAGCGCAACGTCGCCAGCCGATGCACCTGCTGCGTTGAATTGGACAATGATGGCTCCCGGAAGAACATCGGAGACAGTAAAGCGCATGTCTTGAATTTGCGCAGTTCCCACGTCACCGGGGTTGCCCACCTGAACGACAGGCTTGGGGTTGGAGGAGTCCTTGAAGAAGTTACCGTTTCCAGAAATGGCGGACCACGCCTCACCGACGATTCGAGAGCCCACAGGTACAAACAAGGTAGAGTCAACGCGGTAGACGCCGAATGGGAAATAGGCAATCTTGTTGTTATCTGCGGCATACTGCAGCACCTTGTTCAGGGCTGCGGATTCGTCCAATGTGTGGTCTCCCTTGATAACCTGGCCACCGTTCTGGCTGGGGTCCTTTACATTGATAAAGTCGTTCACGGTGTTTGTGGCAAAGTTGGGGGCATTCGGAACAGGAAAGCGTCCGTTGGGAGCTACGGCTTGGGGTCGGGGAGTTGAAGAATAGGTGCTGCCGTAGATGGGATTACGTCCGACCGTGTTGCCGTACGTAAAAGTGTCAACGTGGCTAGCAGACCCCAATGCGGTACCTCCAGGCAGTGAAACAATGACAGAGCTAGTGTCCTTGCTCAGGTTGTCAATAAGCAGGGAAGGGTATCCTGTCGAGGAGAAAGTCACGCCAGAGTTGATTGACTTGGCATCGACAAGTGCGACAAAAGGCGCACCGTCAGTGTGCCTCACAGCAGTTCCAACCGTATCGAAGGTTGGGGCCAAGATGGTAATGGTGTTTCCACCAGCGATGAGAATACCGACCGTGTTTTGGAAGAAGTAAATTCCTTTGTATAGGGCTTGTTGGTGCCCGTTGTGCCAGATTCCATTCTAAATCATAGTTAATTCATCAACGTGCCGAAAAAGACGTTATTCAGATCCAACATTGCACCTACCTGACCCCTCTCGATACGAACATCAGCAACGCCAAGGGTGGAACCTCTCCCGAGCCTGATGCCCGTGTGCCCCTTGTTATTTTGCGAATAAGGCAATGAGATTTTGATGTTCTGCAGCTGGCAAACCTGGGCAACGCCCCAGTATAGCGCAGCGAATTCATTTGCTGTCGCCGACACGTCAATTTCTGCTACAATGTACTAAAGCTGCTGATGCACATACTTGCGGGTACATTTGTTGTATCGAGAACCAAGTTCTTGAGTCCAACGGCAAATGAAAGCTCGCCGGATACGCCCGTGGCTGGGTCTTGGCCTATTCACTTGATTAGTCAATGCCAAGACATTGGATGCACTGGCGGCACGGATATCTACCATTAATGAGGTAATCCCCAGAAAAATTGGGAGCTGCCTTGATCACCGGGGGCTAAAACACATGTAGTTAGCGCCTGAACGGGAAATCTGTCGATCATCTCTGAACGTACGTTGGTGGCGTCGCCCATCAAAATAGTATCCGTATTCATGTTGATCGTTTTGCTAATTTCGTAGGTACCGGGTGGGATGTACACCACCTAGAATTGTAAGCCAGACTAATCAATCTTCAGGTATGCTCAACCTACACGTGGCTGAGACGCCAACCACTGGCCATGTCGAGTGTTGCCATTGGTGCCTGCATTGATGGCGTTCTGGATGGCTGAACCGTCGCCAGGTTGGACCGTTTTGAAGACTGGGTATGTGTAATCTCCATCTAGATCTGGTGCATAGCCTCGATATTGGCCGGTATGATCCACGGCGGCGTACCAGAAGCTAGATGCGGTGCTGCCGTCAGCAGCAACATGAAGAACTGATTCTTGACGAGACCCGGGCAGCTTTTGCGGTCCGGCCGAGGCGGCGGACAAAAGCGCGACGAAGCACGCTAGAGGTTTCAGCATCGTAGAATATGAGCGGCGTCCGAGGTGACACGAAAAAAAAAAGAAGTCAGGATAAACAAGTAGAAGAACTGGAAAGATGCAAAAAGTCAAAATGAGCCAAGGAGCTGACAAAAGTCAACTGCCGGGCATCTAGTCCAGAAGAAAGGATTAAGAGCTAAATGAGCCTGCTGGTATGCGCTTGCAGGCTTACTGCAGCTTGGATGGAGCCTGACCATAGGTTCCCCGCTGAGTCAGTCAACCGCTCAGGTATGTTTGAAGCTGCATGTCAGATTTAGGTGCAGCAAGCTGAACAAGCGAGCCCTCTCATGAGCCAGTCCCCGCCTTGATGGGATTCCAGAATAGTCGACCTTTCCTATCTTGGTCACCTGAAACGGAACACCATTGGCTCCTTCGCAAGTTGGAAAGGAAATTGCATTGTCAATGCACTCAAGACATGGAGGGAGAAATAAACAAGGGGCACTTTTGCGGTAGTTGCGGCGATCCCAGCGATAGGCTCGCTCTTGTTTAATTAGGTATCTCGTTCCAAATATAGTCCAGCCACATGAACTCCACAATCCCTCTCGAGCAAAGACCGTGAGAATAAGAGGGCGCAAACCCCAAGTATTCCTTAGCGGAGCAAAATTCACAGGCGACCGAGGTGCTTGAAAAACACTGTAGCAATCTGCCTATTCATTCGCATTTTACAAATATTGTCTGCACCAAAACAACGTGTCGTGGTTTCATTGGTGGAATTGACGTCCTTTTGTCACCCTGGTGCGCCATGTAAGCGGGCAAAAGCAAGTAATATTGTGGCTTGCTATTGCATATTCCCAATTAAATGCACATATAACTTTTCGCCAGCGAGCTCATAGCTCCCAAGACGAACTGTCAATTGTCATCACTCAATCAATGAGACTTGATGTCCAGGCGCATAGTGGCTAATATGTAGACGAACGGCCCATGTTTTGGGAAAGATGTGGGTTTGTAATCTCCCCTTCCAGCTCTTGCACGTTTTCTTTCGCGCGATACCTACCTCTACTCTGTGTTGTATTTTAATTCATTTTTATAACCCTTGCGACAAGAGTAGTAGGAACATCAATTTGATCCTACTGCATGTGGATGCCGGCTTTGAAGTATCCAATCGAAGTCTGTCCAATGTCCCCAGTCCCCTACCCTGGAGTTCATGAGCCTTGGCAACCAGCGGATTCATAAATTCATGTGTCATAATTCGATCGTATCTTCCTGTGCAGACTCCCCAAACAGGAGGTTTGTCGCATCAGATATTGATTGGTCTGAAATATCGAGAGGCGCAGACACGTGCACAAGTTCCTGTGTCAGAACTATCGAGATAAATTGGTACTATTTTCACTCGACTTAACAGTGCTTGCCCCGGCCACTGATAACTAAAAAATCTATTTTTCAAATACATCTACACAAACGGGAGGATAATGTGACTAGGAGTTTCCCCACCCAAATGGACGAAATGTTTACCCTTATTATCCACATGATCAAATGTACCAAAGTTGCTTACCGCCTTGCTGCGCCCGCTGATATCGACTCGAAGACTTTCCCCAGCCTCATACTCAATTCCAAATGCCCAAATGCCGATTTCAAGCTTGACAATTTCTCCCGGGGGCACCTTGTCTTGTCTCTCATGAGGATGGAAAGGCCAGTTCGGGTGCATACTCCTCTTCTCATCGATATCTCGGAGTGAAGCTCGTAAAATGCCCGTAGGTCCTTTAAATACGACAACCTCAGTAGCCTCTTCGGGTTTCATGTCGTCGAAAGACTGAATCGGCGCAGCAGACCAAGGAATATTCAGATTTTTCATGGGTTTGCCATGGACATCCAATTTCTCGATAAAAACGTACACGTCCATGTCATCATAGTCGGGACACGACATGTACAAAATAATCTTTGGCAATCCCATGATGCGGGTAGTCTCGTCAAAGGTAACGGTGAATTGTACCGAGTCCTGAGTCTCTGAGTTGTAACTCACAACGCTAGACTTCTCAGTATTTGAAGGGCCTAATTTTCCGTTGGGCTCAAGATAAAGCTTCCGATACTCGGTGCGTTTTGGTGGGAAGTCTTCTTCGACAATATTCGAGATGGGATCTTGGAGACCAAATCTCAAAACGGACATCCTTACTCGCGGCGTTTGTTTCCAGTTGTTCTCAATCCCTTTCAGATACAAATCAAAGAAGTCCATCAACTCGTCTCTTCCCTCCGAGTTACCCCAAAGGTCATACCACTCTTGTGTCCCGTGCCAACGGAGCCACTTGTCGGGAGTGTCGACTTCTAACCAGCCGCGGATAGCACCCATGCCGTGCATGGTGTTTGTCCACGTGCCGGTAATGTAAGTCGGGATGTTTATCTTGGTCATGTCCGGTCTCTTGTCATTCCACCAGTCATTGGCTAGAGGATGCTTGGCAAACATTTCGGCAAAGCTCTCCATGCCATTGCGCCCCTTCAGAAGGTATTTGGATATAAGCTTGTCAAATAAATCTCCAGCATATATCCCACCGCGGGCAAACTGTTCTCTATACAAGTCACCACAGCCCTCCCATGGCGCTATGGCCTTCAGTGAGGGAGGCTTCAGGGCAGCAATAAACCATTGTATAATAGCCAGATGCGAGTTGCCTGCCAGCCCGACCGCACCATTGCACCAGGGCATTTTGGCCAGTGATTCGATGCAGTCATACCCATCTTCGGCTTCTTGGGTGCCCATGATACACATGACGCCTTCAGAGTCGAAACTGCCCCGAGAGTCGATATTAATCACCGCGTACCCTCGGGGAACCCAGTCAGCAGGGTCAATCGCTTCGAACTTTTCGAGTCCGCTCAGTACACCAGATGGAATGCCAAGATTCCACGGCGTCATAAATTTTAGTGATGTGATGCCATTGAACTTTTTCCCGAAGGGGCTCCAGCAGACCAGGGCAGGAATTTTGGGGGTTGCATCCGGCGGCCGGTAGATGTCGCAGTACAGCGTGGTCCCGTCACGGACGACAATGCCAACATCGTGTTCAACCAGAATATCGCACGGAAGCGGTCGGGAGTTGAATCCATTCCAGCCGGTTGGAAGGACCTCGCTTCGTGGATTGAACTCTTGGTAACCGGCCTCACCTGGTACAGGTGCACTGCACGGGACAACGAAAGGTTTTGTCTTGAGAGATGACATTATGGTTAAAGAAGCGTAGAGAATGGGTGGTATGAGATGCTAAAGTTTCTAGAGATAGCCTGCCCATGTTTTTATTTCAGGCCAGTTCCCATTACCTGAATGGCTTCATGGTACATGGTCCATGGCGGACAGGTTCCGGAGCAGGGTCAGGGCCGGCCCCACATTCCTAGACGCCAAAAGATGCCGAACCGATGAACCGACGAGCCGACTCCGACCCGAAAAATATCGGTCCACAAGCCGGCTCCGATTGGTTTGTGCTTTCGCAGGCTGTCAGATGATAGCGCTTTGGTTTGTGGCAGGTGTACAGCCCTTGTTGACTGTGCGTCCATTATTCTTGGGCATTATGATGCATTATAAGAACACCTTCGTTCGCGATTAGAAGATTAGCTTGGGGCAATTCAACAACCATCATATCATCAACTCACATCAGTCACCATGGTCGCCAATTCTACTTCTCACAAAGATAATTATTCCGTCTCCACGCCCAAGTTGGGAGATGGTGCCTCGCTGGTTGCGAAACCCAGTGGCCCGAATAAATTGTTCAACAACCTGGACGAGAGATTCGGTGATTGGCGCGACGAGCTGCTCACAAACGGATTCTGCATTGTCAAAGGCGCCATCCCTCGGGATCGGGCTGAACAATACGGAGAAGAAATGTTTCAGTATCTGGAAAATTTGTTCGTATTGCCTTTGCGCCGCGGATTCTAGGAACCCCTGCTAACGTTGTTTCCCGAACGCAGTGCTGGAGGCCTAGGATTCAAACGAGATGACCCTTCCACCGTCAAGGAGGCCAATCTACCAGTTATCAGTGAGAAGGGAATGTGCCATGGTTATGGCATAGCACATGAGAGCTTTGCTTGGGATATTCGACAGGAGCCTGGAGTCGTTGGAGCTTTCCAGAAAGTTTACGATACTACCGACTTGATTGTGTCATTTGACGCCGTCAATTTTGCCTTCCCCAACCGTACCGACCTCAAGGCAAACAAGCCATGGCCTCACCAAGACCAAGACCCCAAGAAGCCAGGGTTCCGGTGCTTGCAGGGCTTGGTCAACATCTTGCCCAACGGCCCCAACGACGGCGGCCTGATCGTGTGCAAGGGTGCCCACCTGCTCAGCGAAGAGTTTCACGAGGAATTCAAGAACGAGCCTGACCCAATTTGGACATGGACACCGGAGTGGTACGGATTTACGGATCGGGGCATGGAGTGGCTGGAGAAGAAGGGATGCGAATGGATCAAGCTGGATGCGGAACCTGGCGACCTTTTGCTGTGGGATTCACGCACTCCTCACTACAACCTCTCGCCAACGGGGACCAAGCCGCGTTTCTGCGTTTACACTTGCTACATGCCAGTTACGGATGCCACGCGAGACGATCTCGTCATCAAGCAGGGGGCATTCAACGACCTCCGAAGCACCACGCACTGGCCCAATGCTACGCACATTGGGGGCCCGCCAGTCCTTCGAAACGGGGAGCCGTGCCCTTACAACAAATCTAACAAGCCTCGAAAAGCCCCTGCCTTGACCGAGGAAGGGTTCAAATTGACTGGAATCCCGTACCTTTGAGCGCTAAGAGCCGGAGATAGAGCGCGATTGGATGTAGGAGTTTGTGTGCTGTTCAGTTAGGGACTGAATTATCAATCTAGAAAGGCTTTCCAGCCACCAGATAATAGATTCAGTTAAATACATTGTGTTGCCAATAATGTTTATTTAATTACGAGTGACCTTTCTTGCTAATGTAAGAGGGAATACATTGAGCGTATTGGGCCTATAGATGTACCATGCATGTCGAAGTGAGTAAGAAAGAGCTGGAGCCTTTCATGTCCTCTCAGCCACCACAAAATCATGCTGGTGTGGAAGGAAATCACAGTCATGGTCACTTTCATTCGAAAAACTTGATCCTAGCTTGAAGTAGGTTTCTACATCGTCGGAAACTAAAACAGGGATGGTCTAAGGAAGAAGTGTTCTGGCTTAACCACCAAACCTTTTCCCTCGAAACTTAAAATGGTATATACAGGCGTCAAGCTTGACCAAGGTCCGATGTGCCCGGCAAATCATGATCTATGTGTCTCAATAACTGGCTGACATCGCCCCAATCCCAACCAATTTCGTCTGGATAAGCAAGAAACAATTCGCTATCCATTGCATTATCATTTGCTCCTATTTGAAAGATGTCATTGAAGGAAGGCATGCCTGTCTCTGTTAGAAAAAGTACACTGGAAAGTTCATAAGCGAGAAAGGTTGCTAATCTTACTTCCTGGATCCTCGGTTGCGGAATTCCCAGTGTAGGTTGGGGTAGGAAGTGGTCCGTCCGTATCGGGGGAATGACTGACATGATTTGGGAATCCTGCTGCTGGGAATACCTCAGAATCACAAGAAGTAGTAGAGGCGTGCGCCGCACTAGGTCTCGGGCGTGTAAGACGGCTTGTGATGTACGACGTCAAACTGCTCACCAGACCACGAAGTCTCTCCTGTGAAACAGAGTCACCGCATTGCGTTGAGGTTAATGTTATTTCCAATGCGTTGTTCATAAGCTGGCGATACGATTAGATTCAGAACCAACATATGGGAAGACGCGTTTTCCCCCCACATACATCAATATCAGAATTTGCCAACCGAGATCCGAGATGTGTCATAAGATGAACCGCCAATACATATAAAGCATGCAATGGAGGTGCCGAAGTAGAGAATACTGGACGGAGACCCCGGTCGGCGCCTTCGACAAGCAGTCGTACAATGCTTCGTGCTGCGTTGGCCGCAATAGCCTGCCCGTTGCGTATTACATGCTCGCAATGATGGCCCGCAGTGCGCCTTTCGAGAATTTCACGTATGGCATCTTCGCTAATTAGGAAGCTGTTTCGGAGAATAATCAACAAGCTATGCGTATTGTTAGTAGTTCCTCTCGAACCGTAGTTCCACAACCGGACTTCGTACGCGTTATTATATTGGCTTGATAGAAATGCCACTTGGGGGAAATTTGGCGCGCCGGATGCCATGTCAAGTCTTGGGATATCTTAGCTATGGCACTTCATACAAGTACGTAAAAAGACGATGGGCCTTACTGATAGCTTACAGGGAGCTCGTCGGCCCATTTCATCAGCGACCTAGCCATTTCACCTGTGATCTGGACCTTGTTGTCAATGGCGGCCTCTAGACTTTGAGCAGTGGACTTTTCCTCCTGATGCCGATTTCGGATGCTCCTTTCGTTGATGGTGCTTAGTATTTGTGCTAGACTGACCACTATGTGGAAGAAGCTTGGTGATGTGCCGGGAGTGCTGGTGCTGCCTTGACAAGGTGGGGGTTGGTCGCACTCAAAATCTCGAATGGAGGACGGTCGCCCAAACTCGAAAGCAGACAGCTTTTCAAACGTGTAGATGCACCACCATGTTGTTTTCGCCATGTCTTCCGGATCAGCGTCGGGATCAGTCGTTGGGTGACTGCGATCAGGGCGTCGCTGCAGATGGAAGCCAAGCGTTTGAGCTATGGAAACGCAGAGGGCCAGGATGGACCACGAGCTCCGGACGTGGCCTTGCCAGCGGAGAGCGCAAGACAGCAGGAAGATGATGTGAACAGCCGTAGCTGAATGCCAACTTAGAACGTGACCCATCATACCTTTACAGAATTTTATGTATTCACCGGCGGCCTCAATTTCTTCCGATCGCTCAAGGCGAGCCAAGGCCAGTACTAGATACAGCACCAGCAACGGTAAGGAAACGCGGCCATGGTTCCTGGACCCTGGTGTCCCCCCGGCGGAGGAGCTGTGAAGAATATCTAGCACAAGCTGCCTATCCAGGATTGGAAACAGAGGATGAAAGTTGGCAAAGTAGACCTGGATCAGGCGAAGGCACTGATCTGGCGGCGGGAGCTGGGGCGGCGCCAAGAAGACGACTGCCTCGTCGAGCGCCTTGGCGGGCGTGAAGGCGGCGGCAAAGTTGAGCTTGACGCCGAGTCGGTAGAACGCCAGGTCCAACCAGCCTGTCAACAGCTCCAGCGTGTTGCTCCCGTTGATGCGCGGCGCCATGGGCAACCTGCCCCGGAAGCGATGGCCGTCATGGCGGGCCTCAGGTTGCCGAACCGATTCCGAAGCGATAGCGTTTGCCGCCGATACGACGGAGCTGCTGGCCTCTGATCGCGACACGCTGCATCTCCGCGCTGCGGCGCTCCTAGGAGAGGCCTGAGATGTCTCGGCCGGAGCCTGCACACTTCTTCCGCCTGTGCTTCCAGCGCCGGTGGCTCGGCGATCCACGTCAACGCCAGGCCGACGTTTGTTGGTGGTGACGCACGGGATCCCCGCCACGACACATGCGTTGCACGACGGCTTCTGTTCGTCGCACCGCGTCTTTCGCCCGCGACAGTAGTTGCACGCGAAATTCAGGCGTCGGCGTTTCCGCGGTCCTGTGGTTGAGCTGTCGCCCATGGCCGTTATTTCTGCGAAGACGAGGGTGCAAGTTGAGTGTTGTGGACACCTGCGTCAGCGGCCGGTTCGGTTCAAAGACGCGCGCGGGGAGAAGCCGGGGGAGGACAGCGCTCTAGTCTATCCAGGAACTGCATTGCGGGACTCGCCAATGCTATTGACTGAATTAGAAGCCAGCATTTCGGCTGAACCACCTGCGTTGCGGATGCCGAGGAACGCGGGGGAGTAATCGGAATGCGGGGGACATGGAGCGGCTGACAAGGGTCGTTTGTGGGGGAGATCTCCACCAAGATTGGGTTGGACTGCATTGCCGCTGTGCCAAGTATCGGCTCGGCAACTTCTAAAGGGGGGAAAATGTTGCCATATCGGTTCGCTATGGTGCTGGGAGCTGGCCTTGACATCTCACTTGCCAGCTACAGCCACTTCCTATTCGGTCAAGGGAAGGCGTCTCCTTGAGATATATATCCATGTCACCGTCTGACGGTTATTCCATTTGTTACATCTGCAGGGGCCGCCGTACCCACGAGAAGCATCATCCCGCACTGTTTCGGGTGACAACTGCACCATGGAATCTCAACTCAAAGATAGCGAGTTGGCCACCGACGAGCGCGTAGAAATAGCCATCGAGTCGGACTCGGGGCGGGAAGAGGCCAATGTGACGGGCACTGCTCGATTGTTTGACAACAACACCGTCGTTCTCATCCCCACGCCCAGCCCAGATCCCAAAGGTAAACCTACTCGACCAATGAGCCTTCTTGTGCGATCAGCTGGTCGCTAACACACAATCGCAGATCCCTTGAACCTTCCAGCATGGCGCAAATTCATCATCGTCGTGCTCGTCGGACTCTACTCGGCATTTGCTGTGCTGGGCACCTCCGGAATGGGTGCAGTGTTCAGCTACGTTGTGGCAGAGTATCCGGCAGACCAGGCCACCAAGGCCACCGATCTGCTCACGTACCCTACACTCTTCATGGGCGTTGGAAACCTACTCTCGATGCCTCTCAGCATCTCCATCGGTCGCCGCCCGGTGTTTCTGTTCTCGCTGGTGCTCATGGTGGTGACTGGCATCTGGTGCGCTTGTTCCACTAGCCTAGACTCCCACATCGCCGCTCGCAACTTTTTCTCCCTGGCAGCTGGCCAGAGCGAAGCCCTCGCCCCGATGATTGTGCAGGAGATTTACTTTCTCCATGAGAGGGCATCCAAGGTGGCATGGTTTGTGGCCGTGCAGGTATCCGGCACAGCCGCCATGTTCGTTGCTACGTCCTACTTGGTCCCACCCTGGGGAATCAAGTGGTGGTATGGGATCATTACCATAGTCAACGGGTTATTACTCATCTTGTCGTACTTCTTTGTGGCGGAGACCCGGTTCGATCGACCAGCTGATGCTGCGGGTAAGTTCCTCCTCGACCTTTGACAAGAGACCCACATTCTAATGCGCATATTCAGAAGGCGTAGTCCACTTGAAGCTAGACGCCGAGGGACGCCAAAGCACTTCTCAAAAGGCCGTCATGGAGAAGATAGTCAAGGTGACAACGGCACAGACACACGTTCTCGAGCCCGATCGCTACGGTCCTCGCACTTGGCGTCATGACTTGACCCTCTGCCACTTTAAGCCGGATTGGACATCAATTTCGACGTTCTACAAGGAAACCTTTCAGAGCTTGCTGATACCCTCCATTTTATGGCTCATGCTACTCAACGGCGCCTACCTTGGCGTTTATGTCTACCAAGTCTCGTCCTTTGCGAGCATCCTGATGGCGCCTCCATACAGCTTCAAATCCGAGTGGCTTGGGTTTGTGCAGATGGCTCAGATTCTCGATTGTGCTTTCCTGTTGCCTCTTCTCGGTTACGGCTCCGACCTTATCGTCAGGGTCATGAGCCGGCGTCGAGGCGGAATGTTTCACGTTTGTTTTCCCCCACATCTTCACTTAATAAGCCAGCTGACATTGAAACAGCCCGAATATCGCCTTCTCCCTCTAATAATCCCTGTCATCTCGGTGATCTTCTCATGCGTCTTCTTTGGGCTTGCGGGATCCCACCCTTATGACTGGCCATGGACGACAGTGGCAATTCCATATAATCTGGGATACTTTGCGTTCCTTGGCGCGAACACTGTCGGAATCACATATGCCGTAGACGCCTTTCCGCGCCAGGCAGGCCCTCTGCTGCTGGTCATTTGCGCTGGCCGTGGGTTCATTTCCTTCGGGCTGAGCTACTCTACGGTCCCCCTCATTAAGTCTCTAGGATATGATGGTGCGATGAATATCTTTGCCATTATTTGTGGTGTTTTATCGGGATTTGGTATTCCCGTGTACATTTTCGGAAAGCAGATCCGCTCCATGGTGCAGAACCGGATCTTCAAGCAAGGGTCAAGTCAATAGTCGCGGCAGCCGAGCCTTGTGTCGAGGCTCGCAAACGAATATTTTGGCAACCATAGGACTCTTCAATCATGTTTATCTCAAACAGCCTTTACATCAGGATTATTCTTTTCCAACCTGGTCGTAAATTCATTCTGACTCATCGATTACAAGTCAAGCGGCCACACGTGACAGTGTTCCGCATCTTGACCTTCCGACCCCCATATTTTTATATAACCCTAAAATTCAATAGAATGGCATAAATCTCTTAGGAACACTTCAATCAGTTGATCAACGGATCCAATTTGACACGGCCCGGTCATAATTTGCGTCCACATGGCAATTAATCGACCTGAACTTGAGTTACATTGATCCCAAGTCATGAAGTGATTCACCAGAAGATAGCAAATTCTTGATGTCAACGGAACTCACAACATTAAAAGAGATCCTTGCTCAAATTCGTTCGTTTAGCTACATGGGTCGAGGTAAGTGGCTCAGTTGAAGGAATATGGGATAGGCAGATTGCCTAGAACTCCGAAAGATAGTAGAATTTCGTTATCTACAGGAGTAGATGCCCTTTTCACCAGCATTATCTATTGTAAATCTCCAAAAATGTGATGGAAGAGAAAGAGGCAAATTTACATCAAGGTCAATATAAAAATGGCTTGAAATCTTGGAATTTTCAAGTATGTTTGTCAAACAATCTCAAAATACGAACCCGCATAGTGCTGGATACATTGTTCTATTTGGTTAGACATAAACTCAATATGCGGATCTTTATTCTTGTGTTCTGTGGGTCTATCGTTTAAACTCTCATGTGGTTGGTAGTAATAATTCAGGCGACAAGACGCCACAACCTTATCCTAGCGAGCCAATTTCACTAACCCCTGTCTTGTTGATGACTTGGCTTGGAAACATGGCAGCATCGAAAGTGGCTGTGCCGCACAGACCATGGTCTCACCTCCTTCTTAAGATCTCGCTGAACTGCTAAGCTCAAATTCTCCACTCTCTTGCTATCTGCTCTCAATCGCCCTCGTTTGTTCGACATGATGGAACCGACACGTGGAAAGCGCCTGGGATACCGGAAATCCCGGAATGGATGCCTGAGATGTAAAAGAAGACGTGTCAAGGTCAGTTGGCTTTAACATAATCACGTGTCGGCTATTCTAAACTTTTGTTCTTAGTGCGATGAGCATGTTCCCTGCGCGGCATGCGTACGCCACAACGAACCTTGCAGCCTTCAGAAATCTGTCCAGGAGACATATGAGACAGCAACAGTAGGCGCCTCGGTCAACATTGTGCACGCCATTGTCGTTAACAAGACGCAACCTAGCAGGCATCTCCCTCTGACCAGGATATGAACGATTCACTCGCGTCATCATCGGGTAGCAGCTCTCTCACTCCATGTCTATTTTTACTTGATGAAGAAACTAAGGAATCTGAATGCTGGATATCGAATGCCGAGCTAAATTTTCATTACACCAACGTGGCTTCTAGCACTTTGAACTCGTTCTCTAAAGACTTCATCACCACCTTCCAAGTCATGATTCCCCGCGAAGCAATCTCTCATCCGTATCTTTTGCGTGCGCTGATGGCATTCTCAGCACATCACCTCGCTTACTTGACACCAGATAAGAAGTCATATTACAAATTACTAGCAGCGAAACACCAGGGGCATTCTATCAAGGGCTTGAGGGAGGCACTAGGAAGCCAAATAACGTTGGAAAACTGCCATGCGATATATCTCTCATCTGTTTTCTTGACCATAAACAAGTTTGCGGCTTTTCCAAACTGCGATCATCACTCCGGCAGCTGCTGTAATCCAATAAACAGCCTTGCCGAGATCTTTCATCTAATTTACGGCATGGGGGCCATATTGCACTCATCGGAGGAGAACTTGCGAAGAGGCCCTCTGAAGGCCATGTTTGGCCCGATTGGGGAGCGACTAGCAACACCAGACGATTGGGAATATTTTTGTCAGCAACTCTCTGGTCTGCAGAGGGAAATTGACGCGTCAGATCTGGACAGCACCATGAAGCAGGATCTGTTGGGTGCAATTGAAGAATTGATGGGCTGCTTTGTCGATACCCACCAACGTGTCATTGACTATCACGAGATTAGAGCCATTTTTTCTTGGCCGAGGTTGTTTCCTCGCCGTTTCCCCCACCTAATTAGAGATTCTAACCCGATAGCCCTCGTCATCATGGCCTATTATACCTATTTAATGTATCTGTGTGGGAAAAAGTATTGGTTTTTAGAAGGATGGGCGCATTCATTAAAAGAATATATTAGTGCCAGGTTAGCTGGTTCAATGTGGGCGGACATGGCCTGTTGGCCGCTTGGTATGGTTGGGGATCAACATGATTAATTCGTTTTCTAGTCAATCAAATGCGAAGCCTCAAGCAATATTCCAAGCCGTGTTTTTTTTTAGAAGACGGGGAGGGGATCTTTCAGGCTGTGAACCTACAAATATTGTGCTTGAGTCTATGCAGAGGATGTTGGCGAATATTGCAATTGTTTTGATGTGAAAATTGATGCGAGTCTTGGGTTTGTGGCACCACGCATCATACTCGCAAGGCTGATTATCCACAGCTCGTTATTTGAATGCGAATGCGAGCAGTTAACGAGCAGTTAACGAGGTGCACGGACCATGAACAGGGTCTTGTCTCGCAAAGTTTTATGGAGATGACGAAGCTGACGTGCCCCCGCCCTGTGATCTGCGCCCAGCCTTTAGTGCCATGAATCATGCTGCGAGATAGGCAAGAACTTCGATGCTGCCAAGGAAAATTCCAAGTAAATTTTAGAATTAAAGATATAAACGAAGTTGACCCTATGGAACCCCTTCTCAGCCTACCGCTCAAAATAATCCCTAAAACGAAAACCCCGGAGCCGCCACTAATGGCCAAGAAGCTCAAATCCGTTCTTGGCGATCTTTTCACCTCTGAGCAATAGACCAATCTCGCTAGGGTGGAAGTAGTTCATCCAAACGACAACAATGAACATCATGACTGAGTCAAAGACGTACGAAAAGACTTCCCGACGAAGAAGATAACCGTCTCTGCCTTGAATGTATTCAACGACTCGGAAGATGCTTCGCACGAGGATGAGGAAGCTTGTCACGTATAAGGTGAGCAGGTACACCTGCCATCTGATCCGCGGCTCTTGGCTCTTTTCGGTCGGAGCGGCGCGCATTCGTCGGTGAAAGATGTAGGCAACCACGACAAAAAAACCAAAAAAGATGAGCTGGACAAAAAGGCCACCAACGACCACTTTCTCACCAATTTTTACGGTGCTGCCATTTCCGGACGCCAACAATCCTCCGCCTGTACCGTGGAGTAATCGTCAGTAAATATAGGATTTTTGATTTCATTGCAAGTACGCACCTCCCATTTGCATCAAGAAAGATATGACATCTCCAATAACAAAGAACTTGGTGAGCCACCGTCTCTTGATCAATGAGTATTTTTCTCCGTCAGTAAGGAGAATAATACGACCGAGAATCATGTAGATAGAGGCGGCAAAGAGAGCGGGGGCAATCAAGATCAGAAGCGTCTGGACGATGTATGGCGGCAGAGTCCAACAATAAATTGTCTGAAATGCATTCGCAGCCCTTCCAATATAACCAATCGCTTGCACTAATCCCAAGGAATTCCCGTTAGAGCATTCAAAGCAGGTTCGGCAAATAATTTTAAACTTACACATGCATCCAACAATTAGAGCCGAAAGATACCAAGTCTTGGTCTTCACCATTTGCCAAACATGTATGATTGATGAAAGAGAGAATAAAACAACAAAGATGATAGCTGCTGCCTTGGAAGGTGCATAGTGATACAGATCTGCATAATCACTATTGCATGCGGCCATGGTGAGGACTTGTTGAGAAATGATATTAAAGATAGTCAGTATTAAGCATGGAGTGATGAAATTCCTTGAGGGATAGATATTGAGTGGCAGAAAGGACGCTTTATAGCAAACCAACAGTGGGCACACACACCGTGCAAGGAAGGCGGGCTCCTAATAATATCGCCGACCAGTCCTGCCGGTATCCGGAGAGACACATGGCCGTGACAACGGTCGATTGGCTTCACAAGCCATGTTCACCAACACGCTAGGCCTCACAAAGGCTTATGCATACTGAAATAGATGTACAATCGGTTCGGAGCGATCATGTCCCCACACGTCCCGAGGAAGCGCTCCACACACTGGCACTGTTGCCTTCGTAAAGCACAAGCCATCCTCTCGCATTCGTTATTAAGCTTTTCCCAATGGCTAGCGGCAGAATTGCGTGAATGATAGGGCTTAACCAAGCTTAGTAATTCTCGCCTCGCCTAGGGGTACTCGAATGCCACATGGCAAATGAGACTCCGGCCGAGTTGACATAAATGGTGCGCCTGGAGGTGTCGAATGGGATTTGCGTTCATAAAGCTTATCTGTACCCCCTGAAAATGATTCACAGTCTCACAGGAAACGCTCCACCCTCCCGCCTTCAGCTATTTTAGGAGATGATTTGTGTGCGACTCTGGAAACTTGGTGTCCGTACATGTTGGCTCAGGTTGTGGCCGTCGTCATCAAACTCCACACAGCCTGGCTTATTTCAATACAACCCGGTCGTGCCGGCTTATGCCAATGCAAAGACTGGATGGCCGACCCGAAAATTGATTTCTTTTACGATGCTACGTATTACACCACGGCCAGCAGCTAGCTACAAGCAGGATTCTTTATCCTCTGCTGAAATGAAAGAAAACGAAACAAAATAAAAAAGGAGAAAATACAATTCCAAAAACATCTGTAGTCAATTGGCCAACGTACTTTCCATCAAGCAGATTGGTTTGCGGTCAAGCTATTTGTCGCAATGACGTGCTCGTGCATGAGTCACCAGAGTGGAGTGGTGCGAGACCCGATAAGTCTCTGCCGATGAATGCTCTGAATAAAACCTTGCGAGACCCGACCGATGGCGACTCCCGACGATGCAAAGAAAGTCACCAAATCACATCGTCAAACTCCGAAAATAATCACATGCTTGGCTGCCATGGATTCTCAAAAGCAACCTACCAAGAAACGATCGCGATCCAGCCATGGATGTCGCCCATGCAAGTCTCGCAGAGTGCGTTGAATCATCAATTGTTGCGCTAAATGGCTTCACCATACTGAATGCATCACTTTACCTAGGTCAAGTGTGACGAAGCCCCGGGGACTTGCAACAATTGTGTTCGTCTAGGGTTTAACTGTATTTATGAAGACGGTACGAGTCCCCCAGACACGGAGGAGCCTTTACCCAAGAAACGCACAGGGCAGGCCTGTCGCCAATGCAGATCCAACAAACTTCGCTGCTCGGGAGATGTTCCGACATGCCAGAGATGTCAGAAGCGAAATCTAGAATGCGTTTACGAGCAAGTCGATCCAACAAAGATTGCGAAAACTCCACCCCAGCAGCTACATGAAAATACTATGCATCGCAACTCATTGGACCCGGATAATAGGATCACTGGAAACGCATTAGATCCCGGGAAATTCATTTTGCAGCAGCACATTGACGCCTACTTCCAATACGTACATGCGACCGGAACCTTTAATTTCATCCACAAAGGCTCATTCCTTCGTGCATGGCATACGGGCTCGGTGTCAAAAAGTCTTCTTCGTGTTATCACTGGCGTTGCCTCCCGATTTATCCAAAATAACCCGAAAGGTGCAGGCAGGCTCGACCCCGGACAACGATGGATCCGCGAGGTTGAACGAGAGGTTTTATGCGATCTAGAATCTGTGTCCATACCCAAGCTACAGATCATGCTCCTACTGATATTTGACCATGTCGCTTCCGGTCGCCTCTCGGCAGCCTGACACATTTTGGCTCTCGCGTGCCGTCACGCGTTTGGTTTGGGGCTGAACAACCCCACCAAAGCCGTCTTATTCACCAATCAAGAATGTCGCCGCCGTCTGATGTGGTGTTGCTATATCATGGACAAATTAATCGGAGGTGGTGGTCTGTCATACCCCTCCATGTGTTCGCGAGAGAGCATTCATCTGACTGTTCCATGCAACAATCGGCTGTTCAACCTGGAACTAGAACGCGACACGGATGTTCTAGACAACGTAGCATCGGAACTAGTGAGAGATGTTGATAACATTGGTGTGACGGCATATCTCATCCGGATTCTTGATTTGCGCGATAGAATTCAAACCTTCCTCAGAATGGAGGGAAACGGGCCCTTAAAACCAGACTTTTGGGACGAGTCGGGCCCTGCAAGGAATCTTTGGAAACAGCTTATTGGTTTTCAGCGCCATTTACCGCCAGAAATGCGCGACACGGAACGGGCATTGTACTTGAGAGTGTTTACGCCAGAGGCGGATGTGTATACTATGACACATACGTGGCTGCACACTGCAGGTTGCGAGCTGTTTGGTCACTTCCTCGGCATTAGCATGAACCCACTTGATCAAATGGCAGAACAAAGACCACCCAATGATGTTGATGATGAACATTTACAAAAATGTCGCGAGGAAATGGCTCGTCACGCAAACGAGCTGAACCAATTCTGGACGCGTTTGCATTCGGTTCAGCGCTATTCAACGCGCTTTTTCGCGACAGATGCTTCAATCGGACAATGTGCGTTTGTCAATACGCGATCGATTCTTCACCTTTCTCGGAAGGAAACATTAGGTAAGGAACTAAATGATGAAGCCATGACAAAGGCAGCGCTCCGTCTTAATTTAGAAATCCTGGCGCCACTTGGCAAAGTGAGCCCCTATGTCGATAGATGGGTGAGTTCCAATCCGTGTGATATCGTATTTTTCCGTCCCTACTTACGGCGTTTTCAAGCTGCATGAAGTTCTTGCGGAAATTCATGCTTCGCCATTTGCAAGTGTAGTTGACGAATTCACACATTTGCAACAAGCGTGAGGTTTGATGTTGTGGTGTTGGAATATTCACGCTAAAAAATAGTTGTAGTGCCTCGCAGAAAGAGCGTCCACTATTGTCGTTAGAGAAAATCCTAGCTGCGGCCCGAAAGCGCGAAGACGATCGGTTTCCGAACCAAAAGGCTTATCAAAGAAATACAACGGTGTCTGCCACAGGAACTGAACGCACCTCAATAGGAGAACACTCAACTCCAATTCTACAACCACCTATCGATATTGACTGCGTTGTTCCTGCCACTGGGCCCGAATGGCGAGGCCTGGGTGAGACTCTTGGGGTGGAGGCTGCTGATTCTATGTCAGAGCTTTCAGGCAGCTTTTCGGGGTTTCATGCGTTATGCCTCTATGGCGACACAGGCGATTCGTTTGGCGCATCCCTTCTTGACCCTGAACTTTGTGCAGTAACGATCCCCAATTACTCTGTTGAGAGTTTGGGATCGGAAGAGACGTATTGGCTTGGCTGAATGAGTGACAATGTGATTGAGTTTGGTCATGTTGAAGAGTTTGCCTGTTTATATAGGATATGTTCATGGATAAATTTATCGTGATTTTCACGACTCGGTCGGCAAGCTGCGCGGTTCCCGATGGCTAGTCGCGACTCCCGATACTTTCGCGACTCCCGAACACACAACCGAGATCCATCATATGAGCCCGCTAGCAAGTTAACGAGTCCCGAGAAAAAGGCCGAGTATTCTCAAAGATCATCAAATCATTGCCCGAAAGCACACCGGCCCGGCTGAGTGCAAAGTTAATATTGAATGGCGATGCGCTCATGAAAAGAAGCGATTACTGCTTGTTGCACTACTATATAATGGTGGTTCCTCCCACCCTTGGATATTCTAAACTTGCCCAAACCATCATCATATTTTCCAAAATGACAACCGAAACACGGCCCAACGTTCTCATCATCCTCGCTGATGACCTCGGCTTTTCCGACATTGGCTGTTTCGGTGGAGAGATTGAGACGCCACACCTCAACGAAATGGCCCAGCAAGGAATGCGTTTCACCTCCTTTCATGTCGCTTCCGCATGTTCTCCTACACGATCCATGCTTTTGAGTGGTAACTAGTTATTCTTTCCATGTTTGTGACGTTTGGCCTTGCCTGACTGGCTCTTTTAGGAACTGATCACCACATTGCTGGGATCGGCACCATGGCGGAGCGTATCACCGACGAAATGAAGGGAAAACCGGGGTACGAAGGATATTTGAACGACCGAGTAGTGACCTTGCAGGAGGTCATGCGTGATGGAGGTAGGCATTATGCCTTGATGCATCATTTCTACTTCGCTCAAGGCGAGTCTAACATCGTTTTAGGTTACGAGACACTCATGTCAGGCAAGTGGCATCTCGGAATGACTTCCGACAGAACACCGCACGCACGAGGCTTTGACCGTTCCTTCTCTATGCTCGGGGGCTGTCATAACCATTATGGCTGGGAGCCTGACTATGAGGATAAAGCGACAATCCCGAAGCTCGCAGCCATTCTGAAGCGCATGTACAATCGAGACGGTAGCTCGGTTGCTCCAGATGAGCTCCCCAAAGACTTCTACAGTACCGACAGCTTTACAGAAAATCTTCTTGATTATCTCAGGGATCGCGCAGAGCGCAAAGAGAGCAAACCCTTCTTTGCGTACCTGCCATTCACGGCTCCGCACTGGCCTCTTCAAGCGCCTCTTGAAGTTGTTGATAAATATCGCGGCCATTATGACGATGGCTGGGATGCATTGCGCCTGGAGCGCGTAGCTAAGTTGAAAGCTATGGGAATCGTGCCCGAGCACGCGGTTCCTGCTCCGGTTATCAGCAAGGGCGAAGATGGCAGAGACACCAAGAATTGGGATGAACTGAGCCAGGAAGAGAAGAAGTCTTATTCGTGCAAAATGGAGGTGTATGCCGGCATGGTGGATCGCATTGATCAGAATGTCGGGCGCGTCGTGGAGTACCTGAAGGAAACGAACCAGTATGACAACACCATCATCATGTTTTTCAGCGACAATGGTGCTGAAGGTGCGCAATACGAGTACGCTCCCCTGACTTCTGGAGGAGATATGGCAAGCTATTGCAACAAGTACTACGACAATAGCTTGGAAAACATGGGTCGCCACGATAGCTTTGTCTGGTATGGAGCGCGATGGGCAAGTGCCAGCACAGCCCCAGGTCTACTCTACAAGATGTTTACCTCGGAAGGCGGCATCCGCGTTCCCTTCGTCATCAGATACCCGAAGCTGTTCCCTGCCGGCTCCATTGACCACTCATTCTCGACTGTCATGGACATTATGCCGACGATCCTTGATGTGTGCAAAGTCAGGCACCCAGGAACGACCTATCAAGGGCGGGACGTGGCGCCAATGGCGGGATCGACATGGGTCCCATATTTGCGGGGAGAGGCAGACGAGATTCATTCAGCCGACAGCGTCACTGGCTGGGAGCTGTTCGGTCGTCGAGCCGTCCGACAAGGGCCCTGGAAGGGTTTGTTTATCCCTAAACCATATGGGCCCGAGAAATGGCAGCTGTTCAACATTTTGGAAGATCCTGGTGAGACCAAAGATTTGTCAGAGGCGATGGCAGAAAAGATGAAAAGGATGATTGAGCTTTATGGAGAGTACTGCAAGATAAACGGTGTCATCAACCAGAGCGGAGCGAGCCGGGCAAAATGGAATAATTCTGTCGAGTGAAAATGTTATTCTAGCTCTCTTTTTTTTTTGGTTTATTTTTCGTAAATCAACACTAGAAAATAAATTCCTGGGAAATCATATGAATGGCTAGTCGTCATTGTTGCAGGCGGACTTTGTGAATGACTGGGTCTGGGATCGCACCGAACGAGGTGTGGAATGATCAAGTATGGTGACAGGATAATATTGCGGTTTTATTCAAATCAGTTACTCAAATGGTTTAATTTTTATTCCTACTTCTATAATTGTGTTTCTGAGCACTCGTTTTGACGCCTGCCGAAGTGTGTCTTTATTTAGCATAAGAGTTATGTTCACGTGTAACTCTATATCCCAAGCATTCCATGATAGGTCAACTTGGAGGCGTATATTAAAAAAAAGAAAAAAGGGAGGAGAAAAAGAGAGCAGACGTGTGTGATCATACTCGCCTATCCTTGTTCCTTTGACGAACACAATGTATCTCAGTTTCTCTATGAGGTATAGGGTGGAGCCCACTAGACAACAGTTTGTACGTCCCCCACCCTGAGCGGTGGCTTGCTGCTAATGTAAAAGAATGTATATGTTGAATAAATATCTACCAATAGTTGTGTAGGATTATACTGCATCGATGATCATTGTTTCTCTTTTCATTGTATTTCTATTTTCATCCCGAATCAGCTGGGGAAAGGCCTTGTTCAGTTGGGCCATAAGTGGAGCTGCTCTTCCAGCCCCCTCACTCATACTGCTACTGATCACATTGAGCTGCGGTCACCATCAGCTCTCAACCTAGTTTGATTTTTTTTCTCCAGTGATTTAATTTCTGATGGAGGTTGGTTAAAAAGAAAAAAACCAATAAGCAAAGTGCTATGTGTGATCTCAAGATGGTTTTGCACATGTTACCATGGTACAAACCCCGCACTAGGGCATGTCATCTTTTCGAGTGAGAATTCCGCGTCGTGTGGATAGGCCACCTGTTCAAGTTGAAGGGTGATCTATCACTTGACTATCACATAGGTGAAGCATATTGGGTTTAGCTAGTCCTCAACGCTTGCGTCAAGCCACGCGGCGGAGGCGAGGTCCTACCAAGGAATGCCGGCCCCACACTTGTGGAATGCCATGATGAGGCTAGTGTCTTTCTTGGAATCGGACAATAGGGCTCCTCTTCAGCTTTGGCTTACCCCAGCTGCCGTGATATACAGAAGTGGAAAAGTTGACTTGCGTATGTCTCAATTGTTTCTGACTATTGCAGGAGTAGCGCATGGGCCTCTGGTCTGGGCTCAGCGAGTGAGAATTTGAGACGAGGCTTTCACAGGAGCGACCCGCTCGCGGCCAATCAAGAGCTCTGGCCGGGAGTCAAGCGGCCCAATAGTTTGGCCTAGGGGCGGCTCGGTGCGGCGCTATTGACGGAAACCCGGACGGTGTAGCCGAATCGGGCTAGGCCAGAGGCCGCCCTTCAGCCAGCCATCCGGCACTGGGCTCGATCCAATGAACACCTTGCTCGTGCGTGCAGTTCTCAGATTCGGCTGGCTGTGGACGCGTCTAGAGTTGGAACTAGTTTGCA
The DNA here is from genome assembly GCA_001879505.1 of Calonectria pseudoreteaudii. Taxonomy (NCBI): domain Eukaryota; kingdom Fungi; phylum Ascomycota; class Sordariomycetes; order Hypocreales; family Nectriaceae; genus Calonectria; species Calonectria pseudoreteaudii. The sequence goes on along the minus strand of KV875250.1, from coordinate 580,710 downwards.
TTTCGAGTTCGCACTATCGACCTCCTGCATCGGTTGTGACTGAATGAAGCTAGCAAGTGAGAATACAGTCTCAATACAGCCAGCCACGAATAGAATGGAGCTTCTTGGAGAGCACCACAAATTCAGCATGGCCAGAACACAAAATGAGCTACGGCGGCTCCGGGAGGGAGATGAAAAGTATATGAACCATCGAAGTCCCATCAATTATCAGGATACAAACAAGCAAGCGACAACTACTTCTTCCTTCCTCATATCAACTGTTTTCGGTTGACCAGCATAGCATTTTGTTTTTACCCCCATATTCACATCCAAAAACACAATGTCGACTACCGATGACAAGGTCAACTCATTTAAGTACCAGTGGGCACGATATGTCTCGCGTCGAACACTTCAGGATGACTTTGAGGCAGTCAAGGAGCTTCTGAAGGGCAAAGGTGTTACACTCCCTGACTTCGACAAGCACAAGCTTGATGGAGCGAAAACCATTGGCGAATTATTGAGGGCAGCCGCACCTCTCATAGGCCATGGATTTGTTCCACCTGTGAAGGAAAAGGCCGAGTTCAAGGTCGGTATCGTTGGTGCTGGTGTGTCTGGCCTCTTCACTGCCATGGTTTTCGACTGGTTGAACGAGCAGGTCGAGGGCCTGAACATCGAGTATGACATTATGGAGGCTGCTGGCAAGGAGAGAGTGGGAGGACGTCTTTATACTCACCACTTCAGTGAGGAAAAGCACGACTACTATGATGTTGGTGCTATGCGCTTCCCCAACAACGAAGTCATGGCTAGGTACGTCAGTACATAAAGATTGAATTTTGTGCTATAGCTGACACTTCGGTCTCATTCAGGACTTTCCGCCTCTTTGATTACATCGGAATCAACAAGGAGAATAGACTGATCCCATACTATTTGGCTGATCTCAAAAACGTTTGCCCTTCTTACTTCAACGATGTTGGCTACGCCGGCAATGTTCAAGCACAGAACCTCGACGACCCATTCTATCTTAACATTGGGCTACCTGAGGACGATCAGATCAATGCAGAGTCAGTGCTACCCCCCAAGGTGCTACGAGGCATGCAGCTAATACGTAAGCAGTGTGCTCAAAGGGAACCCGGGAGATATTGTCAGCGCAGCCCTAAAGGAGTTCACCGACGAGGCCAAGAAACGGTTTAACTCTTACCGAGATTTGGAGAAGAACGAGCCAAAGGATGGCAAAAGGCGTGAAGACCACCCTCTGTGGAAGCTTCTGAGGGCAGCCGACAAAATGAGCGTCCGTCAGTTTCTCGCATCGTGAGTTCAATCTGAATGGATATTGTAAGACACGAAACTGAACCAACATTTAGCACGAATAATGGCGATGACATCCCAAAGGGGCCTGGGTACAACTACAACACTATTGAATGGTTGGAGACTGCAACCTTGTAAGTTTCTTTGGCCTGCGTGCTGACGACACCTCCGCTAACCTTGCTCAGTGGTACCGGTTGGTATGATCAAGCCCTGACCGAGTGTGTGCTCGAAGAGCTTGACTTTGGAACCACTGAGGATCCGAACGACAAGACGCAGTATTGGTGGTGCATCGAGGGTGGTGCTCAGGAAATTGCCAAGGCAATGGAGAAGAGGATCAAGAACAAGGTCCAGTACAACAACCAGGTTGAAGCCATTAGCTGCAACCCGAAAAAGCGTTGGGGCAAGGAAACGAGGGATAATTACATCCCTATGACTCTAACTGTGAAAAAGAAGGATGCCGAAGTGAATGCGGCTTCGTTTGATCCCAAAACGAAGGGCGTGAACGAGCGCGATGAGGAGTACTTTGCTGTCTTCAACACCACTACGCTTGGTGCCCTCCAGCGAATGAACCTGAAGGACGCTGGTCTCCTGTGGGGTACCAAGCAGGCTATCCGAGCCCTTGGATACGGCGCCTCTTGCAAGGTTGGCATCAAGTTCAAGTCTGCTTGGTGGCAGAAGGAGCCCTTCAACATCACCAAGGGTGGTGTCTCTCGAACTGACCTTCCCCTTCGCGTCTGTGTGTACCCTTCGTACAACATCGAGGCACTGGAGGGTAAGGACTGGAACCCTGATAAGCCCGCTGTTCTTCTGTGCTCTTACACTTGGGGCCAGGACGCCCAGCGCATCGCCTCATTGATTTCTCCTGATACTCCACAGCATGAGGGAGAGCTCGTCAAAACGATGTTGCATGACCTTGCACTGCTGCATGCTAATGAGAAGATGGGCTACGAAGAGCTTTTGGATGTCCTGTACCGCGAGTACGACACTCACCACGCCTGGGACTGGTATCAGGATGATAACATGTCCGGCGCCTTTGCCTACTTCGGGCCCGGTCAGTTCAGCAACATGTGGGAAGAAATTATCAAGCCCAACGCTTTCGGCCAGCTGTACTTTGTCGGTGAAGCAGCATCTTCCCACCACGCCTGGGTTGTTGGTGCCCTGGAGAGTGTCATCCGTGCCGTGTTCACCATGTTTGAGGGACTTTACCAGCACAGTGACCTTGAAGCCTACAAGCAGGCTATGAACCTGCTCAAGCAGGCACAGCCTGAGCCTGAAAAGAAGCCCGAAAAAGGAGACATTCCTACCGGATTGCCCTTCTTCCCCTTGCCCGATGAGATGCCACAGCGTCAATTCAAGGTTTCGAAGGAGAAGAAATTGACCGAAGACCCCACAGACAAGAGCGAGGAAACCAGTTTGGAATATGCTTCTGCTGTTGCTACGCTGAGCTTGGTGGAGAGTTATATGCAGATTGTCTACTCTGACACAGCCCGACGGGCAGCTAAGAAGGCTTGAGTACGCCTGAAGAATGGAGCTACTTCACGTCAGACTAGTAGGTCTATGACATAACGAGAAATGGAACTGGAACGGATTTTATATATGAAGGGTCTTTGCTTTGGAAGCTACAATGAGTGAAATTAGCCGATAGGGTAATAAAATCTTTGATTTTTAACTCATGATCCCATTAAATTTGTTTGGGTCGAGTTCTTCTATGTGATACAGGCTTCAATTTGACATGCCTCATCTCCGGCGAAAAGCTTTCTGGACTCAGGCAAACCGCTCGAATAATTCAAAGGGAAATGCATTTGCCATGGCGCGAAACCCCTGAACATTGGGGTGTATACCATCTCCGGAATCGTAGTCTGGTCGCAAACAGGAAGTATTATCCGGATCGCGCAGTACCTTATCCAAGTCAATAACGGAATCGAACTCTCCTCCATGCAGAATCCACTGATTAATCTTCTCACGCGTTTCCTCTCTGGTAGCTGATGCATAAGGGTTCCTTGTCGGATCTGCTCCACCGAACGGCCCAAGGGTCGACGCAAAGACAGGCAAGCCTGCGGCATGCGCCCGTGAAATAATCTGCCTATACGCTTGGATGAGGCGATTGTAAATGGAAGATTGGGTCTCGAAATCCGGTAGTGCTTTTCCTATGTCGTTGATTCCCTCAAAAACAAGAACACAGCTGACCCCAACCTGGCTGATCAAATCACGATCCAAGCGACTCAACAGACTTGGTCCTTTGCCATCAGCCGTCACCCTGTTTCCGCCCGCAGCTTGGTTAATGACGGCAATGTGTCGAGCAAAAGAATCGGTGAGCATGCGATTGAAGAGGAGGTCTGACCAGCGATCATTGCCGTTATCGGTGCTGGCTCGCCCGTCTGTCAAGCTATCCCCAAGTATCACCATGCAACCATGGCTTTCCGCCTTTGGCTGCAACGCCTCCACACCACTGAGAAAATACCACCGGAAAATGCTCTGCAGACTGGCATCTGTTAGATCTTCGGCTGCCACGTGGTTTCCATGACACATCCACGACTGGGTGCGGCTCCCGGGATGTGAGGTGATGTCACCCCCTGTCTGACCCTGGCTGAGATACATGGTGACGCTGATGACTTGGCCAGATTTCACGGGCAAAGAAATGTCATCCGAGACCATGAGAGCTCTTGGAGGGATATCCACTGCGGACACCCCACCAAACGTGACTGTCTGGATTGTATTTGCATGCACTACTTTGGAACCCGCTTCGTACCCATCGGGTGAGGCCTTTGGCAGTGCTACAGTTACTGCCGTCACACTGAGGTCGGTGCGGCCAAAAGTATTGGAAATCCGAATACGAAGCTTGCTCCCTCCAGTTGTAATCCTGAGGGTTTGGCGGATTGTGGAATTGTGGAAGAAAAGATCCTTTTGAGTCTGCAGTGGCCATCATTGTCAGTAGCGATTCGTGAGTTGATCAGGGTTGGACCATCCGGCACTCACAAATGGCGCGGGCGGCGTATCATCCACATCATCTATCAACTGGGGCATCGCTGCCCAGACTGTGACCCAGTGGTGATCCCTGACATGGCTACTGAGACGCATTGCTGTGACTGGGTGCCAAAATTGGGGAGGATGGGTAAACTTGGAAGGGTGTATACAAATCTAGCCTTATTGTCTAGCATTCTCTAAGCGTGACATTTGTACTCTAGTCGCTTGCCGATATACCCGTCGTCGTGCTCCCGGATAAAATCGAACGGCCGAAAAAGGTTAGGCAATGCCATCGAGCTGGTCTGGTGTCTGTTCCTTGAACTCCGCTGTGGAGCAAATGAGTAGATCCCTGCACTATTTGGCCTGGTGCACGTGGTACAACATCGGTACTCATTATCCCGAGCCCGGGTACACTGCAGCATTGGTGCGAATAGTCCTATTCTGCGTTCTTCACTGGAGAGAACAGGGATAATCTCCAATTCATCCGGAGCCTCAAGGTTACTCGCAAAAAAGGTTGATCAAGCTGACACTGCCTTGTCTATGTGTATTCATCACACTGTCGCAATAAACAAGAATATTGATCAGTTTGGACTCTGCTCATTGTCTAAGACATTCCAGTGTTTCAAATGCTGGGCGAGAGATCGGTAATAATAAAGCAGGATATGGAATGAACAAGACCTTCTCAATGAGTGAAGTTTAACTTGAAATGACTGCATTGAAATTTTGTAACGTGGCAGGATTAATGGACTAGCTGAAGTGGCTGCATAAACAAGTGAATTTTGGTAGGCACCAATAATGACGGACAACGCCCACTTCCAACCAAAAATCAATTCGCTGTTCGTTTAAATATCGCAAATTCCCGGAAGAACCCACAGAAAGTCAAAACGCGGGGGAAAAGCAAAATGATGCTCCACTTCATGGTTGGATTTCGCGAGATTTTACGGTATATCCAAACAAGTCGCAGGGACCCATGCTGTATGAAATACAAGCCCTGCTGTACCATGACACCGCACAACCAGCGTTCTTCACGAAGAGGAAGAGATTCAAGAATTCCACCTCCATTTTTATAAGAAAATATGCCCATCATTTCATTCCAGGGACGGCGTGATGGAATAGAATGTGACAATTGCTATATGGTTAACCCAAAACATTATATTCTTTCAACTATGATATATATAGCGAGCCTCTCACATCATCTAGTTATGGTTCCTAGACTTTCTTCTAGGCGTCTTATTGTTTCTGAATGGAAGTATTCATAGAACCTGATGTGCTTTCATCCCCACCCTCGGCGCGAAGAACCGTACCCGCGCTCGTCTCCTCCACATCCTCCGGAATCTTGGCCTTTTCCTTTCCCTCCAGACCAAATTCTGTCTCCAATGTCTTCCGCAAGGAAATCTCCTTTTCCACAAAGCAGAGCAAAAGACCGAGGAATGCAAAGCCGATTGACACGTACCAAGTTGTGCGAAGGCTGCGTGTGTAGACGTCAATGACCTGATCGCGCACGCCATTGTCGGGGAAACTTTTGACAAGATCAGCATTGGCAAATGAATAGGCGTTTCCACCAGAGAGTTGCTGTCGAGCGCTGGCATCGTCGATGCGCCACAGGTTGGAGTTGAACTGCGCGTTGAAGATGGCAGCTGGAATCGAGATGCCCCAGATTGAGCCATATGCTCGCATAAAAGCAAAGGCGCCCGTTGCCACAGCAGTATCCGACTCTGGGAGATCTGCTTGAACGGCTGGCAGGTTGGCCGTCATCATGAAGCCCATTCCAACGGCAGGAATGCACTGCACAATGACCCACTCGGCCGTCGACGTGTGACGATCGAAGCGCGAAAACAATCCAAGGCCAAGAGTGATGAGCAAAAATGAGACGATGTGCAGAGGGCGATACCGACCCGTCTTGGTGATGATGATACCGGCAATGATGCCCGTGACGACACTGAGCAGAACCGTTGGGAGCAGCGAGACACCTGAAATGATGGGCGACTGGAGCATCACGGCCTGGAAGTAGATGGGCAAAAAGTAAATCGCCCAGAAAAGGAGCATGAAGTTGATAAAGGCGATAACCAGGGCTGCGGCGGGAGTTCGGCGAGAGAAGATGCGTGATGGCAACGTCGGATTCTTGACCCACGGCATACTTTCGTACCAATGAAACAGGCCAAGACCAAAGACGCCGATCAGCAGAGGGACCAGGATCTGGTACGAGGACCAGGAGTACTTTGTGCCTCCCCACGAGAGGGCTATGAGCACGGAGACGACGCTGGCAATGAGGATAGCGTTGCCGGCGTAGTCAATCTTCTTGAACCTGGCCGACATGGCCGTGTCGCGATCGTAGTTGACGCGCAGGAACAGCACGTGCAGAACAAGCGCCGTGCCCGCTATGGGGAGATTGATGTAAAAGACCCATCGCCAGGTTGTGTTTTCCACAATAGCACCGCCGATGAAAGGCCCGAGAGCTGTTCCGAGGGAAAACACGGCAAAGACGATGCCCATGAACGCGCCTCGTTCCCGAAGAGGGACAAGATCGCTGACAATCAGCTCAATCATCAAGTTGATGCCGCCGCCTCCGACACCCTGGATAGCGCGGCCCGCAATCATCATGGCCGAATTGCTTGCGCCGCCGCTGATGCCGCTTCCGAGCGCAAAGGTGGCGACGACTCCGATCATCATCCATCGTCGGCCAAAAAGATCACACATCTGTCCAAAAAGTGGGAGAAAGGCGGTGCTACATTCATTGGTGAGCATGTGAAAGACGCGCCTTGGGGGTTGAGGAGCATGTCTATAACCTACCTGGTGAGGAAGAAGACATTTACAAACCACACGTAAAGCTCTCCGGCTTTGAGCTCGTGGACGATGAACGGCAGTGCTGTGGATGTCACGGTCGATTCCACTGCGGCGAGCATAGCTGTGACGCAGATGGCCGGGAAAACGGCCCAGAATCTCCATCCTCTTTTGAACGATTTGGGGGCCTCATCCCCATCGCTGGTAGAGGCAACTTGCTGAATAGATTGCTGGTCTGCCATGGAGTCGAGTATCAATGTCCTATGTCTTCGTTGTTGCTGTTGCTGTCCAGCTCGATGGCTGGGACTACCTGATGAGGCAGGTATTTAGCTTGACATTTTACAAATAGCAAAATTTCAGTCGGGCAAACATCAGGAGATGTGGAACAATGGCGGGATGACTTTTACACCGGCAAAATCGTGTTCACCCAACATTCGGTGATGCCGCTCAGACAGTTGGTCGCCGTAAGGGGAAAGAACGGCCGAATTATTGTGGGGACCGGGCTAAGATGAGCCCGGTCGGATCCTGAATCTACGCCTCGAATAAATGACACCCAGAATCTCAGTTTATTTGACATGAATTGTCCTCTTATTCATTGTATCTATCTCCAGCTCTCCATGGGCCATTTTCAGTAAGATATTCCAGTACTACTTGATGGTCCCTTCGTGTGTATGAAGCATCAGCGACTTGGGCAAATTGCGCGTTTTCTACAATCCACTTGAATATCTATGAAACAAGTCGAATAAGTAAAAGAAATTTCAATGTGCAACTTTTTTCTTGTGCCAAATCGGTGGTTGGATTTCATCGCAAACGACCATAGTGGATGGACTTTGACATTTCATGCGGCAAACACTATAAAAATGTGTTGATAGCAAGAGAGCCGAGCAGAATACTCGCTTAAAACATCGGATAGTTTTATTTATAAAGGCTTTATTGGTCTTTGAGTCATGAAAAACTGCCTATCCAGTGGCCTCGAGCTTGCGTACGCTAATGTAACTAACTATCTTGTCATGATAATGAAGCTATTTACAAACCACACTTTTTACCTTCCAGACCAATATATAGCAATGGAATATCCTGGCAGAATAAAATATATAAGATGCTTAATGGACAAAACATGTTGAATGGTTTGTGCCACAGTTAGCGGAGATAAGTTGACATGAATTGGCAGACCCAGAATTCTAACCTGCTCATCCTCTGCAACAAATATCGGGCTCCTGGAAGCTTTTACTGGAGACCCTCTACAAATGTCCCCAGGGTAGCTGCCAGGAGGCAAAAGTAGGCTGGTGTGTTGACAAAAAGCGTCCGGTTGTGGTGATGGGGAAACCACGACTCCATCTCCTTCTCAGCCGCGACGCCTGCACTTTTGGGATCCTGGATCCGGTGGAGCTTAGCCATCATGCGGGGAGCCCAGTAAAAATGGCCAAGGCTCAAAACGGCTGCGCCCAAGTAAAGATTGCGAATGTCGCGGCTCTGGTTGCTCAGGCCGTTGGCGATGGACAGTACCATGGTGGGTGGGTACGTCAACAGGATGCCCCACAAGGCAGGCTTGAGGAGGGCCTGCATATAACGTGGAAGAAAGTTGCCGCTGGGGTGGGATTGGTCTTTCTTGAGGTCTGTATGCATAAAGGCGCCAAAAAAGACATCTTGTGCCCAGCTATACATCATGGATGCAGAAGAAAGGATGAGAGGAGACACTCGGAGGAGTGCCTTACCCAGCTGGGGCAGGTTGACAGTGCTGAAGATTGATGATGCTGACATTTTTGTTGATATTTGGCAGAGCGTGTACGGTTGAAATGATACAATAATGATAAGATGGTATTTCATTAACTCAAACAGACGTATTCTATAGCTTCATATGTATTCATCAACAGGACACAATATTCGGCCGGCTCACCCTACACCTTAGATTTTGTCGGCAATCGGTCATGTATCACTTTGACGCCGAAGGACGAACGATGCGGGAAGATGCGATAAACGTATGATTAATACATGTATCGATTTAGATTTGGCACTTGGCGCCGACGTCTGGTCATACAACATGACCCCGTCTAGTCGGCCTTTATTGAAGCCGGTTCGGCGGCTCCTGCCTGATTCAGTTTAGTTAAAAGACCCACACGTCTCCGAGTTTTACGCGGCCGTGACTGGTCGCCAAGGGGCCGACCGAAACTGGTATAGCGGCCGAATGTGGAGATTCGGGCCCATGAACGCCGACTAATTTGTCATCTCAGCTAAAGAAGGCCGCAATGCAACCAGCCGGCCGGTCGGCCTAATTCTGTGTGCTAATCTGTGGGACTGTGAGTTTGGATATGTCTTGGTTTGTGGGAGTATCGTCTCTTCCAAACACTCACAAGGCGTGATGACCTCCATTTGTAGGGAATGTCGAGGGCCCTCATCTACCTCAATCAGATTTTACACCGGATTGACACGAAGAGAGCTTGAATTCTTATTGTGAAGTGATGTCATGTAAATTTAAACTTTTATGTAAAATCAAAAAAGAAAATTGATCTAAACCTAGCATGATCTGTGTGCTGTCTAGCCTAGTTATCTAATCCATTCCCATCTTCACTCCTCGTCACAGCTCCGCTCAAGCAGAGGCATTCGAATGGTGCCCTTGGAAGCCAGCAAATAGGATGCTACAATCTCATCTAGTCCGAGCTTCTTGGCATCGGTAACCCATTCGTCCATCGGGACAACTTTGAACGGATCGTCCGCAGTGTGTCCGAGAAAGGTCTTGAGCTGGTCTATGGGGACGACCGTCTCGCCGCTCTGGTGTACGTAGACCATGTCGCTGTTCTGCCGCTCGATGCTAGAGATGGCGCTCTTTGTAATCTGCTTTGAAATCGTGTCCACGTGAATGAAGTCGAATGCTCCGACGGATCTCGACAGGTCCGGCACCGTTCTCATCGCTTTGGAGTGGCTTAACACACTGTGCACAATGTCCAGTGCCGGCACATCCTCCCCAGTCACGTTGCTCGGCCTGTGGATCCAAACCGGGAGACCGAAGCGCTTGTTGATCTTCTCCAGCAACACCTCGCTGGCCCATTTAGACGCAACATATCCATCCGATCCGTTGGACGGCGGTCGGTACTCGGACAAGGACGACTCCGCCTGCGAATCTAAGCCGCTAAGGCGGACCACGCCACCGGTCGAAATGTAGTGCATGGGAACGTTGTGCAGTAAACACATGCGGGCTAGTTCCGATGTCGAGGCGACATTTGGTTGGCGGAGAGTGTGATAGCTCTTCATGTGCGAAACCTCTGCTCCGTTGTGTATGACAACATCAACATCCTCAAAGAGCTTGGTTATCTGGTCCTCGCTCATTCCAAGTTTGGGCAGAGCCAAATCGCCATTGTGAATGATGATCTTGGACGACTTCACATTGGGTGTGCGACTTCTCCCCTGAGCATCGACTCGCACAGCGGCACAATGAACTCTGGCCACACCAGGGAGCTCGACGAGTTGGCGGAGGATGCCACCGCCCAAGTAGCCCGTGGCACCGGTTAAAAGAATGGAGAGGCCATTACTGTTGGAGGGCTTCGCTGATGAACTCATTGATAGCGCTGACGAAAAGACTTGCTCGTTGGGGTCGGTTTCAACATCCCAGTCAATCACCTCGACCTGCGATTCCCCAGCCAGCCGAGCCGCGAGCCGTCCAAGTGTGCTAGTCTGGAATAGCTCAGCCAGTGGCACATTAGTTTCGAATTCACGCTTAATCTCCGCACGAAGTCGAAGTAGAAGCATCGAGTTGCCTCCAACCGAGAAGAAGTCCGTAGCTGGCCCAACTGAAACCGACATGGATACTTCGCCGAGGACTTGCCTCCATACATCCCGAAGCCGCTTTTCTGTCTCTGTCATCAATTCGTCCTCTTGATCGACCAAAACATCTGGTAGCGGTAGGGTTGCCAACTTGCGCGTGTTCAGCTTGCCCCTTTCGGTCACAGGCAGACTATCCAACGCCACCAACAGCGTTGGTCGCATGTGTGGCGGAATGTCCAACTTTTGCAAAAGCTGTCGGAGATAGGACTCTTTTTTCTCAAGTTGCCTTTCTTTTGCAAGCACAACGTAACCAACAAGGAACTGGCTTGCAGGGTCATCGCCGCGAACAACTGTGGCAGCATCAACGATGTTTCCAGAAGAGCATTCCACTAATGCATTTGAGACATTGTCAAGTTGGACTCGCATGCCACGAATCTTGACTTGACTGTCTCCATCAACGCGACCGAGGATCACGATGGAACCGTCAGAGAGCATTCGACCTTTGTCGCCAGTCAAATACAAACGATCCCATCCTGGGAGAGACCTGCCACTGGTGGAGGAGATGATGTCGGGTTTGAACTTGACTTCAGTCAGGTCGGGTCGGCCAAGATATCCTCTAGCGACTCCTGGTCCGGTGATGGCCATTTCGCCGGGCAATCCAACGGGGACCGGATTTCCATGGCTGTCAACGATGTAGGTTCCGTAATTGGCAATTGGCGTTCCGATGGGAACCCTGAATCCTCCCTCCCTAATGGCCTCGGTTGGTATCTCGTAGATTGATGAAATGATTGACGCCTCTGTCGGACCGAAGGCGTTGAACAACTTGAGATTAGGTTGATCCAGACTTGCAAACTTGTCCAACAGGTTAGTCGTCACCACCTCGCCACCTACGAGGGCTATGCGCCACGACTTGCATTTATCGAGGAATTCCCGGCCATACTTGAACATGGTGTGCATCTCTGAAACGATAAAGAGCGTCATGGTAACGCCTTCACGGGCCATGATGGCGGCCAGCTCTTCCGGGTCACCTCGGTTGTCGCCCATGATCAGAGATCCTCCATTTGCAAGTGCCGCAAAAATCTGAAAGATGGCTGCATCAAATCCTTGGCCACTCTGTTGCAGGACAACCTCTCGCCCTAGCTTGATCCTCTCCGAAACGCCTAGGATCGGACTTCGAATGTTGGCGTTGGTCAGGGGAATTCCTTTGGGCTTGCCAGTTGTGCCGCTTGTAAACAAGACCATAGCAGGCCCATCCATCGTTGATACATCATGTACTCTCTCGCCAGATCCTTGATATGCTCTGGTGATGTCCACAAATGCAACCTTGTCAGAATTCGACCCGGTTAGTTGAGCCGCTCTACTCGCCGTGTCTGAGTGGCAGAGCAGAATTGTTGCACCGGACTCCTCGAGCATGTTGCCAAGTCTCTCATCAGTGCTTCGAACGTCTAGTGGCACATATACGGCACCTATGCGCAAAATAGCAAGAATTGAACAAATTGTGTCGACTGAGGGCTCGAGGATAACACAAATGGCAGATTCGCGGCTGGGACCGGCGTTTTTTAGTGCAACAGCAATTTTGTTTGCCCTTTCAGACATTTCCGAGTAGGTCATTGTATTCCCAGTTGTGTCTTTAACGGCAAGCGCATCGGGATCTCTCTCGACCCAACTGTTGATAATTCTTGACAGGGTGTCGTTGGGTGCTGGTGCAAGATCGACATGTGCGCCAGTGCCCAAAACCACGGCCTGTTTTGTTAATGCTGGTTCGTATAAAGGGACGTCTGCGACAGCGAGAGATGTATCTGCAGAGAAGGTTCGGAGCAGGTGCTTGTAAGTGTTGACTAGCAATTCGGTACCCTCTTGGTCATAGAGGTAATCCTGAACAGAAAAGGTGAGCATTGCAGTTCCGTCATCCATCTCATCAACAGACACAGCGAGGTCGAATGGGGTCTTTGCGTCGGCATAGTCGAGAAACTTCATGTCCACGCCATTCATCGATGAAGTTCTCGTGGCTCCCATGCGGTAGTTGAAGACCACTTGGAAAAGTGGCGTATGAGTTGTAGATGCTGGAATATTGCAGGCCTTGACGATTTCCTCAATAGGGACACCGGTCCGTGCCAGCGCGCCATATGACTTTCCGCGGGTGGCGAGAAGCAGTTCGTTGAAGTGCTTCTTGTCTCCCACCTGAAAGAGAACCGGCATAATCTCGAGGAGAAAGCCAATCGTGCTTCCAAATTCCTGGTTAGAGCGGTTTGCATCAACAATGCCGATGCAGACCTGCTGAAGGTCCAACAGTCGACAGACGAGTACCTGGAAAGTAGACAGCCAGAAGTGGAACGAAGTTGTGCGAGAAGCCTGCGCTGCCTTTTTAAGCGCAGTAACAGTGCTAGCATCGACGTGTGTCACAATCTCTCGGATTTTGTACTCGGACAAGGGCTTGCGTGCGCTGACCTTGCTCATCGGAAACAGAGGGAGCGGCTCGATCCCGGCTTTGAACTCGTCCCTAAAGAAATCTAACCGTTCGGCATACGCTCCAGCTGTCAACTCTTCTTTTTGCTTCAAAACAAAGTCGACGTATTGTGTAGGCGTAGTCTGTGACGAATTCGAGTCATTGTAGAACTTGGCTAGGTCCTGCAGGAATAGCTGCCAACTAACGCCGTCCATGATAATATGGTGATAGCCAAAGACTATGGTGTGGGAGGACGTCCCGTGAGATAGAAGAGTGGCAGAAAATGTATCGCCAGTTTCCAAGTCGAAGTGGTATTTGCTCGTCGACTCGAATGCGCTTTCCACATCTGACGTCTGATTGGCGTTGGGAACGACCTTGAGCTTGAAATGCGAGTCTTCAAAAATACTTTGCATCACCACTCCCGTCTGGTTGTCAGTGTAAAACGACGAGCGAAAGCTTTCGTGGCGTTGTGTTACAATTCTCAGAGACTTGCTTAGCCTTTCAAAATCTAGCTTGCCGGAAAATGTGTATGAGGTGGTACAGTTGAAGGAGGTCTTGTCGTCAAGATATTGACTCGCAAAGTATAGACGTGACTGCCCCAGCGAAAGGGCTTCCGTTATCAAAGGCATCGGAGTAGAAACCTTTGCATCAACATAGTCAGTTGTGTCAGAAGCCGAACTTGAAATGGGTTGACTGTCGTCGCTAGATACCACAGGCATGGTTGACGGCGTTGGCGACAGAGAGACAGAGACATCTGCTCCAGACTCGTTGCCTCGGACCAAATCATCCCAATTGCGGACTTTGGGGGCCGGAACCTTTTCCTTTGGTGCCAAGCTCTCAGCTTTGGCCTCGAAAGACAAAGTCGAAACGGCATCTTTGCAAATCTGCGCAATAGAGGACCCGCCTAGAAGCTGTAGAACTGGAACATCGTAACCGGCTTCGGAGAAGATCCACGTTCGGAGCTCAACAGCAACAAGTGAGTCGATACCAAAGTCGATAATTGGAGCATTAGAATTGATGCTCTTAGTAGGTAGCTACACTTTGTTAGCATTTAGGTAAGGTGATATTCGATATGGCGCTTTACCTTGACTAGGGAGGCCAAATACGCCGTGAAGCCATCCTGCAAAATGTCAAGGGCTTCGGTCTGTTCTTTGGCCTTGGACAGTCTTTGCTTGAGAGATTGCTGGACTTCGCCTTGGGAGCCTTCCTGAGTCTCCAAAGACGTACCGTTACTCACAAGATGCGAGAAACGTGGATTGTTGAACCAAACCGGACGGCTGTCCGAACCTGCGTCATACACATCTAGTCCGGTGATAATCTCTGGGGAACCGCTGCTTTTTCCAACAAGGATTGCTTCGGCAAGGAGATGGTGAAGGTCTCTTTCGGACACGGGCATGTAGTTCTGCTTGCGAAGAGAAGCTTCCATGACACCATTGACATCGTTGCCTTCCGTCCTCTGGATCACGCCGATACCTATGATCATGCCGATGTCGATGACTGACGCCGCGACATTTCGGGCCCGACGCTGCGATGCCAAACCGACCATGAACTTGGAAACTGTTAGACTCATGATATGGATGAACTCAGAAAGTCTACTTACGTTGTTTGCAGCCGCGTAGTTGGACTGACTAGGCATACCAATCACAGCGGACAGAGAGGAAAACATAATGAAGAAGTCGAGATCATTGCTGAAGAAAATCTCATCCAGGTTTCGGGAGCCATCGACTTTGGGTTTGAGCACGTTTTGGAAACCCTGATACGTCATGCTACCAAAAAGGCCGTCTGACAACACCATTGCACCGTTTGCAATTCCTCCAATTGGAGGGAGACTGTCCAAGATGCGATCTTGGAGGTCCAATAGATCCTGCTTTCGTGTCACATCAGCTTGCTCGATGGAAATGTGTACTCCAAGATGTTGCAGCTCTTCTCTCCAAGAGGTTTCTTTGTTGGGATTTCTAAAGACGGTCAGTTTTGCTCTGCAGCTAAGTGGGTATTAGAGTAAACCAACCTGCTCACGGCGACAATGTACCTTGCGCCGTTTTTGACCATCCAGCGACAAATCGAATGACCCATCTGTCCCGTCAGGCCCACCAAAAGGTATGTCTTGTTTGGAGAGAGCAAGCCAGAGGCATCAATGGGTTGGTTGGTTAGTTCGATCTCAGTGACACGCTTCCAATCTACGACCTCCGCAAATGTCTGTGACGAAACCAAATCGGAGGCCTTCACCACTGTCTTGTCCAATGTCAAAACTTCGATGGAAATAGGGTTATCTTGGACAGCCTTGACTGATTCAGCTAGGATGCTTTGCGGCACGATGTTCACAGTATCGAGATCACCGAAGGAGACAGTCTTAATGCCAGGGAGAACCTTTTGGATCGCAGAAATGTGGGTCCCGTCGCCTTCACGATCCCAGTGAATAAGTGATTCGGCTTCCACTTGAAGCTGAGATTGCAGGCTTCTCTTCCAACCTGGCAAGACAAGATTGATGCTCTTGATCGAGGCCTTGCTACTACTTCTGGGCTGATTGGTCAGGACTCTGAATTTCTTTCCGACTGCATCGGCTCGTCTTTCAATGGCAAGAGACAGAATATTGGTTGGTTCCAAAAGCAGAGAGGTGCGATCTGAGGCCATAGAATTTGTGATAACCGTTGCTCGGATCTCGTTCATGAGTTGGACGAATGCCGCAGGCTGGCGCAGGCTTTCTGAACACTCAACATCGAGCTCGATTGCACATGCCTCGGGAACGTGGACAATGGAGGAATTAGAGGTCGACAGTGCAACTAGGCTAACCCCCTTCTCAGTGGTCCCAGCACAGAGATAGAGGCCCTCTCCATACCTAGTCGGAATGACAGGACCCACAGAGCAGTATCCAACTGTAATGGAAAGATCGTGTGTTGGGCCTTCTGTAACCTGAGGGGCGAGTTTTGCATAGTAAGCAATTTGACCAAGGAGAGGCACGGATCTAGCGAGCGAAATGATGCGATCTTTCACTGCAACCTTGGTCACCACCTTTCTGCGTTGAGAGTTGATTCGCTCATTGCGCTCCACATCAGGTATCAACCTTGGGATGAGAATCTTGCCATTTTCGATTGCGATCTCTGTCTCAATTGCCCAAAGAGGAGACGCCTCTGCGGAGTCACCACGAAGTTGAGCACTGAATACAAGGCGCAAGAACGTCTCAGCGACCAGTGCTTCGTTCCCTTCGAGAAGATCTAAATCAAGGTATTGATGGAACTTTTGAGGGTTTTCGGACAAGAAACTTCTCCCGAGTCCTACTGTGCCGGATTGGTAGGGGTTGTTTGATCGTGAATTTTGAGTGACCCAGAGTACGGTATTTGTATTCTCCCACAGGAATTGCAGGTTACTAAATTCCAGGGGCTTGATACCATCCAGGATGGAATGATCCAGTTCGGTAACACTCAAAACGTGATCGACTTCGTAGAGCTGTTCTATTTTCAGCTCACGCAAAGACTCAACCATGACAAACTCTGCATCCCAGATGTTGGAAAGCTTTCTCGTCACCTTAGAGATGGATTTGGCGACAGCCAGCGAGGAGCCACCCAAGATGAGACATTTTCCACTTGTATTGAGGGAGGCTGTCGAGGATGCCATTGGCGACCGGAGAAATGCAACCCCATCGTCTAGCGCCTGTGATACAACTACTGAAAAGGTGTGTTTCTCAGGAGCCGCGTCGAAACCAATCGAGTCAATTCCAGAAAACCCAGAGTCGTTGAGAATCTTGTGCAACCTCAACGGGCTCAGGTTTCTCAATCTTGATCGCGCGGTGGAAGCGCCATGTTCTCCGACTCCTGGTGGGGACAGAGACGAGAAGAACGGGAATCTGAGAAGGTTTCCGGTGGCGGCCATCATCAACAGGAAGCCTCCAGGTCTCAAAATGCTTCTGAGAGCATCAAGCGCGGCACGCTGCCGCTTGAACGACTTGTGCACAATGACGACGTCGATCGAGCCTTGGTCAAACTCATGGCCGATTTCAAGCGCCTTCTCAATGTCAAAGTGCTTAAATGAAACCCTGCGATCATCAAGAGATAGTTGTGCCTCAATTTCCTCCTTGAAGCTTGGACTCGAGTCCACGACCGTGTACGAGCTAAATGATGCCCCAAGCTCGCGGTGGATGGAGCGAATGAGACTGGGAGACGACTGGCCCACTTGGAGTATTCTGATGCGTGGATATCGGTGGGAAATCTGTTTCGCCGTATTGACCAAGTGACTGTGCACGCGGGTGATGCCGAGTCCTTCTGTTCGCCAGCGAGAGATGAGCTCAGAGATGGATGCTTTGGCGTTGGATTCATCACGGGCGAGCCGCTGCACGGCATTCAATAGCCTCTCTCCAATGGCTTGGATAAGCTGCATGTCAATCTGGTTGCTGAAACGATCAAGAAGCGACATGAACTGCGATCGAGTGATGGGATCCATCCCATCTACAGACACTTCATCAATTAATTCAGCAAGTCCAGGCATTCTTTCTGCCAATTTGTCAAAGGAACCAGCCGCCTTGATCTTGGACATGTAAAATCGGATGACATTTTCGCATGCTTCTATGGTCTCATTATCCTCACATGCCTCATTTGGCTGCAGAGGATCAAAGTCAGCTCCTGAGAGAACGTCTTGTTTCCAAACCGTCTTCAAGTAGAGCTGTCTGTCGTTCTTTGGAGTTCCCGGAAGAAGAGAGGCCATAGTCAGCTGCTCAATAAGAATAGCCAATCGGCCTGTGCTACTGTCATAGACGTGAAGGTCCCCTTGTATGGTTGGCAAGTCTCCCAAGGATGCAGATGTGACATTGGTAAGCAGTCCATCAACAATTACGGACGACGATTCACCATGCCTTGGGTCCGCATTCGGAGAGAACTCTATGCGGCGGATTGTTGTGGGCACAAATGCACTCCACATGGAACCGTCGTTCGGGGCTGCCAACGCAGCGAAGAGCGTCTGGAAACAAACATCCAGCCAAGTGGGATGAATCGGCATACTTTTTCCATCCTTGCCGTCAATTGCGATGAGACCTGAGGCTGCATTCATGCATCTCTCAGCATTTTTCAAGCCTCGGAACGCGCCGCTGTAGTTCAATCCAAGGGTACCAAGTGCCTCATAGAATTGCTCGACGTTGAGCGTGGTCAACTCGGAGTCATGCTCAACCAGTCTCATTGGAAACGTGTCTTGTTCATCTTCTCCTAGACGTATTCGAATGTGACCCTTGGAAACAAGCCTCATGACACCATCCTCAATAGATGATGCGCTCAGGCTAAATTCGGCTTGGATGGTCTCCGCGGGGCCTTTGATTGAATCGAGATCACTTCTCACCGAGAAGAGAGTTTCGGTACCTTCGGAAGATTCATCGATGCTGATAGGCCTCAAGATGGACAGGTCAAGAATTTCGATAGACTTCATGTTCTTTCCTCTGCCAAGCACACGCGCTGCTTCCAGTGCCATGGTGCAGTAAGCGGCACCAGGAACAACAATCTGGCCCTGGATCTGGTGATCTCGCAACCAGGGCATCTCTTCCAATTTGAGGAAATTCCTCCATCTCGGCTCGTAATCGGTATCATCTGGAGTTCTTTTGCCCAGGAGCTCGTGGGGCCCGTCGGATCTAGAACGCAGCTGCTTACTGATTCTGGATTCCCGCCACAAGATCGTCTTGTGCTCCCAGGGGTATGTCGGCAGTCCCCACGTCATCTCATTAGCAAAGCCATCATGTACATTGAATGCGGAAGCATATGCTTTCAAATCGACGGCTTTGGGTCCAAGCATCACCCAGGCAAGGCCAAGAGCGGCACTGAATGAAACAACGTCGTCCTTTTGTCGATTCAAAACTCCAACGTACGGCAATTCGGATCCGAACTTGTTCTTGATAGTCTGGAGGCAAGGACCTCGTAGTGCTGGGTGCGGCCCGACCTCTATGGCGAGGTCGAAACTTGCATCATGTTCAAAAGCGCGTTCCACAGCTTGAGAAAATCGAACCGTCTGCACCATGTTGTCTCTCCAATAACGAGCTTCTAGCTCCTCCTTCATGCCATATGACATGACACAACTGTCCTCATAAACACTGGACACCCATGTGACACCGGTTTCGGCGTTGTTGATCTTGATCCCACAGGCCTCTAGGGACGCGACATACGGATCCGCGCATGGCTTCATATGGTGCGAGTGATAGGCGGTGTCGACTTTGAGAACACGGTTAAATATTCCTTCCTGATCCAGAATTTCTTTGGCTTCTTGCACGGCGTCCTCATCGCCCGACAAGGTTACGCTTCCAGGAGAATTGCTAGCGGCAACGGCAAGACGACCACTCATCTTGCTAGACGAGCAAAAGCCAGCTGCTTCATCAATCCCAAATCCAACAGCAATCATAGAACCTTTCTCCGCCGAGCTTCCTGCAGCCAGCTTAGCGTGGACGCCTCGGTAGTATGCAATCCTCACAGCATCGGTTGCAGACACTATCCCTGCGGCGTAGGCAGCTCCAATCTCGCCCGAGGAATGGCCAACAACGGAACTGAAGACGATTCCAGCTCTGCGAAGCAAGTTCACAAGGCCAACCTGGACAGCCGTGCAGAGAGGCTGAGACAACGCGGCTTGACTCAGCCTAGACCTTTCCGGGGGTGCCATGAGCTCTTCCTTGATGGACCACTCAGGAGGGTCGGGGAGTTCATTCAACGACTGCTGCAAAGTCTCAATCGTATCCCTAAACAATGCAGACTCGACAATCAGACTCCTCCCCATGGTGGGCCATTGAGCACCCTGTCCTGTAAATATGCCTAGGATGCGAGGAGTCTGGTGCTCAGTCGAAGCTGGCGTGGAACGAGTCCCGATTTTAACCCCAGGACCATCGGCAACTTTTGCAAGCTGGTCAGCAATTGCCTTGAGAGCATCCTTTTTTGACAGTGCCGAGATGGATGCCTTAAGCGGGAGCACTGTCCGCCGAGAACCCAACGTGCTAGCCAAGTGGTGAATAGAAACATCCTCTTTGGTCAGATATTGGGAGTACTTTTCGAGGAGGGCAACAAGAGACGCTTCAGAATTTGCCGAAAGCAAGAGTGGCAAAGGTGTGAAATCACGCGTGTTCGAAAGGGGCTGGGGCAATGGGGGTGAAATCGCTTTACCCCAAGGTCCGGAGTCGTGAATCTCGGGTACATAGGTCTCAACAATGGCGTGTGTGTTTGTCCCCCCAAACCCAAAGCTGTTGATACTGGCTCTCAGGGGATGTCCCGACGGGACAGATGGCCACTTGGTAGGTTTTGTAGGGATCATAAGGTTCTTGTAGGACGGCTCGACGCTCGGGTTCAGGGTATTCAGATGCTGATTTGGAGGGATCGTTTTGTGCCGCATAGCCAAAACTGCCTTCAACACGCCAGCGATGCCAGCACCTATCAAGGTCAGAAATCTATCCATCTATGAAGCTTTCATGGCCAGGTTACTTACATCCTTCTGTGTGTCCTATTATAGTTTTGATAGAGCCCACGAGCAGTGTCGGCTTATCAGAATTGTCTTGCTCGGGCGGGAAGAATGATTGACTGATAGCGGAAGCCTCGCGAGGGTCTCCTGCCTGTGTACCAGTGCCTAGTTGCGAAGGTCAGATTTGCTGTATAGTTGTATGTTGTTGGCAACTTACCATGAGCTTCGAAATACTGCGGTCGGTCCTCGGGCCGATTAATATCCAAGCCGGCGTTGTGGTAGGTTTGCCTGATCAGAGCTGCCTGTGCTTCAGGACTGGGCAATGTGATACCCTTTGTGCGGCCATCGGAATTGACACCAGTCTCTCTAATCACGGCTTCGATGCGATCGCCATCTTCTAATGCGCGAGAGAGGGTTTTCAAGAATACAGCGCCGACACCTTCACCTCTAGCGTATCCATCAGCAGATTGGTCCCACATTTGAGACTTTCCTGATGGAGAAATCATGTGAAGGCTGGTGGCGCCAATAAACAAATCAGGCCCGAGCAGTAGATTGGCGCCTGCTGCGCAGGCCACCTGGCTCTCTCCACTTCTCAAGCTTTGCACTGCTAAATGGATGGCAGTCAAGCTTGAGGAGCAGGCTGTGTCTACTGTCATGGAAGGACCCTTCCAGTCAAAGAAATAAGACAGGCGGTTTGAAATGAGAGCCCGCGATGTTCCCGTAGCCATGTACTGGGAGAAGTTCTCGAGATCCCGAGCCTGGGTGTCGGTGTAATCGGCCGTCATCAATCCGACATAGGCTGAGGTTTGACTGCCCTTGAGCTCCTGCAAAGTAAGCCCAGCAGATTCCATTGCCTCGTAGACCACTTCGAGTAGCACCCTCTGTTGAGGATCAATAGCCTCTGCTTCGCGAGGGGTAACATTGAAAAACACCGAATCAAACAACCGAGGATCTTCCTCAATAAAGTATGACTTGGTGACATTGCTGGCTCCGTGGTGTTCACCGTCAGGGTGGTAAAAGCCATCGGGGTTGAAGCGTGACAAAGGGACACGCTTCGATACATCCCGAGGAGAATGGAGGAGTTCCCATAGTTTCGACGGCGAGGTGGCATCCCCCGGGAATCGACAACCACTGCCCACAATAGCAATCGGCTCCTTAGGTGGGTGAGTATACGCCATGACAATTGAAGATAATGGGAATGGAGTTTGAAATGATTGTCAAAGACAAAATGTCCAGCAGATAGATGACCTCACAATCAGATGTTGCGTCTCGGCAGATTATATATATATGGGTTCTATGAGCAGGAGCATTCCATTGATTACCATAGACACAATGCAAGAATCTCCACCTGATTCCACTCCGCCACAATAGTCATTCGGCACCGAAGAGCTGTGAGATTCTAATCTATGCTCATGCAGCTTCCTTCTCTTGTCGGCAACTCTGAGTTGCTTGCCAAATGCCTATACGGCGGTGTTCCAAATGAGCCATTTGTGACATTCGGTGAAAGAGCCCCTTTGAGCCATACGGAACCTAGTAGAGATCTCAAGATCTATTGTTACATCAGTTATTGTTACATCGTTTAGGGGTCCATCGCTTCTCTGGCAAGCGCAGCACGGCACCTTTGGTGACATGTCAGCTTACCCGGTTTGGCATCAACTTATCGCATGGTATCACAAGCGCCATGGCCGAAAACCTTCGATAGGTTCACGGCTAATCCATTCGGTGACCAGATACGAACCAAAAAGAGAAGGAGACACCGAATAGAGTGATTTATTCCTCGATGCATGTTTAAACAATGTTGGCTCCGTATTGTGCTCCGAGTCATGAAGCAAGGCCTCGGCAGTGAGAGGTGCGTCAGCAGCCGAAACCCATGCCCGACATTCGTCTCAATGGAGGCGCAGGCACCGAATCGCGACTGGGGTTATGACCTCTCGCGCATGCAAAGATCGGCAGGACTTGATACAACACATGGACCGGCATGGGTCAACCAACATGCGGGGCTCAATTCGGTGTTATGGGTCCGAAGCCAACGTGCAGGAGTCGACAAACCAGGATCGGCCGTTTGGGCGCGTATTGTCCACAACGGATCATTATTGCCATTTGAAAGCCATTTACATTGTTAAAAAAGTAGTAAAGCCAACACACATCGCGGGCTTAGCGAGCTAGCGATTCCACATATTCCAAGCCTCATTCATAGCCTCAAACCCGCTCCCAGCTCAAGGATCAAAATTTTCCAACTTTTGAGCCCGACAAACTAAACACTTTGCTCCATATTTTCCTACATAGCGCCTTCTTCACAATGGCGGCGATGCACACCTTTTTCAAATCACCCTTTTTCAATTTCGAATACCTTCGTCTGTTGGCCATGGCGCCTCATGACGGGGCCGAGATTGGAGAGGCGCTGGAGGCCGCGGCCAAGATCAAGGACCTCGATCCCGAGTCCTGGTACAGTAGCTTCCTTGAGGCCGGGAGAAAAGCAGAAGTTATTGCCAAAGAGGCCGAGGAAGCTGGCGATCGGGTAACAGCACGACGCGCCTACCTGCGAGCGTCAAACTACATCCGTGCGGCCCAGTTCATGTTGAATCAGGGCCCCATCGGCCATGACAAGCGCGTTCTTCCTGCAATTGAACGTGCCATTTCCGATTTCCAAAAGGGCGTCCAGTATCGTGACGGCAAGACCTTCTTTCTGGATATCCCATATGAAAACGGATTGACTTTGCCCGGATACCTCTACTTGCCCGAGGCTTCCAAGCGAATACCCGGCCGCAAGATTCCCATCCTGCTCAATTCGGGTGGCGGCGACTCGACCCAGGAGGAAATCTACTTCATCAACCCAGCTGTCGGTCCCGACTTGGGTTACGCGGTTGTCACTTTTGAAGGCCCTGGACAGGGAATTGTGCTTCGCCGGGACAAGCTGCCGATGCGCCCAGATTGGGAGGTTGTCACGGGCGCCGTGCTGGACCACCTGTTCGAGTTTGCGGCCCAGCACCCCGAGCTGGACCTGGATCTTGACCACATCGCTGTGACGGGCGCATCCATGGGGGGCTACTTTGCTCTCCGGGCGGCGGCCGACGCGCGGATCAAGGCCTGCATCTGCGTGGACGGCTTCTACAGCCTCGCGAGCTTCGCGGGGGGCCGCATGCCGGCGCCGCTCTTCCACGGCTTCAACAGCGGCTGGCTGTCGGATGGCGTCTTCAACGCCATCCTGGGCCTGCTCCAGCGGCTGACGTTCCAGGCGCGCTGGGAGTTCAACCACCTCAAGTGGGTCACGGGCACGACCACCGAGGCCGACATTATGCGCAGCATCCGCGACTACACGCTGCTTAACGACGACGGGTCCGAGTACCTCGCCGCTGTCCGGTGCCCCACGCTCGTCACGGGCGCCGGCGCGAGCTGGTACTTTGACCCGGCCACCACCACGGACAAGATCTACGACTGCCTGACGAGCCTCAAGCCTGGTGTTGACAAGGAGAAGTGGATCGCGACAGATGTGGCGTACGGGGGTCTCCAAGCCAAGATCGGCGCCTTTGGATACTCGGCCGCCCGCACCTTTCAGTGGTTGGACGAGAAATGGGGTGTGGAGAGATCGTCGCTTACGGCGGAAGCTAAGTGATGGAGGGGTGCTTGGCGCACCGCGGAAAGCAGCGTGTTAGTCGTGACTGCTGCCTTGTTGGTGGGCACCAAGTTAAAAATACCTAGTAAAATAGCGCAATTCACAATAATTCTTGCACCTATCAAACCCGTAATACCATCATGTCGCCATGATCCAAGGCCGTACAACAAGCGAACATATTCCATTGGAAGCGTAACGGACCGCGTGCATCAAGGCGAGCAGCAGAACTCATCTCGTAGGCGGGGAGTTGCCCGTCGCCTGCATGGTAGTAGCCCGAAGCCTGACAGGGGACGGGAAAGGGCCGAGCCGGGGGCTAAGTCTCCACGGCGGTACGCTGGGGGGTGAGCCGGCGGAGCGCATCCCATTCACATGCCGAAGCTATCACCAACAAACAAAGTATCATGCACCACATAAGCGTAAGCTCGGCGACCCGATGTCGATCTGGCACCGGTTCGGGCCGTTCGGCGTCCAATCGGCGCCGGAGTTCTGCAGGGAGCTGACTCGGGCTAGCTGTCGTCGCCGTGACAGGGGACGTTCGGCATCCCAGCCTTACTTATGGACGGTCTCGCCTTCCCATCACGCCTGTATTAGCTACAGACAGCGCTGAGGTCACTGAAACAAAAATCCCCATAAGCAATCGACAAAAGGATCACCTGAGCTGACTGTAGTCATGGCACAAGACGAACCCATTCAAAAGAAGCGCCTGCTGCGCATGACACTGGCGCATTACCGGCAGCCGGGAGTAAGCGAGGAGGAGTTCCATCGTTTCGTGACGGAGGAGCACGCCGCTCGAGCGGCCCGGCTCCACGCCAAGAACGGTGTTGAGGGATATTCACTTGTAAGTCAAAGAGACGACCCCAACAGGCTCGAGTCAGTGTTTGCCCTGGCTAACTTTGCGGATCCCCCCGCCTCCCCCCAACTGCAGTTCTTCTCTCCGGCTTCTTTCCGCGAAACGTCGGCAGCCCTCAACGCCAGCCTGGGGAATAAGTGGTTCGTCCGGGACTACGACGTGCACGTGGAGTTCCTCTTCCGCGACATGGAGACGCTCGTCAGGCTTGCGTCCGACCCTGATTTCCAGGCCCTGCATGCAGCCGAGGAGCCATTTGTGAGCGGCATCCACGTCGAGGTGAGCATTGGCTGGGTCGAGACGTATGTGGGCGGCGGGCAGGTCATCAACATCCGCGAAGACGGGAAGCCGGATTACCCTGGTTTCAAGGCATTGAGCATTTCGCCACCCATGTAAAGTTGATTGGGTTTTGGAGTAGTGACGAACGTTTTGGCAACGGAATCCATAGAACAATCAAGATTCCTTTGCAACCTACCTATTGAAAGAATTGATTTGACCACGGTGTTAAGACAAGTGGTTAATCAGAATCACTCCGTGCGACACGTTTGATGATAGGTTTACCGTGGCAAAGCGACGGATCGTATTCCTTGCGGTTTGTGAAATGTGCGAGCACGAATGCGGATATGGGTCAGCGGCGATGCGATGCAGGATGCGATGCAGGGTAGGAAGGGAAGTGGGCGATGATTGGCCGTAAGGTTCCCGAAAAAACCAGGGTGCAAGCAGGGCACAAGGCAGCCTGGTTGTCTGTCCTGCGTAAACAGCAGAATCTGAATGTCTGAGAGGCGGAAGATGAAATGACGCCTTCACTCTCACGGTTGAGGCGGCTCAAAATGGCTGTGGACATGGCCCATCTCCGGGTTCCGAATTGCAACGAGGAAGGTGGGATCGCTGGTGAGAGATGACTGTGCATTGACTGCATGGCGGCGCCACCAACGGCGTCCCCTTGCCTCAGGCAGCAGCGTCCAAAGCCGCATATGTAATCCTTCGCTTCTCATAATCAAGCAGTGGCCCTACACCATGTTCGCCTGTCTCGGCGCCCCTCCTTATGATGCTGGTCCATGATCTTGGCGTCAACCGCCGCGCCTGCGATCGCTGCCACCGCCAAAAGCTGCGCTGTAGACGCGACGCTTCTTCCCAAGATTGTCTGCGCTGCCAGAGGGCCAAGGTGCCGTGCGTGTCTAGCCCGCCACGCTCTCGCATCCGCGGCGCTCCGTCGCATGCCACCGCCGGACAGCATCCACCCACACAGCCAGCTACGGCCCCCACTACCGGTAGGTTAGGACCCAGCTCTTAGGGCTAAATATTAGGCGCGGTGAACAGAAGGCAGGACTGTGATGGCTAACAGTCGGCAGAGCTCTTAGCGCATCCAGGGGACGGCCACGCTAGTAAGGACAACTCTGACCATTTCAGCCACTGGCCGACAAGCCTGTGGCACATATCGCCCGATCTAGACCTTGATGTCAGCTTTCCCAATGTCGACTGCGACTTGACAGAGGCTTCTGCTCAATCAGATGCTGAACTGAGCGCCATTTTTCATGCCGCCTCGGCCGTCTGCGACCAATCTGTGCCCGTGGGGCTCTATCAGTCTCACAACCTGAGCCCGCTTGAACAGACGCAGCCAAGCACCTTCTCTCACGCCTCATCTGTATCCATGTCTCTCTCAATCACACCATCACCTAACTCATCCGAGACTTCATCCACAAATGATACGAGGGTCCAGTTATCGTCTGGACATGGCCAATCCAGCCGTGATGGTGACATGCTGCATCTTGACGGCGACGAACCAGCAGATGAACCATCAATCCATCTCTCAAATGCCGGTGTTGATATGACGCCTGAATCCTCTCACACTCAAAATTTCGGCAGTTCAAACCTATCAGAACCTCAAAAACGCCCCGTTGAAGAGGACATGGAGCTATGGATTTCCAAACTGTCTCAGCTGAACATAGAACTTCACCAGCACATGCATTCCATCCCCGCAATTGGTATCTGGCAAAAATCATGGGACCCGTCAAACCCTGATGCTGAAAAGGTCAAACATGAAAAGGACGTTGCTATTGATCGCACCTTTGCACTGTCTCAGCGCTACACAGAAATTTTGAACAAAGTCTTTCCACGTTTCAGGACCAGCAGGCAGAACACTAAGCAGCCAACAGGCTCCTTTCGCTTAGACGAGCCCTCGCAATTACTGGTTTTATCTAGCTACCTATCGCTGGTCGCATCTTATAACAAGATCCTATTGCACATCAAGACATGCGCCGAAGTGCGCCTTAAAATGGACCCGAACATAGTCGAAGACCACACTCCTATAAAACTACCAACCCTCGTCGTCGGGTCGTTTGAGATGACGTCGTCTTCATCGATGCATGTCGTCATTTTGATGCACATCATGGAGACAATGATAGCGCGGGTCCGTCGTCTGGTCAGCGAAATGACAGCCCCGGAAGCCGACGCAGAGGTTGCGGGTGACGGCACTACGAGCATCGCCGAGGCATCATTACAGGCAATTAGAGCCAAGGAAGAGGCCACTACAGAATTAATCGTTGTTGTGCGAGAGATGGCAGTTGAGTGCGGCATTATATAGCCTTGATACTCAGCCAACACCAAACTAGCTACCTAGAATAAAAGAAATGGGATATTAAACGTCGTCTACCTAACTATATGAAGGAAGTTTAAACTAGGCTTCTACCAATGGGATCTCTAGGGTGGCACACCGGGTCATGGCAAGGAGCATCTTCAAGCTATACACCAAGTGCAATACCGCACAACTAGTATCAATTATAAAGACGAATAAATACCGGAATTCAGCCTCCATTCTTCTTGATATTTAATTTTAATAAGGGTAGTGCAGTATCGGAACATGGGTTCGCACTGGAGGAATAACGTTACGAGAGGCTTGTCGTTCGGTACAACACACCAACGCTGCTTTCTGGCGCTACCAGGCCATGGCTAAATTTTCGAGTAAATGTTTTGAGTGCCATGATATCCTTGTTTGTTGGCTTTTTGGTCATTTGGCGACGGAATTCACTCACATCTGGCGCAGCCGGCCTGGTCTTAACATACGCTATTAATTTTACGGAGAACTGTATGTGGTTAGTGTAGGTTTGCGGTATTGTTCAGCGAGAAGCCAATTTCATTGAGCGGACCCTAGAATACATCGACATCGAGCACGAGGCCACGGAACCCTTAAAAGATGACTGTCCCCTCACCAAGGTGGGGTTCGATTTCAGAACTATTCTACCAGATACAGCCCAGAGCTGCAGCCAGTGCTTAAGGACATCACATTTGAGGCATCGCCAGGCACAAGGATGGCCATTGTGGGAAGAACAGGGGCAGGAAAAAGCACTCTTGCCCTGGCCTTGATACGTGGACTTGAAGCTGAGAGTGGCAACATTTGCATCGACGGGGTCGACATTTCCTCAGTGAAATTGGAACGACTTCGTCAATCAGTGACTGTCATTCCTCAAGATGCAACGATATTTTCTGGAAACCTCCGAGACAACATTGACCCCCTACAGGAATGTCATGATGATGAGATTTACGCGACTCTGGAGGATTCTTGCCTTCTGTCGCACCTTGTTGAACGGAAGTAGTGGAACCAAGACTCATCTGTTGGATGTACCGGCTGGAGAATTGTCACTCGGACAGAGACAGCTGTTGTGCATTGCACGGGATTTTCTACGGAGATGGCGCGTTCTGGTTTTGGACGAGGCCTCGGCTTCGGTTGATGACGAGACGGATGCGAAATTCAGAAAGCTTTGCGAAGAGTCAGGCGACATGGAAATGATCGGGGAGATTGTGAAAAAGCAAAGTGACTTGCTCCAGCCGGGCGTCTGAAGAGTAACGGTCATCTTGTATCGTAGTCTCCTGGGGCATGCTCAACAATGAAAAGCGCATTCGTAGTCGAACACGAGGCAGGGGGTTATTTCATAGATGTGCAGTACGGACAAATTCCTGGCAAGCGGACAAATAATGGACCGTGACATTGTGGAATTTATTAAGCCAGAAGCTGGCAGCAACGAGAGAGAGAAAGGTGGCGGAAATGTAAACGACAGTCAGCGTCATTTGTTTAGGCTTACGCGCACAGGCCGATTTTGTGACCCAAGCTCCAAGAGACCAGAATTCCCTTTCGCCTCGTTGCGAACCAGGTGGGCAAGGCACAAATAGACGAGCTTGCTTACGTACACGCACATTTGGGAAAAAAAAAAAAAAATCATGCCATGTCATGCCGGTGCTCTACCCCTGTCCGTCCAATGCCGGTGATCAGGTGCGAGATGATCTACACAGCACCAGTGGCCGTCACCGATAATGAAATTCCCTTTCCCTCGTTGCTCAGCCGTTGGCGCCGTTCCGCTCAGCGGGCCAAGAAAAGCGGGGCACTGCCGAAATTCCCTTTCCTTCCCCCCCGTAATCCTTCCCCAATCCCCGTTTCCGGCCCCTAAGAAAAGTGGGTTTTACCCAAATTCCCTTTCACTCTCCCCTAAAAAAGAAGTGGAGAATTACCAGAATTCCCTTTCGCCTTCACCCCGTTGTCCGCCTACACCGCGCCAGCACTGCCGTTGTGGGTGCGCCAGCGACCATGAATAGTTGCCAAAATTCCCAAACGACACAACCATATAAAGAATCATGACGTCCCACGTTCTGGTCCATTCGACATCGCCATCATCCATCCACCCATCTATCCATACATCCTCCGATTAGTAGCTACCTCATTGAGGGCTAGTGGGGAGCAAAAGTTCCGTACTCCTCGAACATCTAGCCAAACCACCTGGGTAAGCTTTCAAGTCTCGAAGGGCCTCAGATATCTGACTTGTTGGTTAGTTTTTCAGTGCGATACTTGTCACAGCCGATATCCTCTTTTCAATCCATTACCTCTTTTTTTCCCTTCCAAACTCCGTCCATCATGGATCAGAACCAAGAGAACATGCAAACGCACAGTAACACGGCATCTGCCCAGGTTAGTACACGCACATCAAAGCCACCATACTCACTGTGCTATGCTAACATCAAGGCAGAGCCCCAACCAGACCCACGGGCAACGTACCGGATCCTACTCTCTCGACGAATATGTCAGACACACTTCTGCAAACAATAACCAGTCCCTGGAAGGCCAAGCCGCATCTGGCCAGAGTGCCATGCTAAATCGATGGATCAATCAAGATGAGAAGAGCGGTCCTTTCACTTCTTGGGGCGTGGCAATGGGACGAGGCACATCTTGAGGCTTGTGTTGTAAACGGGCGTTGTGTGAAGTACACGGATGGCACACGATTAGCTTGATTGATGCGCATGACATGGATAAGGAGACTGAGATTCAGGTTGGTTGCCTAATGTAGCAAGGAATATACCCTTTTTCTTTCAATTATACTGCTTGAACAGCCGACCCTATACCGTGTGTGTTTTTTTCCTGGCCCTTGATACTTGCCTGCACCCAAAAATCAATTGAAGAACCATAACAGTCGCCACGATTAGCGCCAAGAGCGTGATGAAGATGGCAATCATAAACAGGGCAACGGCACTGAAATTCCAGCTGGTTCTTTCCAACACACCCCATGACTTCCTCTCCATAGCGTTTGCCGCTAGCATGACTTGCATTGCAGCCAGTATAACCGATGCTGTTGCAAAGATGAAAACGAATGGCGCTACAGACGCTTTGACGAGGTCTGTTGTGTCCCACCACAGTTGGTGATAGTATAGGCGGCCGAATAGCCCAACATCTCGGCGGTGGGCGGGCTGACAAAAGCGGAACAGCCAGTTCAGTCGTGACAAACGGATCTGTCCAAAGTGATACCGTAGAGATACCACGTCGTCTCCAAGACTCCGGTAGGGTTCTATCCGCCTTTGAAACTCAAACTACTCGATTCTCGAGGCAGGCAAAAGCTTGTTTTCTATGGCGATCAAGAAGTCGCTTTCGTGCTGTATGAGATGCGTGTACGAACGGATGAAGCCCTTTGCGCTACGAGCTATTTCTTCGTCCTCATTGCCAGAGCCGCTGATGTGCTTCTTCCATACGTCGTCCTCGAGCAGCCACAACGGGAATGGTTTGATCAGGATGCTCTTCTGGTGCCAGATGAGATGCAGCTCCGTGTCTTCTGCGGCGATTATCTGGCGGCCCTTGACCACGTTGTAGTGGAGGGGCTCGATGTGATAGCCGGACCGTCTAGCTATAAAACCCATGTAATCGTACATGCTGTGGATGATGGGGCAATTGAACTCCTTCCGGAGGTAGCGTTTGACAGCGCCAGCGTTTCCT
Source organism: Calonectria pseudoreteaudii (assembly GCA_001879505.1). Taxonomy (NCBI): domain Eukaryota; kingdom Fungi; phylum Ascomycota; class Sordariomycetes; order Hypocreales; family Nectriaceae; genus Calonectria; species Calonectria pseudoreteaudii. The sequence continues at coordinate 549,359 of KV875250.1, read as the reverse complement.
GCGCTGAAACATATTGGTTGATTTTCTGTTCCACAGGGGGGTAGGTTCGTGTTGGGTGGTGGCCCAGACATTTGTCTTCCAGAACAAGCGGTAGGATGCTGACCAGCAAAAACATGAAAATTGGGCTATGCATGAGGCTGATGCCTTATTTAATCGCTTTGTCATCCTCGTCAGTGGACTTTTCGACACCTAGGTAGAATCGGGGTCGCTTATTGCGGAGCGGCCAACCACAGAGCGCACTCATACACCTCAGGCGTCACAGCCACAAAAATGTGTTGAATCACCGATTAGGAACGACAAAACCTCCCCCAGCCTCAGTCGCTACACAGCCACGACTTTGATCTAGATCATCCCCAAGGGGAGGTACCCAGTGGTTGCCATGTAGCCTCAGGGCTGTAAGCGCCGAGGCATTGGCTGTACCCACCAACATGAGACAAAGCCAATTACGGTCGTGGGTGTGCCGCTTTCTCTTCACTCAGCCGAGACCTTGTGGGTTCGCTGAACCAATTGATTGCATTATTCTAAAGTCTGCTGGAGATGCCTGCTCTTACATTGGCACCAACAAGACGAGTCAAAGAAATATATCATGCACATGTCCACAACATCACTCCAGCTAGAAAACCAAGTAGTGTCTCAACGCCCCACGTTCCGTAAATTACTCCGGTAACTAACTTGACCCCTCAGAAACACCTTGAATTGTTGTGCCTTGTCAGAATCTGGAAATCAGCCGCCACTTACTTTTACTCTTAATCCGCTAGTGTGACATGAAACTAGAGCTGGATGAACAAATGCCAAAGTACGAGGTGCACCTTGGCCTTCGCACGAGCCTGTGGCCTATGGACGCTCATATAATTGCACGGGATCTGAGAAACTGAAATTTGACGCTGAAAGATTGTCAGTGCAACTTGTGTCCCAAGAGACACGTCGCTCAATTCTTTCGAAGCAAGTGCACCTTCCTCATAACGGATGATCAGCATGCGTATCGCATAAGCAGCTTATTATTAAGGCGTCTAAAAGAAGCCAATTGCGATGAATGCCCGAGCGGAGACGACATTATAGTTCCAGAGAAGCTGGGTGGTGAAATCATTCTCGTAACTCGTGATATCAGTAACCGTTTGGAGAGGACAGCGTGGCGGTTGGCTGCACTAACAAGCAAGCCAGAGTGCAGGCGCCTAATCCAGGAGGTCATTATGGAGGCGGTACAAGAATTTCGCTTAATGTGCCCAGAGGTGATGAGATGGGCTGGGACTTTCTAATGTACTGGTAGATGAGAGACTACGAGGCATGATTAGGAATTGAATTACATCGTATTTTCTTAGTGTATGGGTTCTTTCCTTGTTAACTGCTCTGTATTTTGCTACTAAGCAGAATCAACAATTTCGATTCCATAATGGATGGCCCGGTGAACCTTGCAACAAAGGCTATGTGGTAGCGGATGGGAAAAAATCAAGTCCTTGATCGGAGGTCCTATGATCAGCGGGTGCACGACCGAGCTAGCGGAGTTCAAAATAGAAAAGCGGGACGACCCAATATCTGATCCCCTGTTGTATCGGTAACAATCACCGTCTCGCTCAACCCCTTAGGGTGGCTGAGGTTAGGTTGGGCCGAACTAAACTCGAAGCGATGCGGTCCCACTACCTGCTTGCCGTGTTTGTGCTTGCACCCTGGCACAACTCACTAGTTTGGTGGAGTTTACGGCTGATCTAGTGCCATCCCAACCCTCCACCTACGGTTCTTTCCGGGTACAATGCGGATTTATCAATCACAGCGTCGTGTACTTCTTTTCCTTTCTGTTCCCGAAGCCATAATGCGGAACCCCGCGAGGCGTAGGTCTACTATTTATTCGTTTAGAATAGCCAAGCCCAGCCTGTTTCGATAACAGATGCGAGACATCTCCATGGTAGGACGCAATCAGGCTCCAAGAGTAGCTGGGGACAAAGGTGCGCGAGCTGCAAAACTATTGTTTCTCGGCTGGCTGTCACTGCATTAGCCACCCACGGCACTGTGATTCGGCCTTGGCAAAATAGGCGGTTGACTGGATGTGTCCGAACAGACGGCTGAATGCGATCACGCACAACGTGGCACTTTATTGCTCAATTCGTATTTTGATTTGTTGATGACCCTGATCGAAACCGAAAGACAAGCTGAAACCAACACTAAGATCTTTTGAGACCACTTAGATCTATCAGTTCGTACGGCAAGACCGGGAACTAGCGCTCTTGCGGTTAGATTATGGACTTTGGTTACTCCCCACAGGATCTCAGCCAGCCCTGTGCCATACAAGGGTCTCTCAGCCAGCCACTAAGTGCGAAGCTTGTCAGCTTATGGCGTGAACAGTGAAGAAGAGTGTGCGCCTCAAACGGCCTCATCCGTTCACACGCTGCCACCACCACCTCGCATCTGGCGAACCAAATATCTCGATTTCCTTTCGGCAGTTAACCCTTGAGCTCGGTGAGATGCATCCCTCTCCAGATCTAGGTTAGAATGTCGAGAAACCAAGCAAATAGTTCCCAGGTGGATCCCGATCTAGAACGCAGACCAGTAACTAGTAATGCCGCATTTGTGACATCCCCTATCGCGATTACGCACTTTGATCTCTTCTACGCGGGCTTTGGTTGCTGCTTGGTATCCGGTAGGCAAGTATTATCGTATTATGCATTAGTGAATGACCTGCAAGCAGGCATTTTGCGCTCCCTAGTCACTATAATCCATCCTTGGCAACACATATGGGGAATGCGCTTTTCAATAGTCTCAATCTTTTGGCTTTTCAGCTAAGCCGATTTGATGCCATGTTGCAAAGGGGGCCTGGTGTGGCTGGGGGGAGAGGCGCTTTTTTCAGACTCGTACTCGGGTTTGAGGGAAAATAACTATTATAAATAGGGCCCTCTCGAACAGTTTCATACTTGAGGAGCAACAACAAGCAAAGGAATTCCACCACCATCCCATTCAAAGAAAGCATCATCTGAACATCTCAAAATGCCTCCCTTTAACCCCGCTGATCCAACTGGGCCTTACATTATCAAGGGCATCCCCCTGGCAACTGGAGAGGACCCCAGAATCCGTCAAGAACTTCGAGATTTTAAGAATGACACCGACGCGTGGAATCTCTATCTCCTTGGTCTCTGGCAATTCCAGCTGGTCCCCCAGGATAAGGTGTTGTCCTACTTCCAAATTGCTGGTAAGAGTCCTGAGACCATGTAAACTGTAGCAGCTAACGCAATTTAGGAATTCATGGTCTTCCGTACAAGTCGTGGCCTGAAAATGACAGCAAGATCCTTAAGCTAGCGAGAGAAAAGAACTTCAAGACCTTTGGAGGCTTTTGCACTCATTCCTCCATCTTGTTCCTCACATGGCATCGGCCTTATCTGGCGCTCTTCGAGGTAACCTTGAGCCGCTCCAAATTCAGGATCAAATACTGATTGTTCCGTTCTAGTCCATGCTGCGCGAAGCTATGATTGATGTGGCAAAGCAGTTTACTGTCGAAGAGGGCAGGGAAAAGTATTTGGCCGCCGCTAAGGCATTCCGAATGCCGTTTTGGGGTGAGCAGTGATCCAAACACGGATAGACAATAAGTTTCTGCTGACACCTCACCTTTGTAGATTGGGCTCGTCCTGGTCGCCCAGTGTTTCCCAGCGAGGCGACTGAGTCAGACAAGGTTCAGGTTAAGATGCCCGAAAGCTTGAGAAAGGAGTACCCAGAATACAAAGACACCAACGGCCTCGTTGAAATCCCTAACCCACTGTATTCATACAAGTTTGGACCTGGCACCCCCGAAAATCTCAAGGTGAGCCAACTAGCCGTTATCCTGGCTATTTATTCTTCCATTTCCTTTTGTTGACATGGTGATGCCAAATAGGTCGACGGCCTGAACACGACAACTCGCTATCACCGACCTAGTGTGAAGACTCCGAAGGACCAACAGGACATCCTCGACAAGACCCTTACCGCATACACTAATGGAGAGGTAAAGGGCCAGCAGTTGGAGGTCAACATTCGCGAGCGACTAGTGTACATTCTGCAATCCTATGGGCTCTTCTCGCAAATCAGCAATAACAGCTGGGACCCCAAACCACCACAGACGGGTCAGGATGCGTCTACAGTCAAAGGAGCAGGATTTGGAAGTCTTGAAGATATTCACAATGCCTTCCACGTTCTCGTTGGCGGCTTTGGCGGGGATAAAAACGAAAGGCGAATAGATGGCCACATGACGAATCCTGCCATCTCTGCATTCGACCCGGTATTCTGGCTGCATCATGCGTGAGTGACAAACCAGCTCATTCTAAACTGCCAAGCTAATATTATCAAAGGAACATGGATCGTCTCCTCGCAGTCTGGCAACGCTTGCACGATGAACCCAACAAGAAGGACACATGGGTGACACCTCAGATATCGGGAAGCGACAATTGGGCCACGGCCTTCGGTGGCACCGAGAACAATGAAACGGATCTTTTGCCATTCTACAAGGCTAATGATGCTTTTTGGAAATCTAGCGATGTTCACGATACGGCAACATTTGGCTACGCATACCCCGAAACCTTCAAGGATCACAAAGCCACCGATCCCAACAGCGTCAGGGAATCGCTTCGTGAGCTCTACACGGCCGGGTCGTTTGCCAACATCGTGCTAGCCAAGAGGGCTGGAGACGCCAAGCCTGAAACCACGCTTAAGCAGCGCGCCATGAGACTGAGCCAAATTGAAGTAGCCAAAGCACCCAACACGGCGCTGACGGGGCTCCGCGTTGCTCATGCGGAGAAGCCCATCGCTGCAGCGGAGTTGAAGCCAATTCTAGAGCCGCTGCCGGTTCCCACTGTCGAGATCCACAAGGAACTCTCCGTGCTGGACTTGCTGAAGGGCGAAAAGTACCTCGAGTGGCTCGTCAACATCAAGGCGGAAAAGCACGCCCTTGGCGGCAGCTACTTGGTGCATGTCTTCCTTGGCCCCGTGCCGCCGGAGGAGCCCACCGCTTTGTATCCAGTGTCGCCATTCCACGTCGGCACCTTCTCTCCTTTTGGACAGCCCAAGGATACTGCGTGCGGAAAGTGCCAGCAGGACCAAGCTGCTCGTCTGGAAATCACGGGTCAGGTCCCGCTTACGCTTGCGCTAGTCGAGCGATACCTTGCCGGCAAGCTACCCAGCCTCGATGTCGACTCCGTCAAGGCATACCTGCAGGAGAACCTCCATTGGGAAGTCCTCAACAGGGCTGGCCAGAGGCTCAAGCACGCAAACGGCCGAAATGAGGTCGATGGTCTGCTTGTCGGTGTTATCACCAACGAGGTTACGCTCCCCAACGATCCGGCTGGATTCCCTCAATACTCGGACTATGTCACCGTGTACCCTGAGATCACGACCAAGGCAACCCCAAGCGAGGGCGGTCGTGCAGAGGGAACAGGAGTTACCGAGGAGACCAAGCATTACTGTTGTTAAGTGTTTGGTAGCGCTGAGACTGCAAACGGGCATGGCTGGAGAGACTGACGCCGTACGCTTTGGTAGCACCCCTACATGGACTGTCACATTGACGGCTGCGGCAAAAGTAAACTGATACTCCGCTGATATCTCGACTAGCTCGTCAGACCAGAGACCAACCTGAATGACTTAATGATGTCGAACGATTTAGATATGTGATATTCGACTGGTGTTCAATATAATGTTATATCCATGCAATGCAATTTCACATCCGGTGACTAATAGATACCCTTGCATGACGCAACGGGTATTTGATTATTTCAAGAAGTGAACCTTGTAATCACCTCTTCACCACATCGGCATAGATGTTTCCAGAAGCAAATTTAGCAATTCCATTACCAGCAAAGAAGACACAAGAAAGATCACCTGCGCGTAGAGTAAGGCCTGTAGCTTCAGATAACTTGCTTATGTGGGATTTCTTTTTCTCTTGATGAAATCTCATCATCACATTGGCCTGTATAAGAATTTTAAATGCATATAAATCCACTACAGGAGTATCTCCGGCATTCTTTGTGCAGTCATAGATAGAGTTGAACGTCAAGCTGAGCACATGGGACCATAGGTCTCAAGAAAATCCGGGATCCCTTCCGCTATTTCGTAGCCAAACTGAGAGGTGGTGAATTGGTACTCGAGTTGGTGAGTATTTTCACGTTGGCTGAAATTATTGCTTGAATTATGATCGAAATCACAAAAAAATACGCAATACGGCACACTCGCCTCTGAGGCAGGAGGCCAACAGTCTTGGCGGCTCTGACGTGCAGTTTCCGTAAATCTGATTGCTTGATCTAACCGAATCAGACGGCTGCATTAGAAGCATCAAGTGTGTCATTCAGAATCGTTAGATATTACAACTCGCTGGCTGTATCACCCTATTTTGGCAGGAAGTAGCAACGACGCCCAGGCAGCTACCCTAGAGAGCAGACCCAGGGTTAGCAAGTGGTGAGGGGGAATTGGTGCCAGGAAAAGAAGAGAAAATTGCAAGATGTCTTGCGAGCCTAAAGTATTAATTCATGGCCCGCAATGCTTTGAGGAATTGGCTCTAAATGAAGGACCTAAATTCTTGTTCTGCTCTGATCAGTTACAAAATATGTCGATTTTGTTGTCGGACTTGCGCACAAACTCCAAGGCGCAGGGACCCTCACGATAATTTTCACTAGCGACCACCGCAATATATATGCATAGTTTGGCTTTTACCATCATCCAATTCTTGAATGTGCGAGGTCGCTGCGCGGATCAAAAGGAACAAGGAAATTGCACGGGTGGGAGACTTTCCTACCTCAACACAATTTGTAGCCAACGATATTCACGGAGATTGTGGGACCATTTTTCTTGTTTCTCATCAATCTCAGGTCTTAGGTTTAAGAAACAGCCAGAAACATGGCGACTTGCATGGATCTGTGATTGGAGTTGATGGCTATGGAGACTAGCTCAGTGTTTAAATAGTTTAAGCGTGCTCATCTGGTCGACAACACCCCGCCATGCGGGGAAGAACAAAAGCACCCAGTCCTCACCAAGACAAGTTTAGGTGGATACTGGCTCGATTAGTTCTTTGGGTCTTTTCTTTTTCTTTCTCTTTTTAATCGAATATTTTGCAGCATGCCAGAGCACCAGCACTGGTGTCCTCACGTTAGGGGCCTAATTGCGTGTGGACGTGGCAAACAGCTCAAGGACACCATCAGCTATCATGTCTCACAATTGCCAAGATGTGGCTCGGTCATGTGCCTGTGCATCGCTGTGCGAGGGAGGCCTCAGTGTACATTAGTGAAGCGCGCCACCAAAAAGCCCATCAAGAATTTGGTGCAGCCTAGGCCGTAATAGTCCTTTGGCGAATCCCCAGCCGTGCACTAGCAGCGCCCATCTCCAGCCTCAAATTTAGCTGGGATTGTCTCCAGTCCAGACCTTCAGCCCAATGCCTTGGCATTCATTCCTTTGAAAACTCCGCCACCTGCATGAACACATTTTTAGGTAAATGTCTATGTAAAGTGGTTCAAATATGTCTCGCGCATTGCCACTGAGCTGAGAAAGACCCATATTATAGAGCACACATGAGAAGCTATGCTAGCTTGACGCCAAACTGTTCACACCACACTGCCAAGCTCAGCTGGCCTTAACTTGGAACCGCTATTCGGTTAGTGAGATCTTGGCATTGTTCAGTGCTGGCACCTAAATAGCTCTGACCTTTTCATCGGGGGATCATCTCCTTTCTTGTTTGCTCGGTTCTTTTGTCTCATTGCGAATGTGCGCAAACAGCTGCGGCATCACACAACAACAATGGCCTCAAGAACTGGGCCGGAGGCCGGTGCCTATGAGTATAATCCTGTCCATGTGCCATACCCAACATACGACCAGAACGTTGATTTACCACCACAAAACACTCACAAGAAACCGAATTACAGACCCACGTCCCTAAGATGGTATTTTGTCGTGTTGCAGATCCTATTCATCATGGCAGCCATGGGTGTCGTCGTGTGGGCGAGGCAATCCTGGCCAGACTCTGACAATTCTGCCACCATTGAACACAAAAGATCAACCCCAGATGAAAACCTGCGACAAAACCTGAGTCCCCGACAAGATGATACCACACAGGGCGATGCCACACAGGACGATGCCACACAGGCCGACGACTCATTCCGCACAACAGTCACTTTTGTTAGTGAAATTTCCGAAGCTGGGTCTGTGACCATCACTGTACCGGGAACAACCGCCGTCGTAACCACACAAGAGGAGCAAGCGATTGTGACCTCGTATTGGAGCACAGTTAGTGGTGGTGAAGAGTTGCCGCCTTTAGAGACCGTCTACGAATCAACCGTTGTTTCGGATGATACCACATACACGACGACAATCACTTCCGAAATTGCTCAGACTGGCGCCGCAGAGGCTAGCAGCTTTCTCGTCGCCACTACAGAGTACAAAACTGTAAAGACCACATACACAACCACGCAAGAGCCTGAAGTCTACATTACGTACGGTGAGGTAAAGGTCACGCGTACCACGGTAGTAACGAACCCGAACGAATTGCCATCAAACATCATCCAACCAACTGCAAAAGTGGTCGACGTTGTCAGCACTCGGGCTGCGACAACCATCCAAAGGGTGGAAACGATTGAACCAACAACATTTGTTACTACAGATGGTCTTGGCCAATGGGTGACGTCGACCGTTGCGGGGGGCTTGAAGACAGTGCAAACAACTCTTGAAGGCACCACGATGACATTCGAATCAACCCAGGCAGCTACAGGAACCTCGGCGCCTGGTTCGGAGATTGTGCAAACCTATAAGATAACCGAGGCCGAGTATACCGTTGGTAAATTCGTTCCGGCCTTGGTGGCAGTGCTCATTTCGATCCCAATTCGAATCATGGATCTCAATGCTCAACTGTTCCAACCTTTCTACGCTATGAATAAGCCGGAAGGGGCTTCCGGATCAAGCTCAATGATTCTTCACTATAGCGGGTGGACTGGAATTCTCAAGCCGTTTACTACATTGGCCGACGGTCATCCAGTCACCTTCATCACGATGCTGCTTGTGCTCTGTTCCTCATTAATGACGCCTCTTGCAACAGAAGCTATCGGTGTCAAGATCCACGGCTCATGCAAAATTAACTCGGCGGCCGGATGTGCGGCGGCCTTGGGCATTTCGCCGTTACCAACACGCGCTCTCCTGGCCCTTTTAGCCTTTACTATTGTTCTTCTCTGTGCGCTCCTATATTATCTTCGCAACTTCGACACAGGTCTTTATGCGAACCCATGGAGTATTGCAGGCATTGCGTCCTTGGCCACAAACCGAGAGATACGTCCATCACAGGTCACCGAGAACAAAATATTCAAGGAGATGAAGGAAAATCGATATAAACTTGGCTTCTTCCGCACTGCAGACTCACAGACTGAATATGGAATTTTACTTGACCAAGATGCCAGTCGAGACCAACCTGGATCAACCACAAAGGAACAGCAAGGGAATACTCCACCCAAGAGACTCCGGAAAGGAAACCCATTCATCGCCTTGGGATTTCTCTGGCGAATTACATTTGCCGCTTTCCTGCTCGGTCTACTAGTGCTTATTCTCTATTACCACATCACTCTTGACAGACAGTCCGACTTCAAATCATTCATCAACGGCCAGACCTTTGGTGTTCGGTTCTTCTTCTCCAGTCTTGGTGTCATTTTATCTTTCGGCTGGACTGCCCTATTTATTAGTAAGATCATTGTTATCCTCAAGATAAGCTCCGTTACTGACAATCTCTAGGCGTGGCAACGATTGCGCCCTATCAAAAGCTATCTAAAGGATCGCAGCTTGCTTCCGAATCAATTCTTCTCACGCGACCAACAAACGGGTACTCGGGACTTTACTCATCCATAAAGCACGGCCAACCATACCTTGCGCTCGTTGCATTTATGACAATGCTCTCCAACTTCATGCCTCTCCTCCTCGTCAATATTCCCTTTACGTTGACACAAAGTTACCGAACACATGTCATATGTGCGCGGCTCACCATGGGGATATTGTTCCTGATGCTTTTGACCCTATTTGGAAGCTTCTTGATTAGATGGCCCAACATGCCGGTTGACCCGCGCTCTATAGCTGGTGCCATGTATTATGTGAGCGACAGCAGTATTGCCGACCAATTTATTGGAGTGGCTGGACTGAGCAACAAGAAAAGAAAAGCGAAGTTGGAGCAAATTGGCGAAAGATATTGGTACGGAGAGGTGATGAATAGGAATGGAGAGACGAGAATGACCGTTGAAGTCGATCGTGCTAATCCAGCCCGCGGTACATAAGGCATGATCTAAATTCTCTGCGATCTTTAATTTATAATCTATTAATATTTCAAGTAGATGATTCTTCGCGGCGAAATCATTATTTTTCACTCCTTTTCTATTCAATTCCTATCAGTCATGGCATGTAGACCTCGTGCAATCCATTGGGGCATCATGATTTCATACTCGTAAACCCGTTCGTCCCTATTTCATGGACCTGAAAATGCTGTGCCCGTCACATCTCACTTGACTTTGGCAGGGTATTTACTCTGACGATGCATGGCTACATGCGCAAGTTTAGTAAATCTCATGCCACCAGGCTGCTGCACCAGCACGGTAGCGAGGCGCTCCGCTCCACGATACATTTGGTGCTACTATTGAGGCCGTGCAGCCCAACAGCCCCCGTGGCCTAATGGCTAAGGCGTGAGACTTCTATCGCAATCATCAGCGTTGGCGATGCCAATCTGAAGACTGATCTCAAGATTGCGGGTTCGAGTCCCGCCGGGGGTTTGATTTCTTTTTGCTGGACTAAATGGTTCCCTTCATCAGGCCAATGAAAGTCCACCAGTGATTCTGACTTGGAGCAAAAGGCAATGTGGAGACTCAACTGGGTGACCCAGGAACTAAGCCACAGAGGTGGCATAAAATTAGAGTCATAAAATAGGATTGGCTATTAAAATTTTGTTTGTTTGAGTAAAAGAACAGACACCTTAATATCTTTTTCCAAAGCAAACCTTGCTCCTGTGCCTTGGAGATGAAGTTAATTATACATGACTCAATATGCCTCTTGATGAGGAACAAACTTGAAGGTAGTGAGCTAACGGTATCGGCGAGTTGGGAACGCGTTCTGTTGGAATATAAACCTCAATGGGCTTCTGTACACTCTGTCTCCAACACGTCGTTTACAACTGCGCGCGCGTGTGTGTCTTGAAATAAGTGAGTGACAATTAAGATGATTTGGAAATGTCCTCAAACAAAGTAGCAGGAATTATTCAACCTGATGGTAGCATAAGTACTAAAAGTTCAGGGGCTAGGTCATATCGACTTACCTTGATGACTGTAGCCTGCCAGACTTCGCAAAACGGTAAACCGGTTTTGAGACACCACTTGAGGTGAAAGGTTTTCGCTACCTTGATGGATCTTAGGCATGAGTGATGGGCGCGTAGCAAATATAAATGGACTGCTCTCCATGCGCCCAGAAGCATTAATTATCCAGTCTTTCACCATTCAGTTTCGACCTTTACAGCCCCTCGATTCTTATCGGGCTCTCATCCCAACCTTACAATCTCCAGTACAACGCAGGACATCATGGGCAAACATCGTTCCTTGATTGACTTTCTTGCAGATATATTTTCCGCCCATTCGGATGACATCCAAGGTGGGCGACAACGTCCAAACAGGGACTCCGTTCATCATTCATTCGATTTGCCACCCACGTATGAGGAAGCGACTGGCTCCAGGCAGCATGGGAATGATGTTGACCGCATCCAAGAGGGATTAAAGCTTCTTGTGAAAGATGGCATGAGTCCCATTGTTGCTCGGGCTTATTGGAACCAGACTCAAAGCCCCCTGGTGCGGCTTTCTGATGGGCTCGTTGTGGCGATTATGGAAAAACTGGACCTTAACGATATACTCCGGCTTCGCCATGTCTCGCGAGACTTTATGCGCTTGTTCAGTCAGTCCCGGCCATTCCGCAAATACCACCTTACAGATGCACAAGCCAGTAAGAAACGTGCCAAACTGGCTAGAATCTGGGCCACTCCCATGTATTCTTTTCAAGGCCAGCGCGAGCGGATAGCCGACACTTTGGGATTGTGTCATTTTTGCAAAGAATTCAGGACGCTGAAAGGCTGTGTGACCGATAGAGATATTCTCAAGGGCGTACCTTTTATTTACTGTGCGGGATGCAAGATGGAACACCGGGCCTTTTATTTCTCACCCCAGCAACGCCATGAATCTAATGACGATGACAGAATTTGCAAGGGCCGTGAAGGATCCATATCTTTGTGTAAGCACGTAACACTCACATGGGACTTTGTCCAGCGCCTTGCAGATCAAAAGTCAGGCGACTCAATTGTGATTGAGTGCACCAGTGCGCATTCGGAGACATCCCCATGCAGACATATTCGGAAGGAAACTTCACACCATTGCACCGACAACGATAAGCCACGATTCGAGTTCTATAAGAATCAAAACGGAGATTTGGGTTTTGATATCTCAGTTACCACGCATCTGCCGTTCCAGGGGATGCTGGGGTCAAAACAAGGTGACAAAGTTAGCGCTGTCGCGCTTCAGCAGAGCGTGACAGAGCTTGTCAAAAACAGGCTGCCTGTTGAGTCATCTCTCTGGTTACCAATTAATATGCGTGGAACGGATATATCTGCCTGTTTTGATCCTAACGTTTGCAGCTGTCTTGACTGGGGGGAATCTATTGTACCAAGACGATTCGATTCACAGAGGCCGGCTGCGAACTGTAACTTTGAATGGAAGCTCTGCCCAAACCCGGTTAGACCATGGCGATTCAAGCCAGAAATTGGGTCCTCAGATTTTACCGGCAAAAATGAGTTACAATGCGGGCGCCAAGACAGATGTGCAGGGTTTAGCCATAATTTTCACAAAGAGGTTTTATTCGGATCATGGTCTTGGGAGTTCAAGAAGTGCCCCGAAGACGAAGGTTTCTTAGTATTTCGACAGAGGGTACAGTCTAGCGCCACATCCCCGTATGACTACGGGTGGAGATGGTTCACCAATGACAGATCCAATGGCTGGCGGAACGATATCGAGATGCGTGGAATGACATGGTGCTCCGAACGGTATTGTCGTATATGGGGAACATGCGGGATAGCAGGGCTGTTCGATGATGGTGATGAGAAGCTAGTTCACCATAGGACCTGCAATTGAATACATATAGCCTCTGCATCTAATTGACTTGTCCATGTTGGCTACGAGTACAAAAGTGCCATGAGCATCGCCAACCCCAGCACCTGCAGCCCGATGAGCAATTTCTAACTCCCACACAATATCTGTTGTGGCTGCGGCGACGTCTCAATCCTTCACCTGACCGACGTCGACGAACGGCTCAAATCCTATCCAACACACGGGCATGTAGTGCATCAGAGACGGGACCCAAGGCTAATCCAATGAATAATGGTGACTATTCAGGTGGGTATGCAAGTAGGGAAGTAAGAAAGAACTCTCTAACGGAGATGGGAAATGAAAGTAGGGTAAATTAAATCACTCAATGAACCTCTATGGCCAATGAATATGCCTGCATGGGCCACAATCACCATTCAATAGGACTATGTTGGCCTTCCGTGGAAGATTGCGTAGTCGAGTCGCATTTTCCAAACTCGGGTTGACTGTGATGAAAGGTCAGTTCTCATATGCTCCAATGCGGCTAAGTTGTTCAACCTACCAGCCTGTCCTGCAATCTTCAGGGAGCGAGCTGCAGACACCGGTTTTGTTGCAGCATTTCCCATATTTGCCGCCGCAAGTGTACCCCTGCAGCACGCCACATCTCCCGTCTGTGCTGTTGCCGTACTCCCAAGGGTATCGGGTGAAATATCCTTGCGAGTACTCGCAGTTGCCCATTTGACACACATTACCGCCGGAGAAGTCTCGGTTGTTGCCACATCTGCCCTTCATGTTGCAGCAGTCACCCTGCTTTCCAGCACACTGGCGGACTCCATGTTCTATACCATAGGTGCCATCAGTGGAGCAGACTCTATCGCCAGGGCAGGCGCCCTCGTAGCAGGCACCATCGGCACAATCTTCTCTGCGTCAAGAGTTAGCATCAGCAAAGGCGCTGGCAGCGTTTCCCACGTACACCGAATTGCCGCAGGTCTAGGTCTCCGAGTTACAACACTGCTTGTTCGTGCCAATTCAAGTGGCATGTGTTTGGGGGGCACATTTACCATTCCAGGCCCTAAGTGGTTCCATGACTGCCAATCATTAATTCTCCAATCGCAATAGACAATGGAAGATGAAAGCTTACACCCGGCTACAAGGGGGAAGTCTCATTGGACCTAGAGCTCCCTCTGGCTCCATCGAACCGAAAAGCCTTCAACCTTGTCTCTGGCCGTGGTCTTGCCCTGATGGTTAAAGCCCTAGCCCAGGTTGGGTCGAAGCGGTCGAGCTTGATGGTAGGAGGCATGCGAGGGGGCATGCGAGGCTCAGACAGTTGCCTTCTTCGACATCGCTGGGGCGGCAGCGGCGGTGACAGCAACGGCGGCAGCACGGGCAGACAGACAAAACCTAGCCCCACAACCTTTTGCATATCTTCCGTCCATCATTGGTGAGGATGGACCCAAAGAGTGCCGTCAGACAAACCGTGACCAGGACAGCGGCAGGGACGGGAGGGCAGACGTTCCTGCAAACAAGGTCTGGGCAAACGAAACTGGCGAGGGGGGACAAGGAACCGGGACAGGGTAAGGATGGTAGGCGGCCCGAGGGCACAGGAGCAAGGGAAATGCCCGCTGTGACCTAAGATTGAGTTGAAGAGGAGAGTGTCTCTGGGGCCGTTGATGATCGTGTGACGGCCATGGGTAAACAAGAGGAAATCTCATGCTTCTATACCTGATGTTGTAACGGTTTGTAATCGGAAAAGCTCAAACTCCCAAGATAGTTCTTTTATAAGAGCATGGGAGACTAAGACCTGAAGTGATCTGAATTGTTCGGGTATTGTTGTAGTTCGGTAAAGTATTCGATCGGATGCATTTGGCCGTGACTCATTTCGCATGTTGAGTGGTGGTGAGTAGAATGGGAAGCTGAAAGAGGCTACCATCTGATAGAATCAAACCCTCGGGATTGTTTGAATGGTGTACAAGGAGCTGTCTGAAGATTGAGGTTCGTCACGCAATTCTGCATATTGTCGGTTAGAGAAGTGACCCGATGTTAGTGAAAATGGGTAGTTGCATGAGTACTTACAATGTTCCTTGGACTGGCAGAGACAACCTTCTGAAATTGCCGAATGGCAGTAACAAAAAAGAGCGATGCAGAAGAAGAATGTAGCGTCTCGCAAAGTCTCTTAGAGACAGACAACATGCACAATAACGACGAAGATCGCCGGACCCACTGCCAACAAATGTGTAGGATATTTGACGTACCAATTGATAAACACCGCAACCTCTAATCATGACTGAATAATTGACGATATAAATTGAGCGCACTGAGTTTCAGTTGTAGACGCGGTCGACAGGGAGAAGAAGCTCAGCGAGACGAAGACTGACGAAACGAAGATCGAAGGAAAGAAGCGCAACTGGAACAAGGACGGCCACAAAGAGGTTACCCAGAGATGAATTGTCCAGAGGATGCCCAGAAAAGTGATCAGGGGCAGTGACCCTAGACTTCGTGCATCAAGAAACACAGTGCCCGGGGGGAAGGTGTGCGGGATGAGACTGGGGTGAATGAGATTTTGCCTAGAGAGAATACGCTCGTAAAGTGAGTGGATAGAAAGAGTGTGCCGACAGAAATGTGCGCAGAAGATGAGTACCTGAGGACCGTAATATTGCCCCAGAAAGGCAGTGCGTGGAGAGAGTGCTCAGAAAGAGAGAAAGGCCAAGGCGAGTGGTCATGAGCTGGGAGAATGCACGTCCTATGTCATACGAAGAGTAATTCACTTCCCTCCGTGATGGAGACCACACTGAGTAGCATGACTTTTGGAACGAGTGACCCAACGCCAGTGCGTCTGCTGTTCAAGGTCAGTTTCAAGCAGAAGAAAAATGTACTGAAGCAGGGGATGCTGTACCTGACGTCGGCTGCGTGTGTCTCCAGGTGTTGATCGTTGGCGGGAAACAGGGCTGAAAACTCGGAAGACCAACGTGATGGCAGAAAGACAAGCTGTGGATGCCAAGGCGTTGGGGCTCCTGTCAATGTTTAGTCTTCTGAGAGGGGTAAAATATTCGGGACGCGCGGGTAGTACCAGTAGCAAGCCGCGTACGCGTCAACACTTGCAAGGCCAAGCTCATGTTGAGAACTGGTTTGGTAATGTGATGGCAGAGAGGTTCCTGTGCCAGGTTAGTCCCATTGGAGCAGCAGACATGTTGGGCGCTTGGGTTCAGAACCTGTGCAATTTGAAGCCATGATGCTAAAGTGCGCTGCCAAAGTGCCGTGACAGACTGGTGGAGTGCGACAAAGTCAATGTAGATCCAAAGGAGACAAAAGAATGCAAAAGAAGATGGCAGATGCGGCCGTGTCTGAAGGTTTGCAAGAGGGCATGGTTGCTGCTGACGGGGTTCAAGGGATGGGCTGGGACAAAGCTGTGCTAGGAGACTCTGATGCAGGATAAATTTGCAGAGAGCTCACGGTGGCTACTCTAGTGCACGTGGAAGTAGGAAGTAAGAAAGCATGGGAGGTCTTGCATGTGCAGCTTGGTAGGCACTGTTGGGCAGGTGCAGTTTGGTAGGCACGGTTGCCCAGGCGCAGTTGCCTGGCGCCCATTTCTCCCTGCGAGCGAGCAGTGTGACGCACCGATCCAGCAAGGGTGGGCCGTGAATTCCACAAAGACCTAGCAGAAAATAAAACTCGTCCCTGGTGTCTGTTGAAAGCGTGTCTGGCTGGGACGTCACGTCCATTGTACGAAGATGACATGTCAGCCAAGTGATGGTTCAGGTACCAACACCCACTAGTCGAAATTGCACTCCTCTGTGTTCAAGTCAATACCACCTGTCTAGCCAGATCATACTTGGAATGAGCACATCAGAGCCGTTGCACTTATGCACTTTCCCAACCAGTTCCAACTGGCAATAGGGGAGAGTGCATCTGCAACATAATAGCAAGGCTGTTAAAGATACTCAGCCTAATTAGTAGACTAAATACTAAACTGTTCTTTTAGGGGTAATATATAAACATAAAGTTAGTATATACTAAACTAATACCAAAAAGATTAGTCTAGTATATACTAGTCAACATTTTTACCAACCCTGCATAGTAGTGATCACGCAATGTCGACCTGTTTCTCTATTTGCACAGTATTTCCAAGACTGCAGTCTCCTTATTCTGGCTGTCATTGGGTCCGTTACTTCTCCGTATCGTGAGGGTTTGGGCCTGAGGCAGTTTGGCAGGTTTGGCAGGTCCCGCCCGTTGTGGCTACTATGGGATGTTTGCCTTGCACCTTCCTTCCTTCCTGCTATAGATCGGGGAGATTTTCATTGCCCTCCCCTTTTGTTTTACCTCGACTGATTCCCCTCTCCTTTCTCTTTTTTCTTCTTCTTCACCCACTGCTAACATTGTGCCTAGGATTCCGCTTGCGCCGCCCGCCTCCCCCACCCCGACGAAGACGACAACGAAGACGAAGACGACGACGAAGACGAAGAAGATGGGCCACACCATCGCCGCCGACGCCGCCCCAAGCGCCAATCCCATGGCAGGGATCACGATCCACTGCCAGGCTGCTCAACCTCCGCCCGCGTGCCCTCCCTGCTCGCCACCGGCGTGCCGTCAGGCCGCCTGCCCTCCTTCACCGGCGTGCCCTCGGGCCGCCGCCTGCCCTCCCTTTCCTGCTCTGGTCCCTTGCCCCCCCTGCCCCGGTCTCGTCTGCCCAGACGTTGTTTGCAGCAACGTCTGCCCGCCTTGCCCTGCCGCCGCCATGTCTCCCATTTTCGCCGCTCTGATCACGGTTCTTCTGACGGGACTCTTTGGGTCCATCCTCACTAAGGATGGAAGGAAGGTCTGGAAAAAGGTGTGGGACTGGGTTCTGTGCCTCTGCCGATGGTGCCGCCGTTGCTGCCGCCGCCGCTCCCGCCCCGGCGATGTCGAACAAGGCAACCCGCCGCAGCCTCCCGCCTCCCCCACTCCCACCGCCGCTCCCACCACCACGGCCGACGCAACCCCCGGGGTGGCCGCCGCCTCCGGGACTGATATCGACGGATCCGGCCCGCCCTCCCCGATCACCACCACCCCCACCCGTGCCCACTCCCACGCCGCCTCCCGCCCCCCCTACCATCAGGCCCGGCCGCTTGGACCCAACCTGGGCCAGGCCTTCGACCGTCTGGGCAAGACCACGGCCAGGGACAAGGCCAAAGGCTTTTCGGTTTCTCGGAGCCGCAGGGGGCTCCAGGCCCAATGAAACTCTGCGCTCTCTTCTCCCATGGTGCTCTCCGAAGATATTTTATTCCTTGTTGTTTGTTAGTTTGTTTCTTTCTTTGTTTGTTTGTTTTTTTTTCCTTTCGAAATGGTTAGTTAGTTGTGTGTGGGATTAATGGGGAAAACTTTTGGCGTTGCTCTCTCTCTGAACCAATAAGAAACGATTTCTCGTTCTCATGGGATATGTGTTGTTGCTTGTGGTGAAAGTCTTTTGTGAAAGTCCATCTTCCGGGTCTATACAAAGGGTCATGTCGTGCTAAGTCCATCGTTCTAGATCGCGGCGAACGCTTCGTCCTCTTCCTCCGGGCTAAGCAGAGGACCGAGCTTATACTCCCGTTCCTGATGCGCCAGCCACTCTTCTTCTCGCATTATCCACACTTTATGCACCGAGCCGTGACCCACCATCAATTTCGTGTCCGCTGCCAGTGGGTTGTCAAACGGGTTCCATGCCACCAGAATGTTGGTGCGCAGCCCGACGAGCCAAGGGTGCACAGCTGAGAGGTAGTCGTGAACTGTGACGTAAGGCTTCGAGGAGGCTTTGACAACGAGGGGTGGCGTTTCGGCTGGTCGATCCTCACCACAACATCGCACCAGGCTGGAATACGTGCCTGACTCATCTTCGTAGGTCTCCAACGTGGCTCCACATCCTCCATCCCATCCATGCTCGTGGTTATTCTCCCACTCGTCTGGCCACCGGTCCAGCTGGTGAACCTTGACAGTCACAGACGACACCTTAGTTTTGGTGAAGGGTTCTTGAGAAATGGGATGCCAACTTGTCCCGTCGAGGGTTTGACGGAAATAGGGATCGCGATCTCCATAAGGCTTTTTGGGATCTGACATGACAAACACGGCGGTTTCTAGGGTGCCTTCCAGCCGCCAACCAAGGTGGGTTGCCGCCTCAGAGCACCCATAAGGTTCGTGGGCTTGGCAAATTTCGCTGTAGCTGGGATACGAGACAGACATTGCCGATCGATTGAAGGATGTTGGCGGAGTGAAGAATGAGTCGGAGCAGTCAACAAACCAGAGGATATTTTATATTGAGCCCCGCGCGGATCAACATTGTTGGTGCAATCAATTGGCTGAATTTCCGTCCAAATGTCCCTTAGCGTAATTCGGGCCTCACCATCAGCGTAAGCCGAAGTTGACCCAGTAAGTCAGTTGCCTGGAGTTGGTGCAGGTTGCGTACGTGGCTGTCACGCGAGATGAAACGCGACGTCTTTTTCCACACCATACTTGACAAGCCGCTATTTGGCAAAGGAACAGCCTGTTGCAACTGCCGGGCCTTTTTCAAACTGCTCGGCCATTTTGTGAGACAATTCAACCATAGTCCGTCCTACGGTAACAAATCCAAAATAACACAAATACTTAAAATGGGACATTTCAAGGACCAACATTCCCAGTTCAACTATAATACCCATTCCCTATGATAATTTCGCAAGGAACATGCAACTCAAGTGTAGTTGCTGAGGGTTTGTTTCCCGATAACAAAATTCCGGGCCCGAACATCGCGGTAATCCACTACCCTAGATTCAAATGAAGGTGCATACGGGATCTGCGACTAGGCAAAACAGACACGACATTCAAAACTAAGAAGCCATATTTTTGCAATTAATACTAAGTTTTGAGAATAGAGACCCAGATAGGAACACCACGCAAAATTACATATTTGGATGGGTGTGGAAGCTAAAACATCGAGAACAGACGTCACATGTAAAACTTTTCAAAGAGTCTTGCATCAGAAATGATCAAATTTAGAATGATTGTACACAAATCCTCGCGCTTTTTAATCAAGTCAACATACAATGCCTATTTTCTTGTCTACCTATTTCTGTTTTGAACTCTAGCCCTTTGGCGAGTTCTTTGATATCTCGTAGTCAAGCCTGAGATAACGCACGCACATTGCCCACTACTAGTGGAGGTATTGAAGACTTCCTAACCATTGAGCCCCCCCACAAAGAACGTCCGTGGTGATGCTTCCTACCAAAACCACAGTACACAGAGTGAATACAGTCGATGGGAGAGTATTCAAATAGCCTACTCTGATCAACCCGGCCGCATTCAATTCTGCCTTCTTACAGTTAATGTCTCTCGTAAAATCGAGCGTTTTTTGCGCGAATGTCTCTTGTTGTTGTCAGCCTGCTCGCCTTGTGTTTGCGAGGCGTGAACTAATTCCGCAATATAGTTTATCTCCTTTCCCCTCTTACAAAAAAACTGTTATTACTAGTTCACTCACAGCTGAAAGGCTAATCCGTCACTAATAGACGTGGCGGTTACCTCTAGGCTTAGTTAGGGGGGTGGGGCTGTGTGGATCCAAATAGCCTGTGTCTTGAACCCGGAAGTTTCCGACTTGACATGTGGGCTTAACCTAGCAAATCATCTACGCAGGGGCTAGGAATGCTTATTGTCACATGATGATATGAATTTCCCGAGAGCGTTGTAAGTTGCAAAGTCTAAGGGACACTTGTCAGTACGCCATCTCCGAGTTTGGTTAGAAACTTTCAGCCCTACCACTACAAGGCTCATATGTGGTTCCTTTCGACCTGCCAGCTTGTGTTCAAGGCTGGCTGATGAAGTAGGCGGGTACTGACACCATAACTGAGTCAGTACTTCCCCACTTTGACGTCTGGGTGAGAATAGAGAGACAAGGAGAACCTGGCAGACTATAATTGCGAAGAGCTTCGATTGGGCTACAAAATTTGTCGAATTGCGTCCACGGGTTATGGGTTTCGAGCAACTTGAATTATGCGAGAGACGATGCGCAAGCCTTTCGATAAGTTCAAGCGAAGGCGGTAACTACTGATTCCATGTTCTGCTAAAATTGTTCGTCTTATTTAGCTAGTACGGCTGAGCCCTCCTGTCATTATGCCTGTACCAGGAGCTGAGAGTTAGCTACTCAACGCCCCTTGTATTCATCGGGCCTAGGCCATTGCAGACTCGACTAACTAAAGCTTCGTATTTTACATATAAGGTCCGTTTCTTGAATTGTGGTGTTCTCGCTTCGTTCTTCTCGACATCCTACTACAAATTCATTACTGATTTTTTCACACACAGTACCAAGATGCCTTTCGACTACGAAGAATACGATATCAAATGCTCCAACTTGACACCTGAACAGCTCCAAGAAGAATGGGAACATTACACCCGAGTCATCAGCACGGCTTATACAGGCAGTGCTGCCTCAGGGGGTGCTGCATTCTTCACCTGTGGCTTATCCCTCGTTGGGGTGGCCGTGGCTATGTCAGCCGCGGAAAACGCCGCCAGGAAACAAGATATCATTGAGAAGCATCTCAAAACACACAACAGAGTCCCCCGCACACGCAAGCGTGATATCTTGGCACCTCCTTACAAGGTGGCAAAAGTTCTGTTGGAATTGGATGACGAATGACCTGAGGGAGCAGGGATTGGGGCGAAGCATGTAGGTGAAGACCAGCGGAAGAGATGGGAAACTGGCAAACTGTTCTAATCGGCTGGTTATTCTAGGTTACTCATGATATCAAGACTGATGAGACTGGGACCAATGCAGCGCGTCGGCTCAATACGACGAACGGAATGTGGCTGATTTATTCGACCCTGTCCGCTTGTACTAGCTGGCTGCTGAAAGATAACAACCCGGCTTTACATTTTTCCGATTTGTATGGAGGCAGAAATGTCTCTTTCACTGAGGTTTCTTATTTGGGAAATGTGGGCTTGGGATGGTAGGGATGAAGAAAGACAGTAATAAAACTTCAGTCTAATTCTTCATTTATTCTTGAAACGAGATTGCGCATGATCGTCCTTTTTAAGGTCTAAGTCCAAATTAGTGCCGGAGTACATGTTAATGGTTCATCCAGTTCCATATGCAACAGCTATCGTGAAGGTCTTGGCAAATTCGCGTGCTTTAGTATGCGACGTGACTTCCAACAGGTTGCAGATCATCTTGTCATCGGGTTAGTGGAGGATCCCAGACTAGGCGAGCAAACCCTACCTTTTTTAGTTCTTCCATACGCGTACCGCGCACAATATCGCTACATCCATACAACTAATTGAGTCATTTGGACATCATTCTAAGATAGGGGTTTGTTTTGGAAGAAAAAAACAAAAAAACAAAAAGAAAACCAAAAAAAAAAATGAAGCAAATGTGCGGCATATTGATACTTATTTTGTCAAATAGCGGATAGGTTGGTGGGATTCGCGAACAGGGTTCATAGATTTGTCGAAATGCTACCGTTGTTCGCTTTGATGAGTTACCAAGCTACAAATTCGACACGTGAGGGCAGAATGGCATGCATGTGCAACCTCTTTAAGACTACTAGGAACCCTAACTAATGACCGACCATAGAAATCGGAAACATCTCGTACGACGTATAATAAAGCCTAGGGCTGGAATGAAACCCTCGCTCACCACACTTTAGTGTAGGGGTCTGAAGTAATCATATCCGAGGATAGAGGCACATTCAAGAGTCGTTATGCATGCATTGACGCTTATCTTTAGGCAACAACTCTAACCAATCTGCTTCACATAACGTTAGGTTTGAAAATCCGGCTATTCGGCACCGATACAAGTCGTGCCCCCACCATCGTGCTATTCTAGAAAGCAGGGTCGGCCGCCTGCAAAAAATCTTTTCTCCGCCACAGACAGCAAGAAGTTGCAGTCCATGCAATTCTAGAATACTAACATGCATGGCAGCTGAGTCCACTTGCCCTACTATTCGGGCGTTTAAGCATCTCTCCCAGTGCGAAACGATGCGCTCCATGGGCCCCTTGACCCTGGCATACAGGCTCGCGGTAGCAACCTCTACAGTTTGCTGCTGTTCAATTGGCTCAAACCCCTGCAAGTTGCATGCAAGCGGTAATGGCTTGGTCAGCATCTCGCTTTCGCTTCCTCAAAACTGCACCTTCCGCATTGGGTTATAGAGATAGGGAAAAATACAGCTAGCTGAACCAGCTTCTAGCTGGATACGAGAATAATCTGAGGCTCCATTTCTCATATTGGCTGGGGTGCGGCTCGGTATCTTCCGAAATAACCACCCAAACGACGAAATTTTATATCCTCAAGCATGCTGTGTGGCAACATCATCAATGAGTAAGCCTGCTGAATGCTTTGGCATGCAATTACTACTCACTATTTGCAAACCCACCATGTATCGCTTAGCTTTATTCGGCAGGTCAGACCAAGAGAACGTGTCGAAACAGTCGTACGGTGTTGCAGTTGAAGCGATGTAGTGAGGTTGTGAATCTATGTCGGATGTCTTGCCTTTGTAGAAACCATGCGAAAAGGACCATAAATAATGGGAGGCTCTCCTGTTTGTAAAATGAATCTTCCAACATCATTCTCAGAAAGATATTTACAACCCAGTTATCTGCCCTCTGACTACCATCTTTTCCCATCATGATGTTCCTGGGCTCCTTGATCCTGTCCTTTGCGACAGCCGGCCTTTGCAGCCCGATTGTTTTGAGATCGGAGCCTCCAGCAAATGCTACTTTCATCCCGTGTGTTGAAGGGAGCAAGGACCCCATCTGCCAATACATCTCCAAGCCATCCTCAGATGTTATCACGGAAATCGTGCACGCAAACGGGACCGTGGAGATCCACCGGAACAAGTACACTCGTGAACAACTGAAGCAAATCCGTCAAAAGAACAACGTGACCAGCACCGAATATGGGCCCGGAGACGTTGTTCCTAATGGATCTGCAGAGTTCATCGGCAACTTGACCAAGCGAGAGTCGGCCCCCGCGATTTGCTGGACCGAGAGGCAGAGGTGGTACGACCAAAACGACTGGGGATACTGGTACCAGGCGTGGCACCAGGTCGGGAACTGCTTCTACTGTAACCAGTGCACTGAGGCCATCTCGACGAGCTTTGCTGTAGCTCAGACCTGGACTTATGGACTGAGCGCAGACTTTGGAGAGGTCATCCAGGCCACCTTCAGCTTCTCCTGGGGCGAGACCTTTACCTTGACCGATACCCGCACCTGCCAGTGGAACAATGTTGAATACGACTGCCACTCCATCTGGTACCAGCCCCTGATGTCCTATCACAACGGATACGCAAACTACCAGTCTCACACCCACTGCGGTGCCGCCCAGGGCAATCCTGCCACGGATTCCTATTACGACCATAACTGGGCTTATGCCAATGTGAACCAGGCAGGAAACAACAACGGCGTCAACCAGGGAAATCTCGGCTGCAACAGCGGTTGCCAAGGAAGTGACCACAGACAGTGCCAGTATGGAAACAACGGTGGCTCTCTCTGGCCTTATGCCAACTAGACAAGTCGCCTATCTGTGAGGTTGCCTGGAAGTGGGAATATTTTCGCTAGTGTCTCAATCTCCAGACTTAAGATAGGATTTGAGGATTTGCATGTATGTGCTCCATGTTTTGTTGGGGAAACACTGTGTTGTTACTTGGCAGCTCTTAGATTTCTGATTCATCGGCAGTCCTAGATAGAATTTTAACAGGTTATGTAACTGCTCTCACTTGTTAACCCTGGATATAGCACCCACAACTAGCCTCCCATAAGTGACACGTACTTCTGAAGTTCCTCGGCGCCGTGTGCCTACTCAAGCAACTCGGTCTCGAACACCTAAGAATCAGATTTAAAAGTTTCTATTAGGGTAACGGTTGCGATCGTGGTTATTGGAACGCCGCACGGATGAGCGGTGTATCGAAACTCAGCGCACTATTCCATAATAAATATGGCTAGTTACTTGTAGACATTAATAGCATGTCTACACTAACTGTAGCCAACAAGACAAAAGAATGAGAATTTTGACTTCTACCTTGTTTTCTAATTCCCGGCCAATCATAGACTGCGCTTTAAATTAGTCTAGAGTGAGAATCAGGGTTGTAAAAAATAATAAGCCAAATTAGTATACTAAATACTAAATTGATTCTTTTAGTATTTATTTAGTCTTAGTATAAGATTATACTAAACTAATACTAAGAAGATTAGTCTTAGTATATACAAATTAGTATTTTTTATAACTCTGGTGAGCATGCGACGACCGCAATGGTTTTTTCTTTTGGTCGTCTAGCGGCACAAGTCATGTGCCATTTGTGTGAAATGGCGTGCAGAATTCTATTACTAATGGTCCAAGTCGTGCCGACTTCCACAATAGGCCTACCCGTTGGCTGTCCGGCATTTTTGTGGCCAACCTCGAGGTAGGAGAGGTTGGCAAGCGCCCCACACAGCCAACGGGTAACGAATATCCTAACGATGTTATCTCAACTAAGTAGAGGCATTACACCAGTCGTGTGAAACATTTTGTGGACGAAAAGGGTCAGATTTCTTTGAATTTGGTTATCTAGGTTGACTATATTGACATTTTCTTTGCATAAATGAATCCCGATCAAGACTCGCCAGGGTCATAATCGAATAACTCCAGTATCATCTTCCCAAATGAACAAAGAAATCCATGCTCAGTCTAGTGGTTCAACTGCGCCCAGTGATTTTTAATACAGATTAGGTGATGTCGCCATATGCTTGCAGAAATAGCATGTGACACTGCTGGTAGAAAAGAGGGCAGCTTGCTTATCGCAGGAGGTTGTCCTCACAGGGATCCCGCTTTTCTCCCGGAGAGGGCGTGAAGCCGCTAGTTTTCAGATGCGTTGAGAGAGTGTGACTCGCGTTTGGACGCAATTTTAGCCCACACATCCTTGCACTTCAAGATCTGATCATCAGTCAAGACCTTAGCAGCAGGGGAGGTTATCAATCTAGCGCATTCGTCATCACGCTTTTCTTCGTGCACAGCAACACCAGCCATGGAGTCAAACTCGCGCTTGGAGGGCACGTTCTTTTGCAGTGCCTGAATGCATTCCTCAAGTTTGGCTCTGCGTTCCCAGGGAATTGTGGCGCTGTTAAGCAAAATAGTGCACTCATCGGCCCGCTCTTTGTTGTCCATGGTGACTAGAACCGATTTGGTATCACGCCGAGTGTAGCCATTGCACTTCAGAGCTGTGGGATTGAATGGACCGTAGACAGCGACCTGGCGAAACAGTTCACAATCAATGGCACGCTCCTCGTTGGGCACGGGGGCTGACAAGGCGTTGCTGGCAGCGAGGATTAAGATGGCGAAAGACTTCATTCTGGCGTCGGATAATAATTTGGCAGTATTGATTTGCAAAAGAAATTGTTTTTAAACGAGAGTAGTGTAGAGAATGATGTTGATTAAGCGAATGATGCTTTTGATGAGTAGTACCTGGCGATGAGAGATGAATACATTTATATTCGCTATTTCGGGCCATTGAAGCTTCCCTTAGTAAAGTAGATGAAGTTAAGTCTGGCCAGGACAATTTTCTCACATCAGCCTCGTAACTATTGAACGACGATTGGCTATACTCATTGTCCGTGCAGATCTAATCATCCCTGCACTTTTCATGAAATTAAACTCAAAATGTGGAATACTGTGGTCCGAGTGCTTCAGGCTTGGCACGCCATAATTTCGATGCGCATACTTAACACAAGTGTTGAAAGATCAACAGTGATCTTACTATTTTTCTATCGCTATTCCCAAACTGGCTTAAAATGGGATACATGTCACGTCACGCAAGAAAATGATTCAGAATGGGAATTTAGATAGAAATGTTCCCAGTCGTTTATTTATTTGATATGAACTTGATATTTGAAGCAGTTGGGCTTTGTGCTGTCAAGGTCACGGGGGTTTAGTCTTTGATGACAGCCATTTTGTCATTTGGATGAATATTTGGAACCCAAATGCAACAAGCTGCCTTCTTTTAGCGTCATTTTATGCTTTCATTCACTCTGGGTCGGTTACCACGTACATTTTATTTCTGGTTTGACGTCTCAACTAGTAAATGTTAAACAAACTTTGACATTGGTTTTGGATGATGAAGGTAGTTCAGACTCACTTTCTCTGAAAGTGGGGTCAATAACTTGAAGCCGAGTCATTGGCGCTAGAAGTGGAATTGGGAAGGGGACCTTACTCTCGAGACTGTCAACTTTGAGCTTGTTTGGATGCATTACACTTTGTGGCAATGCTTCTAGTAAAGCTGCATGATTAAACATGAACGTATAGCATAATACGTCTAGTCTTTGTCGAGTTTAACAATTATCACATTCTAACTCATACGTCCTGATAATCCACATGAGCACTGAGAAAGGTTAAATTTGGACAAGCCTGATTGTTGGCACTTTACAGTAGCTTATTTGTTCTTTCAGTCCACCAATTATTACTCTCGGTTCTGGGTGTTTGTTTCCTCACAACTACAAAAGTGAATACTGATGTCAGATAACGTATCCACCAAGGAACGGCCCGAATTAATCAGAATCAGCTTAACTTTTTGAGACAGTGCTAGGTGATGAAAACATTTTTCTTTCGAAGTGTAGGAAAGCAAACAGTGAATCACGCAAAAGAACGCCCATAACATTAATGTTCAGGTGTACGAGTTTGTGAATCTGCAAGATTTCATACACTGGTGTTGATGACTAAAAGCACTGTCACCGGTAATTTTATGAGAATGAACTAGACAGAGACATCATCATCTCTCTGCATCCAGCTATGCTACTCGTGGACTCAAAATCTCTGTTCGGATGAGAGGTATGACCCTTACAGTCAAGTCTCTGGTCAGAGGGCTTGGCAGGCATGGATTTGATAATTAGACTCAAGGATATTACGTGACGTGATAAATGGCCTGGACTGGAAATTTTACTGCAAGTTTCCCTATGGCACAAAGCGATTTTATTTCTGAATCATGGTCCCTGGCGCTCCTGAAACCGAAATAACAAGCCCACCTAACTACGAGAAATGAAGTTGATCGTATTTACGTAAGGCTTATGGATGAGCTGAAGGAATCACCTCCTCACGATTCCCCGTGATATGTTCTTGTTCGTCCAGTATCGAATTCCGTGCTTGTATGAATTGCCAAGATATCCATGGCTTGTGGTTTTTGAAGCAGTAACCGTAGCCAAGCGGAGGCGGCAGGTAGTACATCCGCTGGAATCTGAATTGCTTCGCGAGAATTCAATGGAGTATGTTATGGTATGGTTTGCCTTTGTGCTAGGATTGAAAACAAGAGCAATGTCCAGCGGAGTTCGTCTCCCTCATCTATTGACAATGGAGGGGGTCACAAGGCCAAAGCGCTGACATGACCTGAAACAAGGTTTCATTTCGCTGTCAACTGCCTTGCGGGTAGCGGCGCGCCAATCTTCCCCACAAATTAGGCTCTCCACTTCGGCAGTTGTCTCCGTGACCCGACAAGGGTATTCGTATTTGGTCAATGGATGGAGTAGTACTCCGCTTGCCTTTGAGCAACCTTCTCCATGACTTTCCAAATTAATATGCATGTGGAGAATACTGGGAGAGTGGAGGTGCTCTCACCTTCCAATCAAAACCTTAAAAGGGATAGGACAGGGATCCTGGCTGATGAGTGTTCATACTTTGAGGCTGTTGGGTAGGGGGCGCAGAAGAAGCCCGATCACGAAAAGTCGTTCAATTGAATGCAGCAAATAGCTTTCCTAATGTGCTCACACCCATAGCCACTCACACTCGTTACCTACAGCTAAATTCTACCGTGTAGGGTAAGTAGACATTCTCAAACATGCAACTTAGCTTAGTTACCTGTCAGACATGGGAGACCTTATCAGACATTTTACTACCAAGCTCGAGGCTCAATTTGTAATCCACAGACACTTTTATTTAGCAGGGCACAGGTAATCAAGCCAATTGGACTAACATAAGGCCTTTGCGCATCTGTGATTGGCATTTAGCAAAATGACTTGATAACTTTGTCACTTCTATCTCTTCTCCCCTGGCTCATCGATTAGCCATGGTCAAGAAGCAATTACATAAAATCCAAACATAGATAGTACACCTTTGCTATAAAGGCACTAACTGAATACTAATTCCCTTAGAACACGTAGTTTTGTGTGTTGAGTGCGTTGGAGAATGTCGTCAACCCTGGTCGGCAGTGGTTCCGGGTAGGTCGACTAAAACCAAGATGAAGGTGGGACCGGACCGGCGCCGATATCCCTGTGGTATCAGCGTCACTCTCCGCAACTCTTCCCCGCCTTTTTTCTCCGGGGTGAAAAATTTAACATATGTGCTCACCATACTCCCCGCCTCCCATTTCACCATTTGTCACACATTTTCGTTGCTCGTGGCGCATATCGCTTTTGTCAGCCCGCCTCACCTTCAGGCTCCGTCGAGAGCCGAGCCTTCTCAAAGTTGGCACCGTGAACTGCCAGATCATATTGAGCTTATGAATCGGGGTATAAAAGCGCATTGCTTATATATGAAATAGGGGGTGGTCAAGAGGCATCTTTGTGGCTCCCTTAGGTTGTGGTGCTGCACTGCTCCATCCGGTATAATTTTTGGTACTCAAGACATCAGACTTTTTTTTGATCATTTAGGTTCCTATTCCTGCAGCGTGATATTGGTATAGCCTCTGGGACATCGACTTGTAATTTATCACAGCTCTGCGAAAAAAGCTGGATGTTTGTCAATCGCATCTACCAAGACTTCGGAATGTCGACCCACGCGAGTGCTTTTCTGGGATTGGCATTTGCCACTACAACGGTGGCGGCTGCGGTACCGATACTCAGAATGACCTATCATTTCATTTGTGGTAAGGACAATTAAGCAGAGTGTTGGGAAAACATCACCGTCGGACACTTTTTGGGTGGTGTATTACTTGGGGCCTGGGCCCTGACTGCGGGCGTCATCAATGCCGTGGGTGCCCTGAGCTTGAGCTTGGCAGACAAAAGCCCCAGTGCCGAATGCCAGGTTATTCATGTCGGACTGAGTCTATCGTATCAATATTTGGATATCACATATCTCCGTGTCCAGCACACTGTAGCAACCTGGATGGCCACACAAGGCAGTATGGCGGCTCTAAAATTGGTGCTCGTCCTGAATCCAGCCGGCATCATAAATTGGGCCGCAGGAACTGAGAGCTTGAGCATGCATACCAAAGTGATTTCTCGCAGCCTCCTTGCTGCATTATGTCTGTTAGAAGGCAGCTTTGCTCGCACATGCAGACTGCGGACAAGTTCTGCCTTGTCCTTGTCTGAGTCCGCCTCCAGTGCTCTTGCTGAGTCCATGACCGTTACGTCTACAACAACCGCCTCGACGGATATTTCCGCGACTAATACCGACGCTACATCTACCATTGACACTACATCGACTTCGGCCACGGAAGCTACATCTACTCCGTCTACTCTCACCACAGGAGACACCTCTATCCCGCCTCCACAAACAACATCGACCACGGATCCAACAACCACAAGCACGGTTGACGTCACCTCTACCATTGATCCCAATCCTACAATCACCTCGTTCTATTTGAAAAGTTCCAGTACGATATCATCTCTTAACAATCTGCCTATGCTATTTTACTACGGATCTGGTACCTCTGGTGTCTACATGGTGGCACCACTCAGCTCGGACGTACAATTCCTGGCGTACCAATTAAAACTGGAAGATGGTTCGAACAAGCTCATGGTAAACGACTATTACCTCGTCGTTTCTTCCAATGGCTACGTATCTTCATCGCCCTTGAACGAAATTCCCGCCAACAAGGACTATATAACGTGTACGCCACCTGTTCGCGAAGGCCTAGCGATCCAGTGCTTGGGAGGAGCTACCCGCACCGACTTTGCTTACCAAGCCGGAATTCTCCTCATGCTGGATTCTTCCACTTTCCCTGGGCTTCCTCGGCTTTCGTTTATCGCATCAGCCTCACAATAAGCCACTCTTGGTCTGATCGAGCGAGGGCTAGCTTTTGAGTTTTGTTTTAACATAATTTCAAAACACGCGCCTCGGTTACGGCCTAGCTGTGCGTATGGCAATTTCCAAAAGAGACATCGTGCGGCATGTTGATGCGCAGTGTATTCATGACGTGGCCTAACCACTGTATTAGGTGAAAAAAAGATATTCTCCCCGCCCGGTTTCCCGACCTTGCCATCGTATGTTAGATGTTTAAACGGCAAGTTCCACATTCTGAGTAAATATCCCATCTTGACATGTGCATGCTGTGACAATACGTAAGACGTACATGAAGCACCATGGCTGAGCGCCGAAATTATTCCCAAGAGCAGCATTGACTGATGAGATGTGGAACTCATAGATGGTTCAACGATCCTGAATACAAAAGTAAAAGATTAGCGGACTGGAACTGGTTCAAGGGGGACATGGTTCAATGGTTTTGGATACTTCTTTCTTGTGCAGCGTCGACAGACAACCACGTCAATATAGGTCAAGACAAATGTGAAACTGTCACATACGACCATAGCTCTCAGAAAATACGGGATCCCGTCCGCTCTCCCATAGTCAAGCTGAGAAGCGGTGAATTAGTACTCGGGTCGGTGACGACCGGGGAATCCTCGCTGTTGTATGTTTTTTTTTGAGGTTTTGAGATGCCCATCTATTTTTGCTGTTTTTCCATGTTTTGTGGGTACATGATGTCGGGATTTGGCATCCTGCTCCACTACTCCCCACTGCGACTAGCCCCAATCAACCTCCTCCCCACCTCAGTTATGTCCCGATTGTCGAGTCTGCGAGGTTTATCTTGCAGCAAAGTAAGAAAAGTTTTGAATAGCAACCTGGCTTACAATGGGAGGAAGCGTGGAGTCATGAGATTTTTGAGATTCTTTGTAGGAGCTTGCTTAGCCCCACAAACAACTGGAGGGATGATCTGGTTGCGGATCCAACAAACCGAAAAAGCTAAACAAATCTAATTGGCGTAAGCAACCTTACGCCTAAATCAAGCCAAGGAACGTGATTTCGGTTGCACAAAGAAATAGAAAATTATTTTTCACCTTTAGCATCTAGTTTTGAAACCAGTGATTGTTGATAAGCCGAGGTTTAATATCTGGTTCGGAGCTGTAGGGTAGCGAAGTGGGGGCAGCGCCAGAGAATTGACGGACTGACTGAGTTACCAACGTAGTTAATGACGAGACGACCTGGAGACCACATTTTCACAATGGTGTATTTAATAATTTCATGCATAAGTCTAAGAAGTTACAAAGCTCATCATAGAGTAAGCTGGAATGGTAGTTTTAAAGACACCCCCGCTTCCTTTGCTAACAGAGGACAGAGCTGTCAAATTATGCGCGTTGTCCGTCACGTACGGAAAGACCTTGCGATACGTTTCATCACTGAGCTTGAGGCTCAATTCATAATCCACTGACGCGTGATTGATCACCTGGACCACTATGCTGTCATCCGCATTAAGAAACGAGCTAGCAGAAAGCAGCGACTCGGAGCTTCCTGCGGCGATGCGACGCGCACCTGGGCGCGCAAACCGACTGAACTGGGCAAAAGCCCAAAACCTCTTCGACGGCACAACCTCGTCATTGATAAGGTTGATGAAGCCACTGTTGGTGGTCGAGTTTTCTGCACCGATCCAGTACAGGAAGGCGCTGACGTTTGCGCTCACCAGCGCCGTTTGGATGTTGTCCGCCCACGTCATGCCCTCGCCCTCGATACCGTCCTTGTAAAAGGTGTAGGGCGTGAAATTCCCAGAAAGATCGGTCCACTCCGTCATCCACACCTTCTTGGTGGTGGAGAGCGGGTACGTTGCGGGAGACGAGTAACCGTGGCCGGTGACAACGCTGAGATACGCCTCGGCGGGGTCAGGACCCTCCTGCAGGCCGGCCATCATGGCTTCCTGCTCGTCCCAGCCTTCGGCATCGCAGCAGGTGATCTTCAGGTCCAGACCCTCGCGCTTGATCGTCTTAGCCAATACGCGGATAAAGTCGGCGGCTTGGGTGCCATTGGACAGCATGCCTGCATAAGTGGCTGCGAGCTGCGGCTCGTTGAGGAAGCCAAGGTGCGTCACATCCAGGCTGGACTGGCCGTAGTACTTGGTCCACTGGACCAGGTAGTCTGCGTAAGCCTGCTTCCAGTCCCCAGAGGCGCAGGTTTCGTTGGTGACGCCGCAGAGATAGCCGCCGTTGTTCTCGTCGTGATTGGTCTTCATGTAGCCGGGGGCAGACCATGCATTCCCGTACAGGGTCTGCAGGCCACGAGTCTTTGCCTCCTTGGCAAGCGGAAGCTGACCGCTGTCATAGCCGTCCCATGTATAGTTTGGCTTTGCGCTTGGCGATCCTGGCGAGAAGGGCTCGATTGAGTTCATGTAGTTACTGTCAGAACTGTTGCTCGAGCCAATCCCGTTGCGTAGGATCGTGAAGCCTGCGCCCTTTTCAACATCAAAGAGCAGATCTAGGACATATTCGGTGTTGGTTTTGGATAGACCATACTTTCCGAAGATATCCTCAGCTCGCTGAAATGCCTGCGAGATACCGAAGCCATCTAGCTCCTGGTACTTGGTCGCGGCATCGACGGTTACTGTGACGGACGGCAGCGACTCAGCCCGTGGCAGTCTAAGAGCTGATGTGCAACCAATCAGAGTTGCGGCCAAGCCAACACTCTTCAAAGTAACTAA
This sequence comes from Calonectria pseudoreteaudii, assembly GCA_001879505.1. Classification (NCBI taxonomy): domain Eukaryota; kingdom Fungi; phylum Ascomycota; class Sordariomycetes; order Hypocreales; family Nectriaceae; genus Calonectria; species Calonectria pseudoreteaudii. The sequence goes on along the minus strand of KV875250.1, from coordinate 515,674 downwards.
AGCGGACATGGTTGCGTGAGGGTGCAGAGCCAAGACAAGTTGAGTGCCACGTTATTCGCGGTCCTAAATAAGAAAGGCGATGGACCACAATTTCCAGCTTTATTTTATTTCTTAACCATATGTTTTGTTTCTCTTTCCGATACAACCGTCATTTAAGTCGACCCACACGGCTAAAATACCCCAGCTTCGCATTGACAAATCTCTCTCTGCGAGTTCGGCCCTATTCCGTCACCTGCTGTTGCCCTTACGATTTTGTGCTTCTGAACCTTGTAATAATTGGGGCCAGCCAGTTCACTGGACCGGCTAAATGCGATGGTTTTGGTTTTTTTTTAAACAACTGGATCCTGACTTTATCCAGGCCGTCCCTGTCTGTCGGTACCTGTCCACGGGACCGACTGGTTTGGGGGTTGTTCTAGTTGGAAGATGCGGGCGATCCGAGGTTCTGGACGCGTAATCCGGTAAGATCGGCAAACAAAACTCTGGTTATAGGATAGCCGTATGATTATACCCGGCGGGTACCCCAACTGGCGTGTTCGTGGGGAAGTTGGGGGCATGCGGAGCTAGACTACCCCTCCACAGACCATCACTCCATCCCCATGGGGTAGTAGTAGTGGATATAACGTCTCCTGGCTTTTGGAACCTCGTTCCATGGCTTGAAAAAAAAATCCCATCCTTCACCTTTCTCCTCCAACAATTTTTGAAATTTCCGCTATTGAGCCATCCCAAAGTCCAACAACCTCAATGGCAAAAGAGGCTCCCTCCAACGTTGAGGCTGAAGCCGGCGACGGCACTCATGGCTGGGTCAACTCGGTGGCCGAGGCCCGAAATGCTACAGAGGCCGAGCACTCGTTAACCATTTCCACGGCGCTCAAGAAATACCCAAAGGCATGTTTCTGGTCGTGCGTCGTGTCGCTGGTCATCATCATGGACGGCTATGACACGGCCCTCATCGGTTCCCTCTTCGCGTTTCCCAACTTCCAAAAGCGCTTCGGCGTCCCGGTTGCCGACGATCCGGGCTCCTACCAACTTCAGGCAAAATGGCAGACGGCTCTGGGCCTCGCGGGACCGCTTGGAAACACAGTGGGAATCTTCATAAACGGTTATTGCACGGAGCGCTGGGGGCACAAGAAGACGTTGTTGGGTACGTTGGGCTGGCTCACAGCCTGGATTTTCATGCCCTTCTTCGCTCCGAGTGTCGAGATACTGTTTGTTGGTGAACTGCTGTGCGGCTTCGCATGGGGTGTCTTCAGCACCATGGGCCCCGCCTACGCGTCTGAAGTCAGTCCTACTGCCCTGCGAGCGTACTTGGAGACGTTTGTTGTGCTGTGCTGGGGCATTGGCCAGCTGATCTCGTACGGTGTCCTCGACGGGCTCATTGGCAACACGACTCAATGGGCTTGGCGCATCCCCTTTGCGGTTCAGTGGATCTGGCCCGTTATCATCGCGCCTCTCATCATTTTTGCACCAGAATCGCCTTGGTGGTTTGTTCGAAAAGGCCGTATCGAAGATGCCCGCAAGTCGCTTTCGCGTCTCACAACCGACATGGATGATGCTGCCATTGGAGATGCAGTCGCGCTCATGGTGGAGACGACCGAGTTGGAGCGCAGCATGACGGAGGGATCCAGCTACATTGACTGTTTCCGAGGCGACAACCTTTGGCGCACTGAGATTAGCTGCATCGCATGGGTCGCGCAGGTCCTGGTTGGGTTTGGTGTCACGTCGTATGCGACCTACTTTTTCGAGCAGGCTGGCCTCAAGACGACCGATGCGTACAAGCTCACGGTGGGCCAGGGTGGTCTCCACTTTGTGTGCGTGGTTCTGTCTGTCTTCATCACAGCAAGGCACGGACGACGGGCCATCTTCTTCTGGGGCTGCGTTGTCATGTCGCTCTGCATGTTCGCCATTGGAATCGTTGCTGTCACAGCCCATGGTAAGTTGATAGGTTACCTGTCGGCAACCTTTTACTACATGTGGTACGCGACATACGAGATGACGCTCGGTCCAATCTCGTACATTATTGTTGGCGAGGTGTCATCCACCCGTCTCCGCTCCAACAGCATCGCGTTGGCGCGAAACGCCTACAACACGATGAACATTGCTGCGACTTGCGTCGTTCCTTATATTCTTAACCCCACCGAAGCCAACTGGAAGGGCAAATCGGCTTTCTTGGCTGCTGGCTTTGGCGCGCTCTGTGCCTTATGGGCACATTTCCGATTGCCTGAGCTCAAGGGTCGCACTTATGAGGAACTTGATATTTTGTTTTCCAAGAACCTGAAGGCTCATGAATTTGAAAAATACGAGTTCAATCGTGAGATTGAAGTTGAGGGCAAGCTCGCATTTGAGCACCATGAGTAGTGGTAGTTAGTGTAGGACTTTGACCGAATTGGTTGTAAGGAATAGTGTCGATTGCGAATAAAAATTGTGAATGTGATTATAAAACCGTCTTGTATACCAAATTATCACTGTTGTTATGTTCTGCTGTCATTTTTCATTGCCGTTCACAAAATTGTCGTTGTGGCGAAGTTGCAGTTTCGCCAAGCCACTTGAATCGCCGAGCCTGCAGCCAAGCCGGGAATCGCCATCTCATAGATCTTGGCGGATAAATTACGTTCATTACACATGTCGAATAGAATCTTATTCTCTTTCCAAGACTGAAGCATTCGAGCTGAGATTTCTTTTACGGTTAACAGCCATTGCGCTCATAGCCTTCAGCTCGTTCCAATCGAATGGTGTTTCAAGTTCTAGGCAGGCAAAAATTCCCACAAAACTCACACTCTCGTGCACAACCCAGCATGAGCCAAAGTGCCGGATACCCGTGGCCCCTGGGATGTTGCTGTCGATCGCAACATACGGTTTGCTATTTAGCCGGCATTAGCGTCTTCCCCACAGAGACAGACCCTCCCCCGCACGCCTCCTCCGCACTCTTCCCTGCCACCAATCGGGCCCAATTGCCCCGGATAACAGAGCAAACGTTGGGGGAGTTTCCTCGCACCAAATACCTCATGCCTGGTGTTGTCTCCAAATATGGCCCCTGGTTCACAGGTTAAAAGAGAACCCCGGCATCTAAACGCTGTCGTTCTGGCAATGCGATAGTAAACGCATTACATACGACCAACCGCCTCCAATACTCCAATATGCTCCCTGCAGAGACTGGTCTAGATGCCTGGTTGCGGTACGCTGCACTCTCCAGCGACCTCCGCAGCCGGCATAAACAATACTCCAGCATCATTGCGTTCACCAAGAACGAGACCAGCCCGGCGTATGTGGCTGCAACTGAGATTCAGGATGGCTTGAAGCGCATACTTGGCCAGAGCCTCGACATTTCCTGCGTTACAGAAAACTTGGACAAAGAATCTAATGGAGCTATTGTTGTCGGAACCCTGGATGCCTTTGTCCAGGGTGGTGGTGACGCGCGGCAAATCCCCACCCTTGTCGAGGATGGCTTCTGGCTCAACACCAAAGGCGATGGGGTTCAGATTGTTGGCCGAAATGAGAGAGGTGCGATTTACGGCGCCTTTGAGTTCCTTTCCCTACTTGCTCAGGGTAAACTTGCCTCGTCATCTCCATCGGCAGAGGTTTCTGAGGCCTATAACCCCAGCGCCTCAATTCGCTACGCCAATGAATGGGACAACCTCGATGGCAGCATTGAACGCGGCTACGGTGGCAAGTCCATCTTTTTCAAGGATGGATTCGTGGTGGAGGATCTTACAAGGGTCAAGCTCTACGCTCGTCTTCTTGCGTCGATCCGCCTCAATGGATGCGTTGTGAATAATGTAAACTCAAGCCACAATCTGCTCAATGAGCAAAACCTGCAGGGCCTGCGCCGCATCGCCGACACAATGCGACCCTATGGAGTTCGTATTGGTGTCTCCCTTTACTTCGATACCCCAAGAGACCTTGGAGGATTGCCCACTTCAGACCCTCTGGACCCTGCAGTCATTGCCTTTTGGAACACCATCACGACGCGCTTGTACGAGCACGTTCCCGATCTCATCGGTTACACTATCAAGGCCAACTCCGAGGGCCAGCCAGGACCGCTTACATATGGTCGCACATTGGCTGATGCAGCCAACATGTTTGCTCGTGCCCTCAAGCCTCACGGAGATGGTGTTGTCATGTATCGTGCTTTTGTGTATAATCATCACTTGGATGAGTCCAAGTGGGAAAACGACCGAGCGAACGCAGCTGTGGAGTACTTTGCAGATCTAGATGCTGAGTTCGACGACAATGTCCTCGTGCAGATCAAGTTTGGCCCTATTGACTTTCAAATTCGAGAGCCTCCATCGCCGCTTTTCGCCCACCTCCACAAGACTGGTGTGATGTGCGAATTTATGGTCTGTCAAGAATATCTAGGCCAACAATCCCACTATGTTTACATGGCCCCCGAGTGGAAAACCATTCTGGATTTTGATCTTCGGATCAACGGCGAGAAATCTCTGGTCAGTGATGTGGTATCAACAGCACGTCGGGGAGGAAAGAAAACGGGATATGCAGCTGTCATCAACATCGGAAACGATGAGACTTGGATTGGACACCACCTTTCCATGTCAAACTTGTATGCCTACGGCCGGCTTTGCTGGAGCCCAGCCGATGATGCCCAGGAGATTTTGCAGGATTGGATCCGACTGACCTTCAGCGCCGAGAATGAGGTAGTAATGGACGTCATCACTAAGCTTGCCATGGACACATGGCCGACCTATGAGAACTACAGCGGTAATTTGGGTATTCAAACACTATGTGATATCCTATATACGCACTACGGTCCAAGTCCAGCCTCTCAAGATGGAAACGGCTGGGGTCAGTGGACGCGAGCGGATGCGAATGCACTCGGCATGGACCGCACTGTGGCGACAGGGACAGGAAATGCAGGGCAATACCCGCCCGAAGTCGCCGCTAGATTTGAGAAAATCGAGACAACGCCCGATGAGTTGTTGCTTTGGTTCCACCATGTGCCCTATACCCACAAGCTCAAGTCGGGCAAGACTGTCATCCAGCACTTTTACGACGCGCATTACGAGGGTGCTGAGGCGGCTCAGACCTACCCTGGACGATGGGAGGCCCTGAAAGGCCTCATTGATGATGCTCGCTTCGAGCACGTCGCCTTCAAACTGGCTTACCAGGCGGGTCACTCACTAGTCTGGCGTGACTCGGTTTGTGAGTTCTACCGTACCAAGTGCGGTATCCAAGATGAAAAGGGTCGTGTTGGAAACCACCCATGGCGTATTGAAGCCGAGGATATGCAATTGGATGGGTATCATGCCGTGTCCGTGACACCAGCTGAGGCAGCGTCAGGTGCACGCGCTATTGTAACGGCATCACCTACCAATTCTGGAACAGCATCGACCACACTCGCCTGCAAGACAGGGACGTACGATATCGCTGTGAATTACTTTGATCATCTTGGTGGGCAGGCCCGGTACGAACTCTTCCTGAACGACAAGTTGGTGGGGCAGTGGCGGGGCAATCTTCGGGATCGGCTGTTCCATCATTTCTCTGAGCATCTGGACGGACATTCCGCTACTCGTATCTACTTCCGACACATCTCCGTTGTCGAAGGCGATACACTTCGAATTGTTGGCCACCCTGATGGGTCAGAGCTCGCACCGATAGACTATGTTTCAGTGTTGCCAGAAGGTGTCGTCGATTAAGTGGAGTGGTGAGATATATCGGATTGGTAGGAGACGAAGTGCATGAGATTGCAGTAATTGTTTGCGATGCAAATTCTTAAATAGAATAGAAGCTCTGGAAAATACACATGATGTTGTGCAATTGTACCCCACTGTTCATTAGCGGCCATTGATTGCATTTCCATGTTTATCCAAAATCGCAAATGCCTGGATCAGTATCGTATTCATCTCAAGCGAAGTATTTCTGTTTAGAACCATGAAGAAATACAATAAATTGTTGAAGTTTGATTAGTAAGTCATCTAATTTCCAACCACCCACGTTGTTAGACTAAATTAATGAACATTGCGGTCGAAGCTAAGAGTTCTCATCATACCGAAAAGCCCCTCAGCTCTCCCGTGGGGCTACACATGAGACAAGTGAATGGCTTTGACTTCTACCAGGTGTCTTAAAAGTGCAACTCTGCATTTTGTTACTGGCCAATCTGAATGTTTATAACCACCACCAAACAGGCTCAGTGTCGGAATATCACAAGAAACCGAAAGCATGACTCATCATTTGAGTTAAGTTAGGCTATGGAGGAGGTCTTGGATATCTCAAAAGGGGTGCTCCAAATCAACAACCCGCAGAATCTCCTGTGGTTGGTTAGTATAGGCTATCACATTGTGTTCCATTCTTGTGTCTCATCTCGGATTTCACCTGACCACACATCTCACCGCCTAACGCTTCGCGATTGCGTCATTTTCATGAGCAGCTGAGACAACTCTAGAGTTCGGGTATGTATTTTCCCTGCCTGGACCCACGATTTTCTCGGTTACCTTTTGGCTATGGAAATGTACCCTTCTCACCGATTCGCATAGAATAAATTGGGTCTGGTACACAATCGAGTTTACAGAACGTGATCATGTTGCAGGTGGGTTGGGGCTGATACCTACTATTTTCGCCTGACACCATCACGCAAGAATCGTGCCATGGCTTGACTAGCGTCTAGGAAGCTTGCTGCCATACCTTATAGCCCCCATCGTTTGTAGACCTTGGAGCTTGCCAGTACCTCCACCATGGTACTTCAGTGGGCACCCACTAAGATAGCCGGCCACTGAACCATACCCGTGTATCTGGTCACCTCAAACCCTGCATATTATTGGCTAAAGATCTAAAGAGCCCGCTTACCTTGATTCTTGTGCGCGCTACCCGATTGGTTGCGACCAGTACGCTATATTAGTTGCAGTGGCTAACGGGATGCCTGCCGAGGCGCGCCTAGCGGGCAAACCAAGGCCGTGTACTAGGCTCACTCAGCAATAGGATGTGTATTAGGTTCCATTGAGGCTTGATCCCACCATGGCTAAGGTAGTCAGCTCCTGCCGTGTCGGGGGCCGATTCGTGAATGAGAGCTAAGCAATCCAATCGTGGCTTGTCAATCCATAAATACAAATAAGACAAACGCTCCTTGAAGAATTCTTACTTTCTTTCTATCACTCCTTCCAAAGAATCACTATAAACTCTATTCCACATCCACACCTCATCACACGACTCACACCATGGCATCTGGAGCTCTATTGAGATCTTTGTCGCGGGCCTTGGATAAGCGTCAGAAAGCTGGGCGCTTCATCTCGATTCCCGATGATCTTTCGCAATCAGGGGCTCTCGATTTCGGATCCAACGACTTTCTCGGCATCTCGTCTGATCTTCTTAGAGAAGAGCTTCTTCGCGAGATGCAGAGTCATCCCAATTTCATAGTCGGGACCAGAACCAGCAGAATTGTGGATGTAGCGGGCCAGTACCTGCTGGACCTGGAGACCGACCTCGCCAGATTTCACAAAGCTCCTGATGCCTTGTTTTTCAACTCTGGGTATGATGCAAACGTTGCTATTTGGACAACCTTGCCACAGCCGGGAGATGTCATTGTACATGATGAGTTGGTCCATGCTAGCAGTCATGATGGCATGAAGAAGACCCGGGCAGCAGGGCGGTATTCATTTCTTCACAATGATGTATCGTCTTTCGAGAAAGTCCTCAAATCTGTCAAGCAGAACCACCTTGAAATTGTGGCCGGCACTCGAAGCATCTTCATCGCAGTCGAGACAGTTTACAGCCTTGATGGTGATATCTGTCCGCTCAAAGAACTGGTTGAGGCGGCCAATACTATTCTCCCACAGGCTGACATCTACTTTGTCACTGACGAGGCTCAATCAAATGGCCTATTTGGTCCTAACGGTTCAGGCCTTGTTTGCCATCTTGGTTTGGAAAAGCAGGTCCGCCTGCGGCTGCACACGTTTGGCAAGGCGCTCGGTTCTACAGGCGGTAAGACATGAACTTGTATTATGCCCAGCAAATGAAGTGACTAATTCCCGCAACAGCTGTCGTGCTTTGCGACAATATCATCAAACAGACATTCGTAAACTATTCTCGAAACTTTATCTTCACAACTGGACCAACATTCATGGTCCTGGCCTCAATACGAGCTGGATACCGACTCATGGAAACTAGCGAGCTTACCAGAGTATACAAACCATGTCCCCTGTCCTCATACAGTGCGACCACTAACTAGCCCTTAGCGCCGAGAGCACGTCCAGAATCTCATCTCACGTTTCTATAATACTCTCGTTGATCATCCGAAATGGAAAGAGATTGAGGGCGCAGGAAAATTGAAGATTGTGAATTCTTCTTGGAAGTCCCAGGATGTGAGGTCAACAATCATAGCAATTGAGACGAGGGAAGGAGAAGGAGACAGGCTGCAAGCTGACTTGTTGGCAAATGGCTTCATCGTGTTCACTGCTCATTACCCTATCGTACCTATAGGTCATGAGAGAATCCGGATCGTCATTAACTCAAATAGAACATCAGATGAAGTCGATGGTTTAGTCAAGGCAATTATGAAGTGGGCATCCAAGAACAGCTGCAAGGCAGCTCGTCTCTAGGCTGTTCTGGGAGCAGCTGGACAGGTTAGGAGCAAATTATATCCGACCGGCGGGCCGAGCCTAGCCTCCGACGTCACTCGTCACTCGATAGTACAGCTAGTCAGTGTGATATTGGTTTATAGTGGACCTGTGGGCCAATTTCCATGTCTTTAATTACTTCAGCTCGCCATAACGCGCGATAAAAAGCAAGCGATCGCAGGTGTTCAACAGTCCATATTTGCAAGGAGCTCAAGATGGCGCAGCTGATACAACCCCAAATAACGCCAAGATCATTGCAGTCCCAAAAGCTTCATATTTCATCTCGATGGGGCATGTGCACGAGTCAATATCCGAAAGTTGCGTTCGCTAAAATTCATTCTCCGACGAATTAAGGGATAGGATGGGGTGTGCACAACTGTAAATGGAAACCCTGCAGGGAATGCGTGCAAGGATTGCAGAAGTCACAGCCAAAATTGGCGGTGCGGGGTTCGTGAAGGAAGAAGCCAAGGCTTTTCTATTCAGCTGAGCCATTTCCGACTCCCTCATAACCCTTGCACTTCGTACCTTTAGCTATTCCCCTCTCGGGTTTCAGCTTGCCATGACCGACATAACCTGTCCAGAAATAGTAACAACCATCAAATAAAAGACAGTCAGGCGACCGAAAATGATGAACTCAGCATAACCTGGCGCAAACTATTGCTTGGATTGCCCGATGGAGACACGGAGTACTGTTTTACTGTAAACATGAATGGGTCAAGTTGGACCTCGGAGCAACAGACAAGGAGCAACGAGGATAAAAGGATGGGCATCCTCTGTGTAATAGCATCTCACTTATCCACCAGATCGCCTCGCTAGTCACTTCGCTACTCGCACTACTCCGACTAAACGACTCTTATACGCGCAGCCAAAGCTCGCATAAGTCTTTTATCACCGCATCATGTACTTCTCCAAGGTAAGAAATTGTATACCCATCAATCCTGAACCATACTGACTTGGAGAGATTTTGCCCGTTGCCCTTTTCGCCTTGGGAGTCAGCGCCCATGTCATGCACTTCAGTGTGGACGTTGAGGTTCCCAACAAAGCTGGCGACCTCTCTGGCAACCCGCAGCAGTGTTTCGAGGCTCCTTGCAGGGCTGGTTGTGTCAGCAGTAAATGCAAGTCCGGCCACTGTGAGGGCAGAATTTGTGTTTGCACTGATTGTGGACAGAGCGGAGCACTCCTTGAACAAGTTGTGTTCGAGAATTAACGTGATGCGATATCAGCAAGGCATGTGGTGATGGAAACATATTTTGGAGGGCTGGTTGAAATACGATTGGATGTCTCTGGTAGTAATCGAATAAATGTACATTTGATATTTCAATTCGTCCATTCCCAGCAGAATATCGTGAAGTAGCAGTACAGAAATTTCTTCTTGTGGTTGATGAAAAATGGCGGGTACAATGGATCGTGTATGTACAAAGCACTGTGTCGGCGACCGAATTTGTGACCTGGCCCTTAGCTATTTTACAAGGCATGCCACACTCATAGGTAGTATCAATAGACCCAACTAACAGCTATTGCACAAGTTAGATAGCCGGGATAGCCGGCATCGGGATAGGGCGTAAGAGGAAGATGGTCACAGTCGAAGTCAGCCCCGAAACACCATGATCAATAACACACAGCCGACTTATCAATCTGCTGACTGCGGGCCCTGTCGGGTGCGGCCAACTGATGAAAACACATTCACCAACCTGTGTTCGCCTCCGCGTCTGGATGATCAAACCTTCATCTATAGTTGGCCTTAAGAATTGATAGAACTCATCGTTTCGGCTTACTGTACTATTGTATGTTCCATTGAACCGCAGAATTAAACTAGGCAACTCCAATTGTGCTGCCCCTCTCACTTCCATGGATTAAGCCGACTTCCGTTCAAATCTTGGAAATAATGCATCGCCTCGGTCCCACTCAGCGACCTTCCATGACACCCTTTAGCTGGAGTGTTGGAGGATACCGGACGGCTTCATGGCGCTACGACCAGAATAGAATTGTCTTCACCATGTTAGAACTCCATTTTAAACCCTGAAACATCAGTGATGTAATTTGGAGGCCCAACTGTCGGCCTCTCTCCCGTTTGGTACAAGCGTGCGGTGCTGCGACCAACAGCCTGAGTTGTTGGCTGACATATGGAAGCTCCCGGAGGACCCAGTTCAGCCGAGCCACCCTGATGCATTTAGTCGGATACCGCCTTGAGAGCAGCTCAGGAGTTCTTCCAATTCACCACGGCCGGCCTCTGCTCACTGTTGCATCCGCTTTCGTAAGGCGGAGAGAAAATAGAATGCCTTTCATGGTTGCATTTCAACCACGTCTGCAATGCGCATCTGCGCAGTCCGCTTTGATTGCGACCAAGTCAGCAATTCCAACGCCCGCAACCAATAACCCCACGCTCTCGCATTAGCTCGTTGGACTCCCGCATTAGCTCGGCGGACTCCCGCATTAGCTGGCCTCCTCCTCGTGATCAAGCCATGTCAAGCCAATTGAGAATTAGAATACTGCCAACCCAATGCATACCCATCCATCATTCAGTTGAAAGTGTATGGCATGGTCAGCAACTAGGCATCCTTTGGCAATTGCTAAGATGTTGCGGACGGCGCGGCACAGCTGGGTATAAAACAGAGACGAACAGCCAGCCTCTGTGGAAGATTCCTCCCAACATCTCAAGTTTGAAGCATTGTTTTCTCAATAGCCGTGGCAGCCAAATAATATTTCGATATATGAACCCTGACTTTGGCGCATCAACGCAGGGGGATGGGGCCCCGTCATCATCTTCATGGTCCTATCCCCCCACAGAGTTTACTGCAACGGACGATAATAGCACCTTCTTCGATGACGCCTGTGAGATGCTGTTAGCCTCAATTAATACAATTTTCAGTTACTAATTGCTTTTTCAAGGGTTTGAGAATCCCTCCGACGACCCGGCGTCGCTATATGCTCACCCAATGACCATGGCCTCATCGGAACACAACTTTGCAGATGTTCCACCAAACAATATACCCTTCGGTAGTGGCTACGATCCTTCCAATCAATTACCAACATCAAATTCCGCACATTACCCATCCTATCACAGCACTAGTGAATCCACGTTCGTTATTGATGAAGACCTCTTGGAACCATCCAGGTCGCATCCTCCACCGTTCTCACAGGCAGGAATGGATTCTGTTTATTCTTCCACGGATGATGCATTTTTGAACGTTTTAGCGAATGACCCTCAGCAAACGCCATCCACTCTGTAGAGGGGGTATGCTGCAGGGCTCCTTCCACAAGAACCAGAACAAAACATGCAGGCTCCGTACAGCATATACCAGCAAAGCCATTCTAGACTTGATATTGAAACGCCAGATGCCTCAGGTATGACCTCAATGTCTGACGGTGATGGTGAGAATCCAGGTAGTCATTTTGTTTCTCCGATGCCAGCTCTGGAAATGGGCGGGGCAGGAGAGAACACAAATGTCTCCCAGCCTAATTACTCGGCTAGCACACCGGACTTGCCACCAATAGCCATCGGATCAGCAACTACCTGCACGCGCTGCCACCAGGTGTTCATATTCTCCTCGCGAAGGGATTATGACAGGCACATGGATAGTCATAGGCGGGCTAATGAACGGCCGACTTTCCAATGTACTCTATGCGATAGGCCACCTTACTTGAGAATGGAATATCTTCGACGGCATCAAAGGAGAGCGCATGGTGGATAACGCGCATCAATTTTCGATCATTATCTATATCTCAATTAGAATATAACCCACATTCGCTTTATTCATTGAGACCACTCCGAACGTTGAGCCTTTATGTTATGAACCTGAAGTCTTTAGGTAATGGGATCAGGAAAGTTCTTCGCTTCATCACCTTCGAAACACGTTTAAAGCTTTACCCGTGAAAAGATCCGAGCTTGAGGAGCCGAAATCGACCCAGTGGCCTCCTATTTAAACATAACTTAGGGATGTACTGAAATGTGTTGGTGATTACACTCCAAATCTGAGGTTGCCCTCACGCATACACTCCTTTTCCATTATAAATAGTGCCCATGAGAAATCCAACTTGAAGAGCTAATACTGATGCAAAAGTTACCCCGTCCCATCAAGCTTACCATCGTCGCCATCGCTTTCGGAATATTTCTCTTCATCTTGGTCTTCAGAACACTCTGAAGATGTGCAGTCAGTCTCATAGTGACCATCAGGAAAGAGTGACGACTGTTGATATCTTGGTGGAATGTCATACCAAAGATCGCTATGCAATTCGCTGTTCAGCTCGTCTAGATAGTCTTGTATCTGGTCAATTACGGCATCCTTTTGACCGACCGAAAGTTCCTTTTCAACAGCCCTGTACCATGCAGCAAGGCTTTCATTCCCTTGTTCCATTTTTCGGTTTGCGGCAGTAGCGAGGCTGGAACAAGCTTCTGAAATTGAGCGTTCTTCAGACAAGATTTGATGCAATACTTCCTGCAAGAAGTCGATGTCAAACTGCAGACTCCTGTCCCGGATAGGATGAAAGAATTCGATGAAGCGTGAAATTACATCGGCATCAAGGCGGTCAAGGGTCGGAAGGAAATCAGGAAAATTGGTCCTGAAAACAAACGCTTGCCACGGCGTTTCAGCGTGCAGATCATGAAGTTGTATATCCAAGTTATCAAACGCGGGATACTTGCCCAGACTAATCAAGTAGTCTAGAACGTCCAAATTTGCATACGCAGCAACCCAATGGAGAAAGTTGCATTGCCCTGCAAATATGATTTCTAATGAGGCAGTGTTTTCGATCAAGTATCTCAACATTGGGACATTGCCCAGCCTGACTGCATCGCAGATGCATGGGTGTGCTGACAAATTTAAACGATAAGGACCAGAGCTGTCGGCGTCGTGCAGAAGGCTAACCGCTCTTTTGAATGACTCGGTGCCGCTTTCTGTACAGAAAGATAGATATTGAAAAGGCGTCTGGCCATGAATATTGCAGGTGGTAACACACGCGCCGCTTTGTAGCAGTACCTGTATGACGATCGACCAGCCTCCCATTGCTGCACAATGCAATGCTGTAGAGCCATCTTTGGCTCGCGCATTCACATTGCAATTGGCTTGGATTAGTGCGAGAAGACACTCGATGCGGTTATTGCGCGCACAGAACATGAGCGGTGTGCATCCGTCAATATCTTTGACATTGACATCGGCACCAGCGCTTGCCAATTGGCGGATAGCGTCCACACGGCTGTTGATTGCGGCAAGTTGAAGAGCAGATAATCCAATATGATTTGGATCATCAAGGCATGGCTTTTCCGTCAGTCTTGCAATTTCCAACTCCACTTCATGTCCCAACGTAGCGGCTCTATGAAGGGCGGTATCTTCAGAATCTGGCGGTTCGTCGACGTGGAGCATGACTTTTTGAAGTATGTAGACATTTTGGCTTGATTTCTGCCACATCAAATGCCCGTTTACCCTGTAACCGACACTCCTGGAATTTCCAAGTCAGTGCATCTCCCGAATGTAAAGAAAATAGGGAAAATACCTCGGCAGCCTCTTCTGTCGTAAAAGATTTGCCCACTTCAGCAGCAGGCACTCAACTAACGGATAGTTGTGGGACAATAGAGCTCGCTAAAAACGAATTTTAACTTAGAATATGGGGTTTCTCAAATCATCTATTCAGTATTTTCCCATCTTACCTCAATTATTGTTGACCCATCTAGGCCTTCGTCGTCAGGAAAATACGTCCCACCTAGTATGTCGGCATATGGGAGCCTTTCCAGCGGTAATTTTGCTCTGTTCCACACAGGTTCTGTTGTAGGTAATACTCTAACAGGGCGTAGTGCGCACCTCAGGCTGTAGGAGGGTCGAGAAAAAAGTACCTTGAGCCAAGGCATCTTTGGGGGATAGTAGACCGCGGAAACATATCCATCTCTGCGGCAGTTACATGGTCCGTCTATGGAAGCAGACCGATAAATGGCATTCAGGACACCAAGGACGTCGGAAACCCAGTCTGGGGTTTGAAAGTGCCAAGGCTCAGTGTGGCATCGACATGTGCATTTGTCTGTGCAAGCCGATTGTGGACTAGGCGTAAATGACCTAGGCCCGGTTATAGACACTCTAGAAGACGTGGAGTATTCATCACAATTCTCATCCAAAGTTAGTACTTGATTTCTCGACAGTGTGGCATCATCAGCTTTATTCCTTTCACATTCATCGTTTTCCGTTGATTTGATATCGTCGGAAGAGTTCATAGTTACTGATAGACGCGTTGGTGCAGGTTGGATCAATTTTGTTGAACCCTGAAACATGATTCTAGTCGACATCGGTTGCGATCAGGGGGAAGTCAGTACTTCAGAAAGAATACTTGTGTCCAAAATTGTTACTCACTCAATTGCTTTACTTATGCCCTTTAGTATCTGATGAATTTCCAAAGTTTCCCTCATTATCAAGCCCTGGCGTGCCTCGCAGAGGTTGTATCTTGTTCTGCGGGCTTTATGGAGGAGCTGCTCGATCTTGGTCCTGTTGGCCATCCATGTCCGCTTCTTGGCTTTTCCAACGTTTTCAGGGAGGTCTTTTTGGCATTTCTTCTTCATCAGCTCAAGCTCTTCGGCGATACGGCTTAGCACTGATGTGGTTTCACTGATTATGCGATGCTTGAAGGCGTCATTCTGGCTTGCGGTAGAACTGCAGATTGTCCGAACTTCCTCGAGTACATCTTTAATGCGCGAGATCTGTTCTAGAGCATCAGTATTTCCGACGGATGGTTGAACCAGCTGCGCAGATATACCTCGTCGCAAAGGTCCCTGAAATTTTCTTGGATCTCGGGAATTTCTCGTAGAAATAATAGACCTTTCGAGGCAACTTCAACAATGGTGATGGCGCTTGCAACCGCACCGAAGACCTCCATGGTCGTCAGCGACTAAGGTTTAAGGAGGGTAAGGCTTTGAGGTGAGGCGGGGTTTCTGCTTGATTGCTAAATTCGCTGGGGCGTCTTAGGACAAGAATTTAACTGGGTAGACTTTACCAGTTCACCTTCAATACCGTCCACCAATCCGATTCTTCGATGCTGTGGCTGGTGCGACAGTCGCAAGAAGTCAAGGCAGACATCTCACATCAGCAGGCTGCGAAGGGAACTGGGACTTGGGCGCCCCGTGTTAAGTGAGGGATGCGCCATTTGCGATGCGCGAACCACCTTGCACTGGGTCCGGCTGCCTCACTCCAGATTGGGCACTCTGAAGCCTCCAAAACAACTAACCCGTCCAGACCACATCGTGATTGCAGACATTAAATTTTCTCGCCGGCATTACCAGAACAAGTCGCCTTGCAAGTGCGCATCTTTTTGTTTCACTTTTAAATTTAATGGGGCTTTCAGATGGACATTCTCTTCATGAGGCATATTTCTCACACAACTGGATGCTGGGCAAGTTTGCCTAACGGGGGCATAGCTGACATGCAGATAACCAACCGCCTTCTTTAAGTAAGCCTCGCGACTCCCTTCATCCAGACCTTCCTTGCGCTCCACAATCCGTACTCATACTAGTCATCTCCATTTGCATCATCATGGCAGACCCCCTGTCGGTGATAGGGAGCGTTGTTGGTATCGCGTCACTCGGTATCCAAGTTTCTCAAGGCGTCTGTTCATATCTGCAGTCAATTCAAGGACGAAAGCAGGAGGTTGCACACCATTTGAGGGAGATTCAATCAATCAACGCTATCTTGCAGTCACTCAACAACGCCCCCAAGCTTGATGGAAAAAGGTTTACCGCCTCCACTGAAGTCCATCAATGTCTGAAACACTGTGAAGATGAATTGCTGGAGTGGCAGGGTCTCCTGGATAAGTTGAGAGGATCTAGAACTGCAAGTGGCATAAAGGGAAAAATAGCTGAAGGCAGCCGCTCATTAATGTATCCATTTCGAGAAGGAAAGTTGAAGGCCCTTCAAAATACACTGCACCAACTTCTAGGTCATTTGAATTCAGCCATTCAGATCCAATCTCTGTAAGGATATTTCCCCGCTCTCATCTGCAGTACAACACTGACCTAAAATCTTTAGCGAGGTCGATGGTCTACGCCATGACCGAATCAATCGTATCGTGTCTAATACAGACACTTTGCAGGAAAATGCAAAGGCTTGCAAAGAGGAGCTTCGCGATTTAAAGGATCAAATGCAATCCAACTCAGATAGCCTACGAGAAATGGACGGCAGTATCGGCAGTTCCCTTCACAACATATCCCAACGCCTCGAAGAAACACACTGGCTTGTTCAAGATCTAGACCAAAACGTCAGCGGAAAACTCCAGATGATACAAGATGATGCACAAGCTTCTATTGTTCTCAACAGGGAGACGGCCAGAGTCATTGATCAATTGCTCCAAATGACAGCGTCGATGTACCAGACCATGCAGACATCCGAAATTGCACCAACAGCACAAACCCTAACTAAGGTCAATGCTACTTCGAATTCTGTAGAAAGTCTTTTCGCTGAGGCAAATGATCAATTTCCTGGATCACCAATATCCAGACTGGCACCCCAAGCAACTCTCGCCCCTTCTAGACCCAAAGGGTTCTCAGATGGTTGCTCCTGCGGTACCCGTTCATCCAAATTACTTTGGAGATTTTGGTACCTAAAGTTCGAATACAAGCAGCAACAGCCTCAAAGACACCACAAGGGTTGTAAATACCACGGCATTCATGCTCCAACAAAGCGATGTATTAAGGGACAAGTTCCTCTCAAAGTATTTTGGTTCTCATCCAACATTAGCCTGGCTTGCTTTCAGCTTAGCTGCGGAACAAATGACCCAAAATTCTTGATAAACTATAGAAATGTCGTGCCAACTTGGCGGAATCAAGTTGCTTTAGAGGCGAAGAGGTTGGGGACTTTTATCCGGTTGGAAGGGTCTGAGGAAAAGATCATTCAGGAATTGGAATCTACCGAAAGAAAGATTCTTGGCTATTACCGAGATGGGATAGCATCCCCAAGCGATCGAGACGGGGATGACAGAAGCCACTTAAAGGTTGATTGAGTCCACGGGAGATTTTGAAGAATGCTAACTGCCGCGCAGATTCTTGCAGACACTTTTCTACTCGACTTAGTCTTTCCACCTTGGCCGGCTACCAATATGCATTTCACGCATAGGAGACCCATTATATATGCTGTGTTGAAGTTTCTTCAAACATTTTGCAGATTTACCGAGGCAGGTCAAGAGCAAATGTAAGAATTTATACAATATTCCGTAAATTACTATATTGATCACATTTCATCTTCTAATCAGTAATCTGCTCCCTTCGATTTTCCACGCGTCGGGATCAAGAAACAGAGATGATAGACGCAATGATCATTTTCATACCACACACACGTGGATGGCTTTCTTTCTCGAACAATTCCAAGTCAGAATAGATGGCGGGTTGATTTCAGCTTCATTAGCAATTCTTAGCGACCTACCAGGCCTTGCAAATCGTAACAATACCTTGGCCCATGCATGTGCCACTTATGACATCCTTCAACCGGGCTAACAGGCTATAGATATGAATACTACTCCAATATTGGGCGCGATCCTAGCAAGGTCATTAACAAATCTCGAGCGATGTATACAAACAACCCCTGAGGCGTTGCTCCAAGACTTTTATGGAGTCTCTGTTCTTTCTCTCTGTGTTTCGTGGCCACAAGGACTGCAGAAACTCCTCATGACAAGCGCCAGAACTCTATTACAACCGATGTCGCTTAGAGAGCAATATTCAAGAGCTCTTCAGGACGCGATTCGAATCTCCTCCGTGGAGTCTGTTGACCTTTTAATGGACTCTGGGTGCCTTCTACCGTGGCACTGGACTTTCGAACGAAAATTTGCCCGTGACATAACTTCATTACGTTCTGCCACAGACGAGGTTGTTGAGACTATTGCTGCCGAACTTTTTAGGAGGCGACGAGAGCTTCTCCATCTGGCTCAGAGAGAACTCGGTCTTTATCCAGATTTGGATTCACTTGATTCTGCGGATGGCAAAGCGTTGGAACTCTGCATTGCTCTTAAGAATTCGGGTATCTCTGTCGATCCATCTCTTCAGGTGGATTGGTGCTACAAAACCGTTTTCCACAGCCCGGGGATCCAAATATCACAATTTCGCACATTCTTTGAGAGGGGTTTCAGAGATTATAAATCTCGCAACTTTGTCGGGCTTCTCCCAATTATGTTGTGGCGTAGCCTGTCTTGGGTCGAAGCCTATGAAGCACTGGAATGGCTTCAGTGTCAAGGGTTTCTCAATGATACGCCGCAAGACTTCCTAGAAATTGGGCTCAATACCCATGCAACGGGTTGGCATTATGTCGCTACTTTTTTGGCACGCATATCCCGGTCCGATACCGACCTTTCCCGAATCCGGCATGTCATAGGTGCACTATCTATAGTAGAGGTCAGAGACTGTTGCATTTGCTGGTGCAACCCTCATGGCAAGGGCTGCTCACCAATTGGTTTGTTTTGGAAATGTGTTAGTAATGATGGCGCACGCTTTTACTTTGCGTCCGACGCGATCAAAAGGCACGTTCTCTTCCATCATGCATACGACGGATTGTCTGGGTGGCTCGGCGACCTTTTGCGAATTCTCACATTTGAAGCACTTGAAATGACTCACACCTGCTGCGCTGTCGAGATTGTTGACATGTTTTCTCAAGTACATGACATCGTATCAACCGGTGAGATGTTTTCATTGATGCCCAACGATGATGTCTATTATTACCGTCTTATAATGAGCTGTGATCCGAGAACAGTGCAAGAAACAAGGTCAAGTGAACGAGAACGACGAGATGCCCAGCAATTGGACCACTTGATGGGAAGCTTTACAGAAAAATTGAGAAATCCACAGAAGGAACTGTGCGACGCAGATAAATTTATCTGGGGACACTGGCGACACTCCATCTCCACTCTATACGATGTGGATGACATGGAGTTGGAAAATATGCAGAAGCGCCTCGACGGGGTAATGACACGTAAGTTGCGGAGGTGGGGGTCAAAAAAGGCTGGATCTGACAGCAACCAGATGTGCTTCCAACCGGACTTCAAAACATTTTAGGTGAGAATTTCACGTTATTGGTAGATGAAGGAGACAGCGGCCGCGAAGAAAATGTTCCAGGCTCAGAATCTAGTCATGAGTCAACGGGATATTGCAAGTTTTGCGATTCGATGGACAGAACATGATCAAACAGACAGAGAGTGGGATGACAGAGTTTGAACATATTCTGCATATAAAGATGACTATTCTACAGCGTTTTTTTAAGGGAGAAAGATTGCACGCAAAGTCAGGGTAATTTAAAGTTGGTCATTGACCTCCACCACATGAGCCCCAGAGCCTTCGCCCGATTCCCTCTCCATAAGAGCCATTAGGTACCCCCGACATAACCACTTGCGCAGATACGTAAATCTCCCAGCAGAAAAGGATACTCGTACGTAGCCTGCCTGCCGACCTTGATAGTCGCGGGTCGCCGACCGAGTGCGTCAATCTTGTCCCTCCACCCCCGGATCCTCTCCACCCACGCATCCTGCAGCTCAGGCCTGATCATGGCCAAGCCATCCAGGCCCTGGCACACCATGACATTCTCCCACAGGCGCTGCCGCCAATCACCCTCGTCCCCCTCGCCGAACCACCACGTGTCCAGGAACCCTTGCTCAAAGTCGTCGCCGGCCTTTTGCCTCACACGTTGCCAATGCGGCCTCCACCGGCTGCTCCGAAGTACCCATACCAGCGCGACGTTGTTGTTGCCGAAGCGATGGGCGTAGTATCCCTCGGTGTCGCGGGCGTACGGCCCCACGGGCTCGGTGGCGCGGCGCGGGTCTAGGGTCCCGCCTTCGGAGCGGGCGTCCAGCGGCGACGTGTGGCCCATTTGGTCGCAGGCAAAGTCGGGCACGCAGTACTTGATGAACTCGAGGCGGGTCTCGACCGACAGGGCGCGGTGCTGTAGCCTCTCCTGCTGCTTCTCTTCCTCCTGTTCCTCCTTGTCCTCGGCACCCGAGAAGTATTCCCCGCTCACGTAGGCTTCCAGGTCCGGAGCGAACAGCTCGCCGTACGTGGCCAGGTGGAACAGCGTACTGGTCGGGTTCGAGTCGATGGTGTAGGCGTCGTCGACGCCGCCGTCCCAGAAATCGGGCAGCGAGTACCACTGTTCGCCGACGCATTGGTCGATGACGTTTTCGACGGGGTTGAGTACCGAGAAACGCATGGCGTGGAGCTCGCGGATGCGGTCCATGGTCAGGCCGCAGTGCTGCAGCGCGAGGTGCAGCATCCCATCCACTCCATTCTTCAGCGCCGCCGCCAGCGCCGCCTCGTTGGATGCCGAGATCCGGGCCCAATTCCCCAGCTCCCGCGCCGTGGCGGCGGCGAGGAAGTCGGGCGACGGGCGGAAGAAGGTGCTCGACTGCGCTGCCGCCAGGTTCAGGATTGTGTTGGGCGGCACCGACGCCAGCGTCGAACGCAGGCCTCTACATGTTGACGACAGCGCTGTGTAGTCCTCGATGTTGTGCAGGTGGTCTGCGATGAGGAGCAGAATCTCGTTGGGGAGAGACGTCAACGCCATGGCCGTGTTGGAGGTGCGTCTTGAATGCCGAGTCGAACAAGTCATCCGTGGCCTTTGAACTGGGACTGATATTCAGCCGGAATGGGTCAGCGTTACCGGATTGAGTCACCACCGAATGGGCTGCAAGAACATATGACGTCAGCCTTGGATTGGGGACAAGAGTATGACAGGCTAATTTCAGTTAAGCTTTTAGTGTCTAATCTTTTACCCCCATTGGGTATCCTGGAATTTGTTTCGGTCATCATCCTTTGCTCTTTTGATAGGGTTATGGCCTCTTCAGGCCAGGTTGGCAACCAGCCATCGACGCCCCACCCGTTCTTACCCTACACCATGCGCAACCAGTTCACAATCAAAACGATCCAATGAAATGAAAACTGAAAGGATTTCCGTAACACAGTAAAAAAGGCCGTCAAAGTCTTCCATAATAGCGTTCTTAATTTCTATTATTATTTTTTTTGGATAGCTATCTAGTGATCTACGTTCAACCTTGTATGTGAGGACTCATTATTCTCTTGACTCTCTCACGAATGGTGCTATTTTTTCACGAACACACTGAACTGAGTTAAATTTCAAACCAGACCAATAACAATTCTGTCCACCTTGCATAATCCCGAATCATACTGAGATTTGTAACCCGAAGACACTAATCTTCTAGCAAGCCCCGACCATCGCCCATTTTATGAACTTCCTTGCAATATAACAGCAAATCCATAAAGCTTGATGCTTATCGGGGCCGAATCGAGCCAACGACGTCGGAAAGGACTACTCATGGTGGACAATGTGCAATCGCAACTCTATGGGAACATGTAGAAATCAGAAATGTTGACCTGGAGTTGTTTCGGAAAGGAGAGTATTTGGAGCATATGATAATCGCATGGGCCCGATAAAAACAGGTAGCGTGGCACAGCCGTGATGTAATTACACGAGATGAGCTCCTTGAATATGGATTCTTTGCTTCAAGCCAAGTCAACATTTCGCTTGGCGTGGACGAGGTGGGCCGTTGATGTTGAAAAGGAATGCACCATAAAAAAGGAATCAACGGCTTCCCCCCCCCCCCAGTAACTTATTCCTGAACCCAATGCTTAACTGACTCATCTGCTGTGACCGTGTTGAATATCACTGAAGCCTAAGCCGTGAGTCATTGCCAGAATATGCACGGAAATCGCAGCGATGCGCGGCAACGAGTGCATTGAGCCAGTAGATGGCAGAAAATTCATGACTACTTGTATTTAAGCGATATGAGAAAACCCCGACACAAAATATCAAAGGAAAAGAGAGAACAAGACAAGGGCAGATGGAGTGCCAAGGTGGGTGGCGTAGGCGAGGCCTTAGGCCACCACGATGCACTAGTGAATCCAGGCGTGTGGTGCTAAAAAGCCGCCAGCACCTCGGCTGTGGCTGAAGCTGTTCAAGACATTGCAAGTTGCAACCCACCCCCTTAATTCTTCACACTCCTTCTTTTCATCTTGGTCCAATCCGCCAAGAAGACAACGGAAAGCACGGCATATCTGCGAAAGTTGCCTGACAAGAAAAAAATCCAAATGGGCTGTGGCTGTCTTGATCCACTCATCCTCAAGCTGAAGCACCGCGGGAGCTCGGCGCGCCCAGTCACGACGCCATGGGGCCTGCGCATCACCGCCGCTGACCTGGCCAAGCTGCTGCAAGGTTTCGAGTCGCAGCAGATGGAGCAGAAGTGGGACATGAAGGTCGAAGGGCCCGACGAGCAGGGCGTGTCCCTGATTCGCATCACCCGGAGCTGGACCGGCTACGAGGTGTACCAAGTCAAGGTGGTTGGAAAGGTGCACGAGGCCGGTGGTGGTGGTGGTGGTGGTGGTGGAGAGGAGGGAGAGGCAGAGCAGCAGGATGGTGCTGAGATTGTGGAAATCACATGGGATCAAAAAATTGACGAGACGGAAGAAGAGGCCAAACACACGGCCGCTATGCTCTTCAGAGGGTTGCTGCGATGTGAGCTCAAGGGGTTTCCTGAGACAACATGGTAGATGGCTGGGGGCTGGTGGTACCCAGTACCAGCCGTCAACATGACGGTCTTATGGTTACACCACCATCTGCGCGTTTCCTTTTTCACCACACTCGCATCCTTGTATTGGTCCTTGGCAGACGCGGGCAACGGCGAAAACAAATCAGACAAGCTTGCATTTGGGCCCGTTCCCACTCTTCAGCGCATCCGTTCCCACCCAGTGCCATCCCGTCCCCACACACTCGTCCGTGCCGCGCAGAGTTATGGAAGTAATTGTTTTAGCCAGCGTCTATGTATGGTCAGTGTTAATTTTTTTTTTTACAAACTCTCCTCCAGCTCTACCACTTCCTGGTACATATTGGTGTACTTTTCAACTTCTGCCGGTGATGGTTTTGGCAAAGGCCGTCTGCCTACGCCTCCGTACCCGAACCAGCTCTCCAGTCCAACTTTAAGGCCAACGACGCCCCCTTCAGCGACGGCCTGGTCTGCCCTTGAGACTATGGCTTGGATTTTCTGCGCTTCCTCCAATTTATTTGCTCTGTACAGGTCGAATATCTTGATGCACGCTTTAGGAGCAATGTTTCCGAGCCCTGTGATGATGCCGCTGCCTCCAGCAATCAACGTCTGCAGCGTGAAATCCGCGCTGCCGCCCATGCACATCCACCCACTGTTTGGTGTCGTGGCCGAGGCCGCATCAACGTGAGACGCGACTCGGTTTAGTTTTCCAGTGTTTCCGCAAGTGAGCTTGCATCCGACAACGTTGGGATGCTTTGCAATTGAGTTGATGACGTCGCTGCTCAAATCAATCCCACCTACCACTGTCGGATAGTTGTATATGAGGATCGGGACAGGGCTCTCTTCGGCTATGTCGTGAAAGTAGTCGATTAGCACTTTTTCCGTATAGGCCGGCTTAAAGTAACTTGGCGGGAGAACGAGGGCGAAATCGCCACCAGCAGCATGTGCATCTTTACACAGTCGTACCGCCTCTCGGACGGACTGAGCTCCGCACCCAACAACGATGGGGACATGAGGGAACCCAGCAGCATCAAGAGCTCCGCGCACAGTGCAGGTGACGGCATTTCTCTCCTCGTGAGAGAGGTGAGCGGCCTCGCCGTTGCTGCCTTGGACAGTAATTGAGTTGATTCCAGCCTGCGCCATACGAATGGCGTGTTTTCTGATTGTGGCCAGATCTAGATCCTCAGTTCCAGGGTGGAAGAATGTAACAAGAGGAACATTTATGCCAGGAAGCAGAGCACGAAGTGGTCGTGTACCATTCGTAGTGTCCTTGGTAATGGTCATGGTGGGATAGAAAGGTAAGGTAGTGAAGAGTGTTGGAGAAGGCCTCATGCAGGTCTACATGCCATTTGGATTGGAAAAGAAATCAAGTTCCTCGTGCGGGAACTCAAGTAAGACAGCCCTACTTATTGAAGCATGCCAAAAAAAGAATTTTTAAAAAAAAGGCAATGTTGGGTCATCTTATAATCCCGCAATTGGGTAGTTCTGTTGTCTGGTGATTCTACAAATGGATAGTTGTGGGGACGGAAATGGTCATACTGAAGGGTTGAAGTCCCGGCACGGGGCTTAAGGTTGTGGGTCAACTCCGAAATCCGAACGGAGGGCGGCGAAGAAACGGCCCGTCCGAAATGGATCACAAGATGCGGAGAAAATGGTTAGCTTGGCCCTATGCAGCCGTCAGATTGTAAGCTCGAGATGCCCACGCTCTTTTGGCGCGGTATAATTAAAGTCATCTGGCGTGGGTTCCATGTTGTGAATTTTAGGTAGTCTCTTGCGATTGACCACATTTCTGCTCCGCAACATGAATTTTAACATGCCGTCCACGACTGAAAGATCATTCATTTCAGCTGAAAGCGTTCCCTTGGCCCCCGAGGATCCATTGTACGGTATTGTTCAGGCGTATGAAGCGGACACATTCGACGGGAAAATCGATTTGGGTGTGGGGGCATACAGAGACAACGATGGGAAACCATGGATTTTGCCAGTTGTAAGAAAGGTGGGTTTTTGTTGAAAGAATATCCGCGGAATAATTAGGATGACACCTTCAGGCGGATGAAGTCATTCGCAGCGACCCAGACGCAAACCACGAGTACCTCCCTATAGCTGGTCTGCCCAGCTTCATCGAGGCAGCTCAGAAGCTCATCCTGGGACCTGACTCGGCAGCTATCAAAGACAACAGAGTAGGTCTGAGCCGTCCTGACTTCTGCAACTAAATTTGACAATGGAAGGTATGCTCGTTTCAAACTATATCCGGGACTGGCGCAGTGCACCTGGGCGCAGCATTTTTATCCAAGTTCCTCCCGCAACCATGTCCGGATACATACATTTGCACACCATCCTGGCCTATACATGATCAAGTTTTCACGCACGTCAATCTGCCAATCAAGCACTATCCTTACTTTGACACGGAGACCAAGGGCCTGGATTTCAAAGGCATGATATCAACCATCGAAGCAGCCCCCAAACGGAGCATTATCCTTCTGCACACCTGCGCACACAACCCGACAGGAGCCGACCCATCCGAACAAGAGTGGAGGGCTATTTCCAAAGTCATGAAGAAGAATGAGCTTTTTCCCTTTTTCGATTGTGCATACCAAGGTTTCGGCACCGGCGACATCCGCAAGGACATTTTTCCCATTCGTCTTTTCGTAGAGCAGGGATTCGATCTCCTGATTGCTCAATCATTTGCCAAGAACCTGGGACTGTATGGTGAAAGAGCCGGCGCTTTCCATTTCGTTGCATCCCCGGGGCCCGCGGCGGGAGACGTGGTGAAGCGCGTGGCGTCTCAGCTTTCCATCATCCAGCGATCCGAGCTATCCAGTCCCCCAATTTACGGCGCCAAAGTCGCATCTATTATTCTCAACGACCCAGAGCTTCATGAGGAGTGGCAAGATAATCTCCGCACCATGTCTGGTAGGATTAAGGAGATGAGGATGAGCTTGAAGCAGCAACTTGATCGGCTCCAAACTCCGGGCTCATGGGGCCATATCATCAAGCAGATTGGAATGTTCACTTTCACAGGCTTGAACGAACTTCAGGTGCGGGAGCTGAGGGAGACATGGCATGTTTACATGGCCTAGAATGGCAGAATTAGCATGGCGGGTCTCAATACGGGAAATGTAAAGCGGTTTGCTGAGAGCATCGATGATGTTGTGAGACGCCTTGGCTAGGAGTGAGCCAACAGAAACTTGGAATAGGTTATACGATCAAGGTTGGATACAGACACTCTGGTACATCAAGATATGTCATCGAGTTATATGTGCAACTTACTTTCTTCGTGATAATTGATGTGCATGCCTAGTTCCGATCAACGTATGGTTTCTAGGGTGGATGAAAATAATGAGGGAAGCATCAACTAGGTATTCAACCGCTCTGGCCAATTAGCGACCTGGATGTGCCAGCCGGGGTTCGATATGGGCTAGATGAGTCTAGATTTCTTATCAGCCTGGCTGAATTATGCCGATTGCCGTTTCCCTCCGCTAGCAGCGGTCATGTGTGGCTTGTGCTTAAGAAAGAAGATCCACTTACACGCGTTAGCCAAGGCTAACTTCAGCCGTACCTCCAATAGTTCAGAAGCCACTTTCTGCCTGAATCTTCATCACTGGGTGGTCTCGCCGGGGCTCAAACACCACTGTGATTCATGGAGATATTCTCTTTTGGGAAATGATGAGAGCCTCTGTTAGAAAAGTGCCGCGTGCCCTCCCAGTCGATCACCTTTTTAGTGAAAACACATGTGGTACATTGCTTTTGCTGGCGCGCATGATCCTTGCAAGCCTCAGTAGGCTTTACTTGTCAAGGTTAGAGACTAACAGTTGAGGCGAAATGTCCAACTTGTGAGTGGTTGAAAGAGTTGCCACCGGCTGGCATCCTGCGCCATTATCATTGCTCAGGGGCTGCGCGCATGCACAAGCGCTCATGCAATAGATTGATACATATTAAGAACGACACATGGCCGCCTTATAGCCACAAACCTTGGCGTTTTTTGTCCTTTCGCTTTTCAACCGTTCTACTCGACGCACTCCTTGCGATCAAATGCGTGTTTCACTTTCGTCGCTTGCCTACGGCCTGCTGCTCGCTCAGGTCCCCGCCTCATTGGCGGCGCCGAGCGGGCCTGCTGCCGTAGCTGAAACCTCTACATTCATCACCAACCCGAACCCTGGAAGTTCAGACTCAACGACATCCTCCACTACCGCTGATGCTCTGTTCGCAAGGAAAGCAATCACCGCAAAAACAATCCCCGCTACTTGCGCAACCCTCAAGCATACGAAATGGGCCGCTGTGTGGGGTAACTACGGACCATTTGCGTCCCAGACCTACGCCACTCCAAACACTGGCGCGTATGCTGGCACATATGGGCTGTTCAGCAAGAAATCTACCAACAGTGCGTCGATTACCTTTGGTATCGAATCCACGACTGCGCGCTTCCACGTTGTCCACTCTGGCAAGAAGTACTACCTCGGCATCAAGTCAGAGGTCGGCGCGGGCTACCATGTGGCAGACTTTTGGCCATCTTCCCTCATGACAAAGGACAAGCTTTCTTACGCCCTTTGTGTTGAATGCTCAAGTGGAATAATTCAGTGTTTCACAGAAAATACTGGCAACCAATTGTACTTTCTCTTCTCAACAAAAACCGGTACTATATGGACAACGGAGAAACCCAATCTGACTGGTCTGTCTGGTGTCAGTTACGGCACGCTCATGGCAACCAACGCGTTAGATTGAAATGATTTTGGAAAAAGATTTGTTTGGAGAAAAGAGCACCTGGCTAAAGTGCTCGCAGATAGTTCTGGATTAAGCATAAACTGACATTGGGATTATATTGTTGCCTGCGGTGAGCCGAATGGACGCGATATTGTCTTTTGTGATGTAAGCCTTCAGGTAGCGGCAGTGAGAAATGATTTGAGACGGAAACAATGCTATGACCAAATAGGGAAGACATGATGGAAGAGACGGCCAGATGGTGAGAAATACCTAGCTAGAGTATGGCTATCTATATCAATGTAAAATTCTGCACGATTTTCATTGTCATTGAGACGATCTGAATTTTATACTATGGCTCGTGGGGCGGAAACCCCTAGGTGATCCGGTCTGGACATGGAAGCAGAGCTTTCTCTTATTCTGCCGGTGATATTTAGTTCGTACTCTAGCAAGGTTGGAGGAGGCTCACATCAAACCTCGCCCCGGAAAGAATCTTCCTCTGACCTTGGGGGGGGGCGGGAGTCTCAAGACACTTCTGATGTTCTTCAGGGCCGAGAGCAACCATGGTATTTGAAATCAAGTGAGATTGTGTGATACACGTCTTGGATTACAGGCTATCCTATAATGTGATGTGATTATCCGATTCACAATTTGCACCACCAAACTGTCTCATTGTGGGATGTGATTTTGTGATAGAATTTCGGGGGCTTTGATAGTTGCACGTAATCTTTTTACATTTTGTAAGTATGGATCAGTAGCTGGAATCTAGTTTCAGCAGCACACAGGCTTGAGGCTGAGAAATATGTAGGGAAAGCAATAGAGAGCCCTACCAAGGTCAAAGAATGAGATACAGCAAGCAATTGGATGGAAAGTATTGTGTCTTATACCAAAAAATGAGGTACTGAAGACTACCCATGGGTACCTACAAAAGCAATATCTACCGCCTAAAATTACCGCACTATGCAAGTAGAAGAAACCTTTGCGTGATATGTATCATAAAAGCAACATCACAAGACATCTGGCCACCGCATGTCTCAGTCCCATCACATCTCCATCGTCCACCAAAATCACGATCGATAACGGACCGAGGAAGTGATGAGCTTGGTCAGATGTACAAGGCTCGTTGTTACGGGCTAACTGGATTTTATAAATGTGACAAGAGCGGTATTCTGATATTTTGGGTAATTCTCATTACTTGGAGGTATTGAGAAGAGGCTGAGCCAACATGATTCTCAATATACTTATCTCTGTCATTTTTGGTCTTTATCTGGTCACCATTACTTCACCTACCGGCCCTTACATCCTGCTGGTAGGCTGCGAAGGCTCAGCCTGCACGTACCAGTACCTCTCATTGGCCATAGATTTAATTTTGGCCGTTGTCCTTTGTTTCCTGCTCCTATGCAATCTTGAATATCGGTGGATTGCCAAGAACTACTCGTTTCCTTACGCCTTTCATCCAACACGAAATATAGGGGCCGAGGCTCTCGATTTCCAACTTCTTCTCTTTGAGGTATACCACCTCCATATACTTTCAAAAATAATACACATTGGTACTTTGCTACCAGAACAGGCCCTCTGGCTATGCATTGTTCAGGGGACCTTTGGCCTGACTGGCTTAGCTGTCATTAACGTTTTGCTTGCCATGCAAGCATTTAGCTATGGTGATGGGCTTTTAAGTTCCATCATAACTATTTTAAACGCCGCGTTCTCCATAGGAGCTTGCTTTGGTTCTCAGAGACTTTCAGACTTCAATCTCCTTGAGAACAGCAAGATATGTCTCGTGCTCCTTTCAGCTTTGCGGGCCGCCTCGCATGTGCTGGAACCGCTTCCTCCCGCCTATGACCATCAAACCAAGACCTTTCATAGTAGGTTCGGTGTGCCTGGCACCGAGTTTCTCGTTTCAAACAAACGATATGCCTTGTGGCTTTTTTTGTTTGGAACTATTCAAGAGGTAGCATCAGGAATACCAGGTCGCCTCTTCAATGTTGCCGTTGTGAGATGTTTGCATTATCTGGGATATCGGAGGAGGCCGATTTGGGATGTTGTACTGGCACAAGGGTGGGCTTGTGAGGCCCTTGGTAGCGGTGTAAAAAGCTATCCGAAGGATGGACTACTTGCACAGACCGCGTGAGGGTGATATAATAGTCCTGATTCTCTGTTCTAGTCTGCCGTTCTTTTGAAGGCTAGTGGCTGCTTTATAATGCATAGAGCTTATCCATAGAACAACAATTTGGGTTATTCGTTATGTTCATCATGATCAATCTAATCTAATTCAAATAGTTTCAAACATGCACCTGAAAACCTTTAATTTCTTAATAGCAAGATTTGAGCTTCGGGAATCATTCGTTGGTGGCCAGTCAGCGGGGATTTGGTCTTTGATCCTGTGCACAAATACGAGGTTCTTGATAGCCGTCCAATGCCTCGGCGTCGATGAAATCTTTTGTCGACCACCAGAGGTCATATAATTAAGCAAAAATCAGTATTTCCTGCGCAGCTGACACTTGTTGTAAATGTCAGATCTTTTCCAGCCTACAATATCATTTTGAGGTAGGTTTTCAGGCTGATTGGAATAGTATACTATTGCTTCCCCATTGATTGAATCTGGCGCTGATACCAAAGCTGGAACCGATTAGTGACATTGCAGCAATTACACTTACGGGAGGCAGGTGACTTACCGATTCGGCACTTATACCAATAAGCTTGACCCCGATGTTGTTTGCTAACCATGATGACTGAATTTTACGAGCATAGATCTTGGCATGGCTGTTGCTAATCTTGAGATTAAGAATGATTCTTTTTGGGAGCCACGGGTCTAGCGCAGCGGGCCGACCAATTCCTATGAGATCACAGTGTCCCTCGGAAACAGCGGCTTCCATTGCCTGACGGCTACGAAAACCACCAGTAACCATAAGTGGAATATTCGGGAAATTTGATCGAATAACCTTTGCGAATTCTAAGAAAAACGCCTCC
Source organism: Calonectria pseudoreteaudii (assembly GCA_001879505.1). NCBI lineage: Eukaryota > Fungi > Ascomycota > Sordariomycetes > Hypocreales > Nectriaceae > Calonectria > Calonectria pseudoreteaudii. The sequence continues at coordinate 484,946 of KV875250.1, read as the reverse complement.
CGTGTTGCTGTACGGGCTGACGTAAAAGTGTCGTTTGTGTCAATTCCAGTAGACATCTGCCAGGTAAAGAAAGATGTTAGCAATAACGCCTGAAGCTAATATTTCCACACATACAGCAGGGTTCTCATAACTACCGCCACTAATTTCAAGGAAGTCAATTCCAGCCTTGGTAATAAACTTTAGCTGCTCATTGCATATCTGAAGTTCCAAAGCAGACTCGTGGTCTACTGAGTTTAGCTTCATACCAATACAAAATGTCTTGGGAACCACTACGCGGATGGCATGGATGATATCTACAACAATCTTAGCACGGGAGGATGGTGAACCACCATACTCGTCTGTTCGCTGATTCGAGTTTTCTGAAAGAAATTGAGCAAGCAAGTATCCATGTGCAGCGTGAATCTCTATGCCGTCAAATCCAGCTTCGGATGAAAGTTGGGCCATGAAAACAAAGCCATCAATAACCTGCTTGATATCTTGGGTACTCATTTCTCGTGGGGTACCGAATACGATAGAACTAAACAACGAGGCCACTGGTCCTTGACCGAGATGTAGAGGGATAGCGCTGGACGAAATTGTTTTCTGAAAAAAGCCACGACTGCCAGCACCGACAGGAGATTGCTTTCCCGGATGGTTTAGTTGGACAATTGTAGGGGTCCCCCGGGAATTGCAAGCTTTCGCCCACACCTTCCAGGCTTCTAAAGTCTCACGGTAATCGACTGGGCTTTTGGCAGCAATGTCACGGGCCTGGCCCAAATATCTCACATCTACTTGAACATTGCCTGAAGTTGAAATTAGAATCTGCAGGGCTATAGCTGGTTAAGCATCCGCGCGTACCTGTTATCACCAAGCCCCATCCCCCTTCGGACCAGTGACTGTATGTAGTCTGATACTGAGTACTGGGAAGCGAGTTTTCATCCGCCATCCCTTCAGCCATAGCTGCTTTTGCGAGGCGGTTGGGTAACGTGAGACCGCAGTTTAGCGTCAACGGTGAAGCTATTTTCAGTTGATCCATGATGTTGGATATTGGACCAGGTTATCAACAAAGAAAGTCCTATTTCTAAAATTTGCTAGGATGTCAGATCGGCTGGAGGGAATAACATGGTTCTTATGGAATAGATTATTTGATTGCACTGGTGATTCAGGTTCTTTGATTCAAAATTTCAAGACATGTTCAAATGAATCACAGACAATGCTTCGTCTTCAGGTCACGGCCCGTCGGTCTAACAATTTCCCCATTGGAGACGCGGGGGCATTGCGCCTTGTTCTGCAAAGACATTTCTGCCACAAGCTTTGACTGCATCCCCTAGCAAGAAATGACTTTCGCAATCCTTGTGTTCTAGCTAACATCGATCATGCGTAGCAATCTTATATTTCGGGGCTCCAACAGAATAACCTTGATACTGATTACTGCTACGACATCATTGGAGCACACTGGAACTAAAGTTTTGGATAAACCGAATTTTATGATTCAATGAATCATTACAGCATTAGAACTACCAAAGCTTAACATATGTAAGGAACCGTCTCCAGCGACTCATAGCGTAGTGCTGGTCTAACTGGTTCAGGTCTTCCGCGCTGAGGACGCATCGACCAGTTTGAAGATCAGCAGTTCTGAGATCCCGCCAAGTTGTGCGCTTCGCCACCTTGTAGACAGCTGTAAATACAACGATGATAATGAGGCCAATGAGGTATTGGAAGAAATTATTCGCACTAAATCCCGAACCATTCTACAACAATGTCAGACTAAGGCGGATCCAGGACACCTGACTAGGACTCACCACAGGATCAATGCCAGCGGCTACACAGCAGACGAAGAGCATAATGGAAACTATCATGGTGAAGGCGGGCGCAAAGGGCCACCAGATGGACGTCCAAGCGTACCGCTGAGTGAAGAGTTGGTCCTCCTGGACCTTGATGGCTTGTCGAAATCGGAAATTAGTCAAGGAGATGATGAACCACACTGCGAAGTAAGAGGCACTGGTAATGGACAATAACCAGTTAAAGCCTACCTTACCTCCGGAGCTCAAGTTGATGTAGGTGAGAAACACTGCCACAACGATGGTGATGAAAAGGGACCATCTGGGTCTGCCTTTGTCGTCAACCTTGGCAAAGGCTTCGGGGATGAGTCTCTGGTGGGCCATTGTTCGTAAGATTCTAGAAGCCACATATATGGATTCTGAGGCAATGGCCAGCAAGCCACATATCATGCCCGCATTGAAAAGGTCAGGGAGGCCTTTAATACCAGCATCTTGTAGAGCAATGACAAATGGGGAAGCCGCGATACCGCTGCTTCCAAGCAATCGTTCATCAGTTGAGGGAACCAAAATGGTAATGAAGACAATGCTGATCATGTAAATGAAGTTGACTCGGAAAGGTACGAGTTTGGTGGCATGAGCCATGGAAAAGCGTGGGTTTTGCGCCTCCCCTCCAATAATTCCAACTATTAAATAATTAGCGACTATATTTACCATGATATTCAGGGATGCCAACTGAAAACCTGGTCGCTAACGGCCCAGAGCGCCAGCAATGCTGAGTCTGCAAACCCCTGGAATTATCCTTTAGCAAATCCTGCGAGTGCGAGGACCTGACGATCTTACAGCGAAGCTATTCTTGAAAGCTGGGAGTTCGGTCCAGGTTTCGTCTTTGTGAACTTTGCCCGTGGGCCCAGCGCCGAGTGTCAGTGCTAGCGAAACAACGATGATGAGAAGGAATACGATGATCTTGATCAAGGATGTCACGTATTCGAACCAGGCGAACCATTTATTTGGAAAAAAGAATATGGCAACGCATGCAACCAGAAATATTGTCACTAGCAAAATTAGCAACGAACGTGCTTCATGTTTGGGGGGTATATCTCACGAGATGCCCCTTCAGGAAAGTCACCATTTGTCCACAGTTGTAGCAGGACATGAAAAAAGGTGGCTTCCGCTCCAATGACAGCTGTCCAACCTGGCTACCACGTAAGTATCTTTATTACTTATTCTGTTCCACAGGAACTCACCTAGCCACTCGGCAAACCCTGCACCAAACGCGATTGCAGGGCCTACCCAACGATCTGCAAAGTCGATGAAGTTGCCTGAAACAGGAAACGCAATGGTCATCTCGGACAACGTTTGAAGCACAGTCCAGACGGTGGCGCATAGAATCCCGTAAGCAATCACCAGGGTCCCAGGTCCGCCGTTGGCCAAGGCTTTGCCGGTTGTGATAAAAAGACCACTGCCGATGTTGGAGCCAAGGGAGATGACCTGCATCATATGTTACTCATGCGCGTAGACTCGGTAATTTACGGGTCGGGAACTGCGAACGTGAACTTGTCTAGGTGTAAAAGATCGGTGAAACTGTCCATTTCTGTTCTCCTCGGCATCATGCACAATTCCGGAGTTGATACTCGGCGTAGGCTCACATATGGATGTCTCCTTCTTTGTAAACTGAGACATGCTTTTTCTTCAAGCCCGTGCTGTATTGGCAGAGTCTTTGAGATGTATGGGTCAGGGAATGGAAACAAGTCACAAATCATTCGCGAAGCAGCCCAACGTGCCTGTGGTCCTCTCAGGTAAAAAAGGAAAGCCAAAATGCGGGGAATCCTGCTCTAAAATACCCCAAGTTCTCACCGTACCTTATCTCTATGGGCCATGTTCTGATTCCTTAGATTGTCACAAATGACCCCAGCGATGCTTTCATCCCGAAGACACGGACCGCTCACGTGAACGGAAGGCCGTATTTTCTCACTCACCGGCTCCGCGTCATATAACCGCGTTAAACTTTGGTTAGCCTTGGATGAAATCGGAAATATAAGCACCGTGGCCCAAGCTCAGTCGTGGTAATGTGGTCGAATGGAAGTGAAATATCTCGTCTTGTTTCTACAGTTGCCTCGGCGAGCATCTGACCCGAACAACAACTCATCTGTGCATCATTCTATCTGACCTACATGATGGATAAAAGTAGCAAAATTGTCATCATCGGCGCGGGCATCTTCGGCCTATCCACGGCTGTGCAGCTTGCAACGGAGGGCTATGGAGATATTACCGTGGTTGACAGGCACACGCCTCCCGTGGGTCATGGTTTTGCTTTTTTCCGATTAAGATTTATGCTCACCCTTGCAAGGTACCGGATGGATCCAGCTCGGATATTTCTCGTGTCATCCGATTTGACTATGCGGACGAGGAGTATCTGAAGCTCGCACACGAGGCTTATCTGAGGTGGGCGCGGTTTCCGCGGTACAAATGAGTATTTTATCCCGCCCCCTACATCCTTGTCGGAACCGACAACGGAAATGTTTCTTGGATTGACAAGACAACTTCGGCACTTGACAAGTTCAAATTGCCCTGGGAAAAGCTCCGCAATGCTGCCGACACAAAGAAGCAGTTCCCCATATTGACCGGAGATCTGGCGTCTCCGGGATTCATGGGTTACTACAACGAGAACGCTGGGTGGGCAGATGCCAACAAAGCCGTTCACCAGCTCCGCGATGAGTGCCTTCAACTTGGCGTATCCTTTATCTGCGGAGCAATGGGTACGGTTAACCGCTTGGTCACTGATGATTCAGGAACCATCAAGAGTGCCCAGACACTGGCTGGCATGTCCATTGAAGGTGACCAGTTTATCCTGACCATGGGCGCTTGGGCCGCCAACCTTGTGCCCATGTACAATTCTACTCTTGCTACTGCACAAGTTTTGGCCTACACGTCTCTCACTGACAAGGAGATGGAAAAGTACAAGAGCCTACCCATTTACGCAAACTTTTCCACCGGGTGGTTCAACTTCCCGCCGCACCAAGACACCAAGACGTTGAAAATGGCTGTCCACGGGTGGGGCTACACATGCAGTCCCCCCAAGCCGGACGTCGTAGCTGACAAGGAATGCATCTCCTCGCCACCGCTAGCGTCCCGTCAGCGCCCCAACTTTTGCCCAGAAGACGGAGAGGAGAGACTAAGACAGGGACTTCGCGAAATTTTACCCGAGCTAGCCGACCGGCCGTTTGAAAGGGTGGCAATGTGCTGGTGCAGTGATAGCCCGACCGGTGATTTCATCATGGACTATCACCCGGACTACAAAGACTTGTTCTTTGGAGGAGCAGGCAGCGGCCAGTACGTATCGAAGGATTCATAGAGAAAGGGAAGACTCTAAACTGACTCATTCGAAAGTGCTTTTAAATTTCTGCCCGTCCTTGGCGAATGCATGGTACGCGCCATCAACAAGGAGCTTCCAGAGAGCTTGAGGACCAGGTGGCGTTTCAGAACGGAATATCAGGGCCAAGAAGACACATTCCTGGGAGATGGGAGCAGAGGCGGCCCCGTTAGGAGAGAGTCAAACCTGCGGGAGAAGACCAAATTGAGCTCGGAGCCGACGGTTAAACTGTAGCCACGTGGCGGCCATCATATAGATACGTCGATTATTTGAAAATGAATTTCCAGCTTCATATCACAGCTAACATCGGCTTAATTTCATAATGGTTTTTGAATTGGACTTTTGATCGACATCGTGGAAGACGTGTTGGCAATATAGGTGCGAGGAGGTGAAGAGTAAAGACGAGTTCCCGGTGAATATTAGTTCACCCCTATGTGTTGATATAGCCACAATACAAAGGTAAGAGCTTTATGAAATGTGCGATCCGCGTAAGAACAGGTCTATCTAGGCCATTCACGTTGCAAATGACGAATGACATTCTGAGGGTCTCTACGGCGTTGAAGGGCCTTTTGAGTGGAAACAATGATCCATTAAGCTAGAACACATTATCTGGAAGAAAGTGAGCAATTAGATCATCTAGGCAGAGTTGCTCAAGATCCTCAGGGCTGGACCAGAAAGAGTCTTGACAAAGACTCGAGGGCTCTTCAACTGGTTGTCCAGAAGCCTTGTTCGTCGACAGGGGTTGAATAAAGTGTGTAGTGATCCGCATGCTCACGTCCAATGAAAATTCAGACGGCCCGTTGATCTTATTAGGGGGTGTTGGAGGCTTCATGCGATATATTTTGAGATCGAGTACGGCCCAAAGCAGTCCGGGTTGAAAGCGCACCGAAGGACCCTCATCACCTCCCTGCCCGTGACCAGTATCCTGGATAAATCTGAGACTCTGCAGCATTTCCAGCTTAAGAGACGATCAGCTATTGGTCCGAATTGCAAGCTTGTCCCTCGGTGTGCTCTGCTCAGCTGCGGACTACACACCTTTTGTGCCATATGTGGCCATGCCTTAGAGTGGCGACCCAAAAACCCTTCACACAATGCCAAGTCCTCCTTTCCTTTATTCGAGACTTCCGGGTCGTGTGCCAACTGGAATAACCATGGGATGGTGGCCGTTGCTGCCACCAAATGACCAATCAATGGATCTGTCACTTCAAGCTTCTGAGTCTCGCACATGCGAAGCAGACCAAATACCCATCCAGAATGAAACAGGGCCAGGTCGACCGTTTGCTGAAGAAATAATCGGGATTGAGTGGTGGTGGGGCCATGCTTCATTGCAACAAGGTGAAGAAAAGGATGGTTAAGATGGCAGGTATGGCGTGCGAGATTACCTGCATCAATATCCAAAGTACCCAATACTCTCTTTGCTCTGAAATCTCCGCTGATCTACGCTTTGAGAAATGATTATTTCTCAATAGGTGACAGTGCGAAAGTTGAGACTCGTGCTCGAATAACTTGGCACTCAGCTTCGTATGCATTGAGTCGGGAGCCCAAGGGTTGCCTCCCTTGCCACGTCGTACTTGTTGCAGATAGAAGGAGAGCTGTTCCCATAGACATACCATTTTTATGTAGTGCGTAGTAATTCCAGAATCATCAATGTTGTCATCAGAGTTATTGCACAGGTCTGGCGGGCAATCTTCATTGGTGTGGGAAGCGAGGGCAGGCGGCGGAGGGGCACTCGGCGGGTACTCGACAACCTCATCGTCTTCTATCAGGGGTGGCGGTTGTGGGCTAAATATTTTCTCTAGGACAATAACGCCCCAATGGCATCTTGAATTGAGCTTGCTATCGGCCGAATCCAAGGTCGAGCCATGTCGAGAGAGATTTCGGAATCCTTCCAGCCGGGATGCGGTTCCAATTGTCATCCATGCTTGACTGGGTTTGCACGCTATATTCTGTCAGTCGCGCGTCGGTTTCGGGGAGAAGGACTGTACACATTCTTACCCCATATGTTTTTCAATGCTAGCAGGCAAAGAGCCTGCACAACTTCTGCGTTTGGCACCCCTTTACTGGCGAGTGCTTTCACCATGCTTTCTGCAGAACTAGCATAGAATTCAACAGCATCCGCCTCTTTACCTCGGTAGAAGTCGTGATCCGTAAAGCATATGGTGAGGGCGAGAAAGCTCCATAGTAGGAATGGACAGGATATGAGGCGATCCCGAATGTCTTCCAAGTCAAATATGGGCAACGGCTGAAGGTGCAACCTTTTGGCATAGACTTGGATGAGATCTCCCAGAACATCTGGAGGTGGGTTGGGTCTGGAACACATAGTCAACATGGATAACTGAAGGAAGCTCTCATATTAAGATGTACTCGGCTAGAGAAAAACAGGGTTTGGACTGTGCCTGAGATGAAGGCGTGATTTGCGGAACCAGGCCTTCATTTGAAGATGCGGATCGTAATTGAGGATGCTCAAGAGGAGCAAAGTTGGGAGGATGTTCCGGAGTAATGGTTGATTGCCTGGGTGGTCAGCAGGTCATGCGAGCAGCAGATTGCCTATAGGCAAGGCACATTCCAAATGTTGTTACCTTTCTCTCATCATTTGGGACTCAAGAAGCCCAACCATGTCCCTCAAGGTAGACTTCTTTGCGCTAAACGGTCCTCATCTTAGGCCAAGATTCTGCTAGGAAATACGACAGATTCTACCCACGTCTTGACGACCCCGGTGTGGGGTGTGTTTGGGCTATAGCCGCATGGCTGATTGAGGCGTTTACAAAAGGAGCATGCAGGCCGTTCACCAGTGCATTTGCTCTTCTTTCGGCTGTCGTCGGACGGGATAGTAATTTGCTCCTAAACACAGCAAGGGAGGGTCTTACCGGCAAGGCTCGCAGGCCTGTCGACTTCGGACCTCCCGATTGGCTGGCACCTGGATCATTTTCACCGTTTCGCAAACCGTTGCGACATGGAATCTCGTGTTGGTCCATGGAGCGGCAACGGCTGAAGACTGATGATGCACGGAACGGGGGCTCCACTGAGACCAGCGAGCCGTGCACGTGACCGGACCGGCCGCTAGCTTCGTCCCGCACAACGCTAATCGGTCGGGGGCAGGGCCATCATGGTCTCGACCCGGCAGTTGCGAAATAAAGTTGGGTAGGGTGGAGGTGGCAATGGGGAACAAGGACTAGTTTTCAAGACGTCCAATCATTTTTGCGCTGAAAATGAGTTGGATGTCTCGACAGTGTCGAGCACATTGATTTAACATCACTCAGAACATCTAAATGATTCATGAGCAAGTGCGGAATTGCAGCGTATGCAGGTTTAGGCAACAGACCATAGCGGTATTGAGATGATTTAGGTGGGCGGCTTTGTTTGCACTGAAGCAGGTGATGAATAAAACATGAATTAAGTCACTTTCATTCTTAAGCAACTATCTGTCATTTCCAGGAGATACTTCCGGTATCGCCATCACTCATGAGCATGAGGCCACCCTGTCTCAGCTCCAGCAACGCTCAACATCATTTTGCATTCCACTCCAAATTGCCTACTGCATGTTTCACATATTCCCACCGAGCAGATCCATCAAGGACATATGGCCACCTTGGGAGCCTGATTCCATGCTGGCCATGAGGCCCATCATCTGGGATCCGTCCTGGCCGCCGGGCCCGCTGCCCAGAACCGCCTCGGCAAACATGCGGAGCTGCATGGGGAACTGGGGGTCACCGTAGCGCTTGATGATGTCCTGCTTCTCAACGCCCCTGTCCAAGCTCTGCCACTCGCCCGAGGGCATGCCAAACTCCTCGCACTCTTCCCTCTTGTCCTCGTTCCACCAGCTGGGGAGCAGCTTGGGTCTGCTCTCGGCATCGTCCAGGAACCGCTCGAAGCCCAGCGTGCCATCGGGTGCCCCGCCGTAGATGCTGTCCTCGTCGGGATCGCCCGTCATGTTGTAGTCGTCTGCGGCGCGGAGGCGGTACGCGTCAATCAGCAGCAGGAATGTGTCCCTCTCGGAGCGGTTGTGCAGCCAGGTTTTGTCGCTGAGGCGCGAGAAGGCGTTCGCGATGCCCTTGTCGACACCCTTGGGTGGGCTCAGGGCGCCCGATGCCTTGGCGTCGCCCCCACCTGGCGTCTTGCCGCACACCTTCTTGTGGGTTTTCCAGTCGGCCTTTTGGCACTCTCGCGAGCAGTAGGGCGCGGTGCCGCACTTTGCGCAGCGCTTGATGCTGACCTCGGTGTCGGGCTTCTGGCAGATGGTGCAAGTGACGGACATGGTGAAGAAATAAAGGGAACCAGTTGCTTTGAGTGGTTTAGATGCGTGGCAGACACCTGACTGGATACTCGGATGGTTTTGAGTGGGAGAGGTGGTGAGAGAGAAGGGAGGGATCCGTCGGCATGTTTGGGTTTGCTCGGGGATGACAACAAAAGCAAACATGCCACGACACCCTGTAGAGCCTGAGGCCACCAAGCAATAGCGCTACGCCGGCTGCATGATCATCTTTGCTTCCGTATTTTCTTCTTTTTTTCCTCCCCTTTGTGCCTTAGTCCTTTTATGTCTGTGGTCCTCTAACTGGGCTCAATCGACACAGCCCATGTTAGTTAGCGATAGGATTATGGGGAACACTCGGCTGCAAGAACAGTCAGTTGGTACCACATAACAGTCGCCAGATGGTGACTAACCAAATTGGGTTGGGAGTCCGGGATATGTACTGAGACACCCACCAATAATGTGTTGGAAGAGACTGAAGTCAATCTCAGCCTTAACGATTGTCATGGATGGATGGCCTGTGTCGCGCGTGCTGGGAAGGGAATGAGTGTCAAAATGGCGGTAAGAATTTAGATAAGGCTTGAACTAGACAACTGCACATTTTAATCATATCTGTGGGTCGCTAGATTCAGGTTTGTCTGTCAGTCAACCTCGATGATAAACCGATCAGAGCCATCTCTCATCCGGTGCTTGGCATTTGAGGTGCTCGGTGGCTGCGCGCCCTGTGGTTTATTCTATGGAATAGGTGTTGAGCAAGGCTGAGAGCAACACACTGGCGTTGCTTATTGCGCTTGTCAAACCCGAATTCTACAATAGCATACCGCCCTATCACCAGCCTAGCAGATAATGGCATGTTTCATAGCCCGCACAGTAGAGGCCTAGAGGCCACTCTCAATCCCTAATCCCCATCTCGTGAACCCCTTTTCTCGCCTGAGGCCCAGCACTTGCTATGATCCAGGTTTTTGGGATGCCCGCTTTCAGGCCCGAGCGTCTAAATTCTCAGCATTTAAAGCATGAACTCAGTATTTCTGCAATTTTCTTTTCGGCAATTCCTTTTAGAAGAGAAATGCCACCAGTGAAATGCCTGCGTCATCATCATCGTTCTGCTCCCCCAGTGCCCAATTCATCCCTCGCCCCCACCATCGACATGTCACAGGCCGACTCCCGAGGAAGGCGACAACCACGATATGTGCCCCTCAGTTTCCCTCTATTCCATCCCGACCTAAGGTATAAAACCAAAAACATGAGCCCAGGTTAGTACCCGATGAAGAGTACTATGGTGTGTACACCACTGAATGTACCGTGTTAACAACACAACCAATCAGTCCCTTCAAGACCGCTGCTGAGGGTGGCCTGTCTGGCGGTTGAAAGGATGCAGAAGGTCTTTTTTGCCGTTTTCTTTTGGTGTGTACTCTTCAACGGGACCAACACAGGGACATGCGATCAGAGAGAATTGTTATTTCGATGGTGAGCAACGGTTCGTGTCCGCTTTGCGTGAACAATGTCCCAAAGCTGAGCCCCCGGTGCGGTCTGTTTTGATGTCGGGCCTGTTGCTAGTCCCCCATGAAGAAATTCGGTGTGTACAAAGTTAGGGACACAATGCCATCAATACCGCAGATGGAAATGTTTTGTTTTTGCAGTCGGGCCAAATACTGGTCCCCCATGAAGAAAGTGTGGGTGAACACATTTAGTTATTTGATGCCATCAGACCCACAGATTGGGATGTTTTCATGTTGGGCCCATTACTGGGCCCCCCATGAAGGACAATGGTGTGTACAATCCTGAAGTTACTGTGCATGAAAGACATCAAGCTGGTTTGTGCCGGAACGCTTCCTTTTATACCTGTAGGGCAACCTTGTGAGCTCGAGATTTGACTCTGAGCCTGTCATGGTCGCGGAGGGGCCCGGTGACTCCCACGATGTACCCATTGTACCATCCAGGTACCTTCTCCATGAGCCAGAATGGTGCAGCGGTCATGTCCAAACTCATTTTCGCCTTGTTCGAACATCGATTCCCAGACCAGGCTACAGGACCTTTTCCACGCTGGTGCTCTCACACCACTCGCACCGCGCCTCGCAGATCGGTGGTTGTGTGCAAAAGTCGCATCAAAATCACTACATGAAACAAGGAATGCCCTTCGGCTGAACTCGAACAGTGTTGCGTGACTCAACACTCAGGCTGCAAACACTGGAGGCAGCCGTCCTAGCGGTGCTTCTGCATGCGCTATGAAAACTTTGGCACAAAGGCTCAGACCAAACCACGCCCAACAAGGTCCATCCCATGCAAACTTGAACCATCCCCCCCTATTCCTAACTCTAACTGTTTGGACAGCGGCTGCCTGGAACAAAGTCTTCATCTTTCCCAAAGGACTGCAGCTTTTCACTTGTCGCCGTTGCATGGTACCCATGGCACGTCAGTTCCATGACCTCTCCAGGTCAATCTGTTGCGCACCTCTTCTCGCCCAGAACATCTCGACCCACCACCTTGCACGGCTGCAGAGCCTCCAAGGGACCAGCGTGGGATTGTACACCAACGGATATGCGAAGCTTTATTGTTGCCTTCGAAAACCTTTCGAGTAGCGCAGGCCTTTTTTTTTACCCGGCTACTTCACCCTTGTGGCCGGCCATCTCCGTTCACATTTCCACAATCCATGGTCAAGAGACATCAGGGTCCCTTAGAACCCATGCAACTATGACTACCAGCCTCCATTTCATGCAAGCGTGACTCTTCAAACGAGCACTGGGTCCCCTGCGAATTCTTTTAGATCGAGTCAATTATCCTGGAATGTGGGTTGCGCTCAGACGATCACTGACTCTCAACCCATGGGGGAATGCATACATCCGTGCCGTACTATCATCTTTCATTATATCAAGTGAAATGATGACTCACTCGATACGACCTGGGGTGACAAAATAGAAAAGATTTTGGACAGCATCTCAACTCATGAAACTTATGCAACCCAAACCATCATATCATTGCACATCATGTGATAACAACGAGCAATGCACACCCAAGCTCGCTCCACAACATACACATGCTTCAATTTCCAAAAGTCCCCTCGCCCAAACGAAATCCACATTCCTTTGATTACGCGTTATAACAGACGTATGAGCTGATCTTGTCGTCGTGGTTGTCAGGGACGTTTGCAGCCCACCCACTAGGGTTAGCCGGAACTACCAAGCTTGCGCCCTGGCAGTTGATGTCACTGTGCAATGTATTGTTAGCAAACCCACCACGCGATTCTCGGCCCTTTGGTGCACACTCACTCCCAGAACTGGCACTTGACGTTTGGTGGGATTTCAAGACTGCTGATCCTGTCATTCCACCAGGCATCATTCCCAACAAAGTTTCCTGGATGACCTTTAGACCACGAACATATCAGATTAAAATGCGAACGGATAAATCTTCCTTACTGCAGCTAGCAGCGGGGGTATCAAATCTTTGAAACGCGCCACCGGTGCCCCTCTTGTTCTCCCAGAAGCCAACGGTAATGGCTTGAGCCATGGTGATTAGAGGAAGAAGAGCGGCAACCTTCATTGTAAAATTGTGTCGGGTGAGATGAATATTAAAAATTAAATGTCCAGGAGCTGATGAGGTGGTGTGAGTAGAAACTCGACTTCACTGGTGCTGGAGGTAGTTATAGAATTATCAACAGACCAATCCAAGTATAGGTCCCAAGAGGTCATTTCCTTCAAAGACAAGGAAAAGCTCCGTCAGCTGTTTACTCAGCGCCCATGTGGGGATTGTCGTCTTTTTCGTATGGATCAGGCCGTGCTCGCCAAGGACACCAGCTCGGCACTCGGCCGGAGTGGGCGGGCACGGGAAGTGGAGCCTCTTAAACGGCTACACGAAAGCCGCCTGCCCTGCAGCTAGGCTATGTATAGATTGTGTGGGGGGTTAGTCTTGCGGCTTTTCAGCTCCAGTGTCTTGGTAAGGCCATCCAGGAACGGCGGCGCCATTGAATACGAGCGGCCGACCTGTAGTCCACCTGTGCCATATGCGGAAAGGATCTGCATAATGCACACTTGGTGTCTCGAGTCATCTCGCCGACAAAACCGATGTTGCAATTACGTAGTTCAAAATTAAGAGGTGTCTTTTTTTTCCAGTAAAGGATTCAAGGTCGATATGCATTATACCAATGTTTGCCCCATTATATTTGAAACGCATAATAGTGCGGCTCGTTTTGCATGTTGGTGATGTAGGGTAAGATTCTACATTCAGTCGTGATGGGGACTTCCCCAGCCTGTGGTTGATCTTCATGCAGATCCGCAATTTCTTGTATGAGATCGTATTAATACTCCGGATTAAATGGTTCCATATTTTCATTTAGCCTGACCAATAATTCGGATAATGAGGTTGTTTGTTCAACATACCTCACGGATTTCGACTGCAATTCACTGGTGGGGCAAGGCTAGGAAAGCGCTCGGCGGAACTTTAGTGAGCATTCGGTCATGTGCAAGTTTTAGTGACTCGCGGTTTCAACTTTCCTACCGGTCGACTCTGTTTCATGATGCCACTGAAGTAAATAAAAAGCATTTTACCTCTAAATTAAGCGTGCTATCCTTTACACTAAGGAACCCAGCCCCGGCCAGCGGGTTAAGCGTGTCCGTAAGGCTAAAAAGTCAGCGATGACCAACCACTTACTCATCTCAGCTAGCGCAATGACCCTGCAAAGCATGCGGTGGTCCAGCAATTTTCAACAGGGCTGGAGTCTTGTGAATCGACAACTACTCAACTGACTAGTATGGGGTTATTAAGCTCGGATATGCATGCTCAAGCATTGGTAATATCTGTAAAAGACATTCGTTCCGTGGGTCTCAAATTACCAAGTGGTTGGAGGTTCAGAACGGAAGACGATAAATACTCTTGAGCTCCTCCGAGCAAGGGAAGTTTTGTCATTGCTCGCCACGGTAATCGATTCATCATTTCTTCCTAAAGATCCCCTTTCTATTGGGAAACCGTCAAAATGCGCGCCGTTACCATTCTGCTGGGGCTCGCCTCCATTCCGTTCCTGAACGCCGCCCCCACCACCACCGATGAGAAGGTGGATTTCGTCGTTGGTGATGCTACAGCTTTCATACCTGCCGAAATGACAGATGAGCTGTGGGATCTGCGTACCGACCCAGACAACGCCGGCAAGAACCTCAAAAGAGATGATGGTGAGGCTCTGGACAAGCGCTTCTACCGTCTTGGAGGCTGCTTCGACTGGCCTTCGGGAACATCAACTTCGGTCAAAAACACCTACTACAACGACTTTTTGGAAGCCGCCAACGTTGCAGCCAACCAAAACACCGTCTTCCGCGTCGAGGCATCTCAGTCGTTCGTGTGGAACTACAAGAGCGTGCGCGTGCTCATCCGCAACCAGAACCGCTGCCTCGTGCGTTGGGCCGCGTGGTCCGATATCCACAAGGTTTTTACCGATGTCTGGAACACTTGCACCAACAAGTCCAACGGTTGGGCTTTCATCAACATGGGCAAGGACGAGGACTTGGTCACTCTTATTACCTGGAACGGGCTCGCTGCGCCTGGCTACACGGCTACTTGCTCAACCACCCCTGACCCAGGCACCTAAGGACGTGCGTTGGGTGATGCTGAATGAGACTTGTTGTGAATGAGACGAGAAGAACCAGTCTTGGTTGAAGGGTTGGGGTTGTTGGTGGAGTCGGCCAATGATAGAATGATGGTAGATAAATTGTCGACGAATTTGTTAATTGAGCTTTATCCCCATTAATGGTCTATCGTAATTTGTGCTAATACCACCTGAATAAGGCGCAATAATCATGATTAATCAAATTAAATTGAACTTAGCAAATGATGCCCCTATAGTATAATCTTTCGCTGTCCTTGAAATCTATTGGTTCTGATCAAATACTACTTGTATGCATCCTTGACTCTTGTATTGTGCTGTCGAATTTACCGTTGTTTTGAGATAGCGCTATAAGCCACAAGGTTCATGGGTAAACCCGTTTCTTTGAACACAATGCAGTATCTTAGAGTTGTTACCGTGTCTAAAACTTGCTTCTTTTCTTTTTAGCTGTAAAATTCTATGAAATAATCATTTGTTATAGTTCAAATCTGGCCAAATACTCTTAAGATATTGCCAACAAAGATCATTAATTATCGGATACTTTAGCACTTGAAAGATCCTTGACCCGGTACAATTGGTCATAAAAGCCAGCAACATCACGAAACAACTTCAAAACACCCAACTTTCGTTGGCCAATTATTTGAGGTTCATTTCGTGTTTCGTTGTTATATATTTCTCGTTCCAATTGATAAAGAGCCTCTTTCATGCCCTGTTGTTCATACTCAGCTAGCGAGATCAAGGTCTGTTTCTTTGCCGAGGTAGGGTCTGTACCCTTTGCACTGCTGCAGCTAGCAAACTCTGGGAAGTGTACAGAATTGAGGTTCCGCTCGGCTGTGTCGCGTGCTAGGGAGCCGTAGTCATTATACAATCGATTGAGCACGGACATGTGACGAGATACAGTGCTGGCTAAATGCTTCTGTGTGACTGTGCTGAAAACCTCTTTGCCATTTCCTAGAAAGGTCGAAGTCAAGCAGAAGGAAAACGCCAGCGAGTATGCGCAAGCCACATGATCAGCGCCGGTAGAGCGTAGCCACTGAAAGAAGGTTCGGCCTGGGGAATGATATATATCCCCCTTGGCATTCGCATCCGCTTGTGCTGCAAACTTGCTGTTATCTGCTACTTGAGTAACGTGCGCGTGGAGAAAGGCCCTCAACTCGATACACAAATTGTCGCGATCCCACTTGCTGGCTTTTAGGACAGAGGGGTGGTGAAGAACGTGCTTCACAAATTGAAATAGCGAAGGGGTGATGTTTGTATGACCGTGAAGGGACTGGTGATCTCTGCTGATTCCGTTTCTGGCACAGTGGCTGCTCGTCTTGACGGTAACCCTCTTCGAGGGACTATCCCCTGACATGCTGTCAATGATCTCATTGATCAGATTGTGCCAAGAATCTGCGTTGTTCTTAAAGTTTGGAGCAAGTACGGATTCAACAAACTCATCCGTCTGGAAACCCAGAAGTGAAAGCAGCATCATTTCGTACAAGTACGAGGCTGAGGCGAACGTACGCGCGCGGTTATTGCAGCCAACCCAAGTGAATGGAATGATGCGCAAATATTTATCCTTGGTCATGGGCACCGTATCTCTCGGAAAAACATCAAGTCTTCGTGCCTCCAACAAAGGCATGAAAAGACTCGACTCAATGAGCGATAACCTAATCTCCCAACCTGGAAGGGGAGAAAAAAGCGGGGTTTTGGAGACAAGCTGGTGGTATGAGTCCAATTCGGCGTCAGAAATTTCAAGCCCCAGGCTGACGCCAACCAATTTATCTGCCTCGACATCTGCAAGAATCCTGGAGGCTGCGAGGATGTACGCTTCCTCTACAAAAGCAACATTGTAGGCTGTCTTTGAAGTCCAATGTCGGTCCAATGACCATGAATCAGTGGCATCAGTCAAGAAAGAAACACCACGTTCAATGGAAGATTGTATGGTTGGTCGTATTCCAGAGAAGAAGATGAGTCGCCGAGTTTCCGCCAATGTTAGAACTGCATATGCAGTTTGTTCTGGCATCTGGCCCCAGGAGCCGTCATGGTGCTGCTCCAGTAAGGTCCTCTGGCATGCTTGGACCAAAGAGATGGCAACCTGGCATCGCAAACCTTTGTCAAGAATTTTGAGATCCCCTCGATCTAGTAGCGCGAGAAAGTCGGTAAAGGATTGAACCAGCAACATTGTTGGGTACAAGTAGCTCAAATGCTAGAATACTGTTAGTGCCTAAAGGTGTGAACAAAAAATAGCAAGAACGTTACCCATTTATCTTTTAGCCTATACTCACTGTTCCACCATGCATTGCACATAAACCTCACAGCCTTTTCGATTTGGGAAGAGTATTGTACCACGTTCTCTTGAGCAAGGAGAGCAAGCAGAATATTGCAGTGGGAGGTTAAACTGGGGTCTCTCTCCACACCGAATGTTGTAAAGTGGTTGGATCGCTCAAAGATCTTAATCATGGCTTTGGGACTTACTTCCTGATCTTTTTGAAGCAGTCTCAGTGCGAGCAACCCTTTTGCAGTATCATCGGCATCCAGAGAGCGTGGCGCTACGCGTATTAGCAAAATAATTCTATTGCGGTGTGGGCAGTATACCAAATCCAATGATCCCATGGTGTGTTTTGAATGCGTTGATGAGGACTCCTGCCATACCATCTAGCCCTGGACACTCCAGGTCCGAAACTGAAAAGCCGCTTCTCAACAGCGCGGAAATAGCCTAGTTCAACCTGATGTCAGTCTTGTCGAATCTATAGTTTGATGGCGATATGCTGACCCAGCTGTACTCAAAGTGTGTTATGGGGTATGTTCCTGGAATCCCTCCGTCGCCGTGCCCCATACCTTCCTTGATAATGTGTCGTATATACCCTTCCGCCCTTTCATCCCATACAGATGCGTGCATAAGATATGCCGCAGTCGACGATGGAGATGCTAGCATGGAGCCTTGGAAAAGGTGATGAGAAACCTTGTCGAAATCAATCTTGCCGATGAAAGCCTCCAATGAATGGATGGTCGATGATGGTTCCAACCCATACACAGACCCCAGCTCGAAGGTTGCCATCTTCTCTAGATTCATCTGTAGAAGCGCTTCTTTGCTTTGAAACTCAAAGTGAAGGTCTTCTTCTGCCAGATATTCAAGCATTGCCGGCATAACCAGTTCGACTCCAATATGATTTGTAGTCAACACATCATCCCACTGTTGTAGCTGAGAACGAAGAGAATTGACTGCTTTGTTAGCTCTTCTTTTGATTGTGTCTGAGGATACGTCATTCATCTGTAGCGGGTCTGCAGCATGCCGAAGCAGAGCCAGCAATCCAGCCGACGTGTCTAGTATCCCAACTGTCTGGGATGTTGGATGAGAGCCCCAGCTCCCATCTGATGATTGAGTTTGTAGAAGATAGTGGAATGATTCCGGGAAGGACCATTCATTCTTGCCATCCACTTTCTTCTTCACCATGGCTACCCAGGCAGTGTCGTAAATCTGTATACTAGCCGAGCTTTGTCCGTACTGATCATCGTAGCTGTTGAATATGCGTTGGATTAAAGATTTACCATCAGTGGCGAGGTCACTGAGCGACTTCGAGACATGAGATGTGCGGCTCATGATTTCACTGAGGTAATGATAGAATGTTGTGAGTTGGGAATATTCAAATAGGATGATAATTCAGGACCGTACTGTTTAATCGTTCTTGGGGTTGTAAAGGAGAAATGCTTGGGCTTTTGTAGGAAATTTCTCGGGCTGATGACATGGGCATTAGTCCCTCCCAAACCTTATTAAGTCTGTATGAATACCTCCGTTAGTGGATTTCGGTAGTAGAGTATCAATTGACTGATGTTAATTTCTCGATGCTCAACTCCGAAGCAGGCTTTGCAGTTGAAACTCACGGTAGGAATTATGCCAACATATCGGTGCGGTATTTTCGTTTCTTTAACGACAGTCACTGTCCTCTTCACGAGTACCTCGGAGTATTATCTGGTTGTATTTTAGTAACTAACAAACATCCTCATCATTGAAAGTTTGGGACTTGGGGCAATTACTTCGCCGCCCGAACAGTAGCGATGGACTGTTCGCAAGGGGACATAGAAATTTCGGGGACTATTTAAAGTTGCGAAATCATTTGTACTACTCTAGATCATATCAATTGCTTGATACGAGTGTATTGACAAGCAAACTGATAATAGGTGATTTACATAGAACGGGCTCTCTTACCTATCATGCAAAGTAAAGCTGTCAAGGCAGGAAGAGGGCTATTTAGTTGAAATGATTTTGTTGTTTCCCTAGTCATTACATTGGAGGATCTAAAAATTTCCGACATCGATTACAACGTCCGAAACCTTGATTTGGAAGCATTATTTCATGCATAGGGATTTTTAGCTAAAGCGGTTGGTCTTATTTTAAACCGAGGATGCGTTCTTTGACCCCTCGGAAGCAAAAACTCTCCGATGGATAGTGGCCGTGCATCTAGCCTACTCTCCGAACCTTTCTCGGTCCGAATAAGGACAGACGGCTATGACAAGGGTGCCACGGTCGCAAGGTACAGCATAACCAGCGTTCGCAAGATATTTATTGCGTGTATCGTCCTGGAGCCAAGCACCTCAATGTGAAGAGTGTCCCGCGTTTTTTTTTCTAATTACACTATACCAACAGTCTCCTCACTATCTTCCATTGACTTTATACTTCCAATCCTCAAAAAAACTCCACAATCTTTGTTTGTGAATCACTCTGTTAAGTTTAAAATGCCAAACTATACTGCAACATTATCCGTTCCGGACCAAGAAATGCCACTCGTAT
The DNA here is from genome assembly GCA_001879505.1 of Calonectria pseudoreteaudii. Classification (NCBI taxonomy): domain Eukaryota; kingdom Fungi; phylum Ascomycota; class Sordariomycetes; order Hypocreales; family Nectriaceae; genus Calonectria; species Calonectria pseudoreteaudii. The sequence continues at coordinate 465,206 of KV875250.1, read as the reverse complement.
TAACTACGATGTGGTTAGTGTTCAAGGTTGATAATCCAGAAGCTGCTGCTAGCGCCTTGAAGGTTGGAGTCGAGAAAACCGCTTATCAGATGCCTTTCCTCTCGGGGCATCTGTGGGCGGATGCCGATGATGACTACAAAACTAAAATTTCTTGGTCTGATGAGAGTCCTCCGTCTATTCCCTGCGAGGAGCTACCTGGTGATGATTTGCCCAGCTACAATGAACTTGATGCCTCGGGTATGCAACTTCATGAGATAAAGGACCATGACTTTTACGGCCCCAATTTGATATCAATCATGAAGTCTTCTCGTCAGCCTGCTTTCTACGTGTCATACACAAAACTGCAAGGTGGTTTGATTGTCATGTTCGCAGCCCACCATGGCCTTGTGGACGGAATCGGGCGTGAAAGCATTATCAACATCATCGCCCTTAATATTCAGGATCCATCGACGACAAAAGCTATCATCGATCGCACAGAGCCTCTAGGCAGGGAAGAGCTACTGGACAGGATTAAAACGATGCTATCGCCAGCTATCAGTGAAAGTGGCCCAGACTTGTCAACACAGTCCAAGGAAGTAACTTCCATTATCCATGGGCCAAGCTTAACTGTTAAGGGCATTTTATTCAGGTGGTCTGTCCGAAAGCTAGAAGAGCTGCGTGGAGCGCTGTGCTGCCACACCAGACTGCCATTTACGCTTAGTTCAATGGTTACTGCATTATTGTGGACTTTGACAGTAACTGCACGGCTGCATACAACCCAGCAGGATACCCCATTGACGAATATTTTACAAGGACAGTACTCCTACTTATATATGGCTTGCAACATCCGTGGGTTTCTACAGCGAGAAGGCCTGCTAGATGAGACAAAACAAATCAGAAATTTGGTGTCGTTTCTCGAACCATATCCCAAGATTTCATACGATTCCGTCTTATCAATGGAACAAGAGACATTTAGCCTCATATTATCGGGAAAGATTATTCAATGCCCTGCAATAGTTGTTGATGTGTTGGATAACATCACTCAAACACTACTCGACATGAGTGTTGATGGCGTAATGGATCGCTGGGCAAGATACCACCCAATACCACCTGGCTTTGACCATCGTCGTCTTCGGGACCTGAGCTTCCTTTTTGAAGGAAAACATTTCGATGTAGCAAACTGGAGCTCACTTGAGATGCTAGTTGACTTCGGTACCAACTTGGGCCACCATCCTACCCATGTTCGTACACTGCCATCGATTATAGACGGGCTTGTGCACATACTTCCCAGATTTAGAGATCCGAGATGTGGTCCCGAGCGTCTAGATCGATTCGATTTCATGTTTAGCTTGAAAGATGCAAACTGTGAGTATCATTTCCATCCTGTCCCGAATCTTAGCATTCCGAAACCATTTTTGAATCCTAAAAGCATCACATATCAACAATTATAAGCAGCCCAATTATTTAACCTTTATGCACGATATACTGATCCTTTTGTAGTGGATGAGATCTTACAGAATCCTCTCATCAAAGCAATGGCTGCTTAGATTAGATTATAGGAAATAGATTCTGTGTCTCACAAGAGTGAGTGTTCGGATTATGGCATAAGGAATTTTCAGACACGATTCCCCCACATTTATTTGGTCCTTTTGCCATAACTATTCCTGTAACAATTACACTTCTCACACTAATCAATGTTATGAAGCTGCCCACACCAAATTGCCCCTGGACAGAAATTCACAAAGTCTCTGTACCCCGTGTCATTGGATGGCGTTGGGTATGTAGATAGGAAACAACGGTAAACGTTTCAGGGTGATCAACAAAGTGTTGGACATGAGGGAATATGACGAAGATATTAGCTTCATAGATAAAAGTTACTAGTATAGACAGACATTTCTATTCCATTCCATCATACAATTCGTATTGGTCACATAAGTTTGTCGAAATGAAAATTGAAAGAGTAATGCTTTTCAATGAACAAGAACGCTATCCAGGAGGGCTTTTTAACTCTTTGGAACTCATCTGGCTGCTGCGGCTAAGGAAGTTGTGGAGTCATACACCGACATCTTCACATTTTATTTCATTCAAGACTTCCTCGAATCCTCCGAAAGCTAATGCTGATTGAAATATGAGTGACCATTACAGAAGTGGTTCGGATGAGGGAAAACCTTGACCTCTCCTAGTCCCATTAATTATGTATCATCTTGCGATGTTAAAACGTAGCCCGCTTTGCCTGGAGACCGAAAGCTAGAGTTTGCGCGGCTAATCATCCGAATCCACCGATTTTGCCGAAGAGATGACCGGGCCTGCCCAGTGCTCATTCAGTACATGCAACAACTGAACATTTTGGCCTTGAGACGGAGTATTGGTGTTATTATTTTCAAGATCTGGAGGGTGAAAGCCATTTGAACCGTGGCTATTCGGTGTGCTTTGTGCCCCTCAGTCTTCTTCAACTACCACCAGGTTCACCATTTACCCCAAATATGGACTTTCAGATACAATGCGATAGTATTTCTTTCTTTCCTTTAACAAGATCTAAGCTTTCTTTGGCATGGAGCTGTTATAAGAAATTGAAATTGAGCATTATCAAGTTTCATAATCTTCGTACAAAGAACATTGCCTGTGTTGACAAAAGTGCATGGATGAAGGTTCCGACAAAGTGCTGTATTAGATAGAACTATAACATTCAAGGCAACGTACATAATAGTGTTACTATTGGCCCAAGAAATAAACCAAAGAATTATATGTTGAGGTGGTATGCAAATCTTTTGCCTTTCCAAGGGAGGATCTCTCGAAATAGCTCGGGTTTTCTCATCACAATGTGCCCCTGAACATTTTTTTTATTAGATCCACGTGGTGACTCGCAAATAAAACTCCGTAAAATTATTTGATCTCTGTTCTTATGGATAGGTAAGAATGCATACTACTCCTAGGCGCGGACAATGAAGATCAGCTACGGCCTAGCGTGATTAATGGATCCTGAATGATGACAGGAAATAAAAAAGCCATTGCAATTATGAAAGAAGTGCTGCCAAATTCGTTGCAAATTTATTTCTTGCTTAAATTAAATTATAAAATATTATGCGTTGAAGTAGCACGGAAGATGTTCCGACATTTAACTGCTACGAGAGGAGTGTAGTCAGTCATCGTAGTGCAGGGTAATTTTAAGTAAGCTCGAATTGATCCATATGAATCTGAATCCCGTGCGCGGACTTTCGGACGATTCGGAGAGAATAGGATATAGCGCATTCCTCATCTCCATCGGAGAAATTTGCTTGACGTCATTCAAATGGCAGCACTTACAAGACTACCTAAGGTGCACAGTAGCCGTCGAGTTCTCATTTGCCTGTAATTTGTCTTTTTAAAAGCATCAAATAAAGCAGATGTCGACAATTCCAAACCCATTATTTTGAACCCACCCACATACATCGTTTCTTTCTCTCTGAACATGGCGCTTAGTGACGATTCCCCAATTAAATTCCTCATGTTCCCAGCAGGTCTATCAGGGTACACGTCCTTTCATCGTCAGACTCCGGACACATTGAGTCCCCAGCCATCTCCATCAAGCGAACTACAAAATCCAGAGTTGAATCAAGGGCAAGTGTATGACTCGCTTGCAAACCAAGTTGTCCAGGCCCCGTACGACTATGTTTGCGCACTACCATCCAAAGGTGTCCGTGAGAGTTTGATAAGCAGTCTTAACAAATGGCTGTTAGTGCCCGAAGAGCCTCTTCAGTTAATCAAAGAGGTCATCGCCCGTTTGCACAATTCTTCTCTGATGTAAGTTGCCAGATTCCTTGCTAGTGATTACAGGGTAGAAAATCTAAGATGGCTTTTACAGATTGGATGACTTTCAAGATCGCTCACCTTTACGACGAGGCAAACCATCCACGCATACCATCTTTGGACCTGCCCAAGCCATTAATTCATCCACCTATGCTATCGTAGATGCGGTTTGCAAAATCCAAAGAATTTCAAGTATCGAAGGTGCAAGATCAGCGACTGATAAGATTGGTGCTATATTTAAAGGCCAGGCAATGGACCTACATTGGACGTACACTTCTGAGTGTCCTTCCGTTGAACAATATATGCAAATGATTGGCGATAGTAAGAATCACAATTTGCCATATTTGGATACTCAAACTAATAGCTGTAATAACTAGAAACTGGGGGGCTATTTGAGCTAACCTTTGAATTACTTGCTGCTCATGCAACCGTTCAAGTCAACCCGAATGCTCTCTTCTTGGCCAATCAACTTATGGCTCTTCTTGGCCGCTTCTTCCAAATACGGGATGATTATCAAAACCTCGTGTCAGTTGATGTAAGTAAAAAAGAAGCAATTGCTATATATACAAAGATATGACCTGAAAATGTCTTGTGCAACTTATTCTGTGGTCATATTATGCTAATGTTCCTCTAACGCTAGTATGCAAGTCAGAAGGGATTCTGTGAGGACCTCGACGAGGGAAAATACTCGCTGCCGCTGTTGCACTGTTTGCAGACCGACCCCGACAACATATTGTTGCATTATGTGCTCTCCACCCGACGGGAGATAGGACACTTGACGAGAGAGCAAAAGATAATGGTGCTTGAGCAACTAAAGGCTTGTGGGAGCCTGGAATGGACCGAATCGACTCTGAGAGACCTGTATTCTCAATTGGCCCGGGTCTTTGCAAAGTTGGAGGCAGAGTTCGGTAATCCAAATCCAGAGTTGATGAAGTTGGTGGAGAAGCTGCGTGTTTAAAACCTCATAGACATTTCGAGACGTCCTATCTTATGCTCTCCAGAAAGTCATTACAGTATGTTAGGTATTTTGCTTAGACAAATCTAGTTCAAAACAGTTATTCAATGAAAAAGAAAGCCTGATCATGCGATATGGTCGTGCTAGCCGTGAACACCAAAACCTTTGCTGATGTATGCCTGTGAAGCAGAAAGCACAAGCACACAGATTCGGTAAAGTTCTGAAGATAACGTTTATCCCTTTCATCAATCTTGAGGTTTATACTATTTACCGGGCTTTTTGTGGCTCAGGGATAGTGCGAGAATGATATTCTAAGAGCAGGTACATTACATGGGGCTCAATGAGGACTCACTGAATTGTACCAAGCATATGATCCTTACGAGAAGATGTATACTGGAACTAGGGAATGGTTAAACAGGATCGATTTGTTCAAAAGCGACTTTATTGGACCTAAGATCTCCAGGGCTAATTTAAATATAACACGCAGAATTCAGAGAATATATTCATACACTTAATTCACAATATTCAATGCCGATTCTTCCATCGCCATGATTCCGACCTTCTTGGGTGTCAGACTCATGTTGATGACTGGTCGGTTGTGCAAGGCTACTGTGAATAATCCGGGAGATGATTGGTGTCCTCTCTTTAAAGCAGTTAGTTCCTAATTCAACTGATGTCGGAACAAAAATTAAGTTTACGGAACTTTCCTCCGATCGAAGGATTCGGCCAATTTTAGGCTGCAACAGTCAGTCAAAGCAGACGCCGAATTTATTACTCCGATAAATGAGTTATAGATCCATCATGAAATGGAAGACCTTTACCCATAATATGATTGAGAATTTTCATATATATTTATTTGTTCTGTCTTGGTTAAGTACGCGGAATCCTAGCACTGACTCTGCACCATTTCAAATACAACCCATCACCATACATTTACAACATCTTTATGACTACTTCTGTCGCATCATATGCAAATTCGAGAATACTTATACTTTCAATCCATTACCAGCAACCTTTGTGGTACTCGTGGAGTGTAATTCGAATGTGTAAGGATGTTCTCTATTGATGTCCTTGGTTTCATCACGCTTCAACGATTGTTGATTGCTGTGGTGGCAGTGGTTCGTCTCCTCTGCCGGCCGATAAATTGGCAATCTTCTAACTGACAAACAATCAAGCCTCTGGTTCATCTTGTCACACTGTGTGTATATAGGCTATACTTTCACCCGCTTGCAAAATACCCAGGACCAACACTGGCCGCTCTTACAGATGTGCGAATATCTCCCTTCTCCCTTCGTTCTTCGGAAATTTGTTGATTTTTCTTTCAAGCTGTACTTCTACTGGCACTTGGCTGGTGGTGAGCATGTATTTAACATGCAGGCTCTTCACCACAAATATGGTAAGAGAACTTGTATTTTGTGTTTTAAGCGACTTACACGGTTTGTCAGGAGATGTTTTTCGTCTAAAGCCTAACGGTCTCTCTTTCAACTCGATAGAGGCTCATATCGATATGTATAGTCACGCCAAGCAGGGCGCCCCGAAGTTCCTTAAGACCGAGTTCTATGAAAATGGTGACGTCCCCCGACTCAGCAGCGAGAGAGACCCTGTTGCACACGGACAAATGCGGAGGAGTATGGCTCATGCTTTTAGCATGAAAGCGCTTCGTGATCAAGAGGAAGTCATTCATCAATTCCTAGATATGCTCATAAGCCAAATTACAAAGCTTGGAAATGAAGGAAAGAAAGCTCTTGACGCCACAATGTTGCACAATTGGGTCACTTTCGATGTCTTAGGTAAGCCAATCCCTTCATTCCATCTTTTTTTTTACGAACAAAACTAAACAATTCTTAAGGGGACTTGGCATTTGGTGAAACCTTCGGCTCAATTAAAAACGGAAAAACGGATTGGTGGGTCTCGCTGTTGCTCGACTCAGTGTATCTCGGATTCCTCACAAGCCTACGAAGAAGTCAGCCTTGGGTGAACATTTTTCTTCCATTTTTCCTGCCCAAAGGCATCGCAGAGAGGAAAAGGAAGCATTTTGCCATGACCAAAGAGAAGGCTAGAAGGCGCATAGAGCTAGGAGACATGGGTCGAGATGACTTCTTCTCACACATCATACGCAAAGGCACCATGTCGGAAGCAACATTGTTGGCCAACGCCCATTCCCTCATTGTTGCTGGATCCGAAACTACCGCGACTGCTCTATCTGCTACGACTTACTTCTTGCTTACAAATCCAGATACATACAAGCGTCTCGAAGATGAAGTACTTGGCGCTTTCTCTTCATCCAAAGAAATAGATTCCACTGCAGCATCACGTTTGACCTACCTCAACGCTGTCATTGACGAGGGGCTGCGTGTTTTCCCCCCCACAGCCCCGGGATTGCCTCGTTATTCCCCTGGAGCTTATGTCGCTGGACATTACATACCGGCTGGTGTGGAAGTGCAGGTTGATTCGTACGCGCTTCAGCATGATCCTCGTTACTGGAAGGACCCTGAGGCCTTCATCCCTGAGCGATTTGTTGGCGAAGGTTTTGGTGATAATAAAAGAGCCTTCATTCCGTTTTCGACTGGTCCAAGGGCTTGTATCGGTCTTAATCTCGCACTGATTGAGTTGAGGATTGTTTTGGCTAAGCTTATGTGGCACTTTCACTGGGAGCTTGTCTCAGATGATCTTGGGGACTGGAATCACAAGTGCAAGAACTACATGTTATGGACAAAGCCGTCACTGATGGTCAGATTCCACCCTCGTCACAACATGGACGCAGAGGCTTAATAGAAATATGCAGAGGTACAAATCCACCTAAATTTTTACTTATCGGCTGTTATATACACACAATTGAAAGAACGCTCTTTTATTTGTCAGGCGTTTCTGTTGACAGCACAACCTGTTTCAGCATGGATCCCTCGACAATTGCTCTGTCCAAAGGTCAAACAATCACGACGTATTTGAGTGGATTGATTCTATTTGCACGCGTTGAATGTAGACTTGAACTTGGAAATTAAGATACGCTTCATTTTTGCCACCAGCAACCTTCTTGCTAAATGCAGTTTGTAATGCAACGGTGCATCTACCCGGGAGTGAAATTCCGAGCATCAGCGCAGGCTTTGTTAGGTCTGCATTATTAATCCGATTGCATCGCGCCCTGCTAGTATACAATCCAACCCTCCAAGGGCACCCCTGTCAACTTCACAACATTTTCAACATTTTCACCTCAAAAATAAAAATTCTACCCTCTAATAACAGACTTTCTACTGAAACGAGCTTCTTAGATTTTCTCTCTCTTTTTTTGTATCAAATCACTGTTTTCTTTGATCAAGTTAACATTTTGCGGGTTCAAAAGTGGGGATGGAATCAAGGGACAATCATTCAAGGGTTGGGGTTGTATTGTATGCCCGAAAAACAATGGCTACTCAATCCCAAAATATGTAATCGTCGAAATAAAATAATCAGCACAACTACTGTTGATGTACATTAACCTCTCGGCTTTTGTCCACACCAATGTGCGAAGAATAGACGTGAATGGAGACCTTTAGGGATTGTAATAACCGGGGATGCAATGCAGTTTTGAGTAAAATCTGGCAACCACCAATTGACGTGTCTAATGAATTGACCTGGAATGTGATATTAATGTCGAATCCGTCCATCCGAACGTGCGGGCGTTTGCCACAGTGGCCCTACGCACACTTGCCGTTGTCCCCAAGCAAGATTTTTCGTAACGGCACTAAGAACGGGGCTGGCAAATAAGGTTTAATGATTCTGATGGTCGCGGTTGGACTGAGCGGCTGGAAGCCCGTCGTTGGATCGTGTTTGAAAGCGAAGATATTAACAAAGGGCCCCAATTTGAATTTGGAACATGTACCATTTCAGCTGGCAGGCGATCACAGGCGCCCTTGAGGCAGCCTTTTTCTCTTTTGTGGCGGGTCAATCATGCTTGTGCCGGCAAGGAATGGCATGTGTGGGCCTTCTGGTAACTTTTCTCCCGGCCCGTGAAGTGGAGCTCAAGCAAAGCGCAAGGTTTCAGCGGTTGCTTTGATCGTGCGTCAGGGTCAAGGCTCCTCCCGCGTCGGTGTTAAGCCAACCTTTTGGCCAATGAGACTCCCTTTTATACGCATGTATGAAAATTGCGGTGTGTCGTCGGTCGTCGGATATCGATTTGAAGACGCCTTATGGTCCTCCATTCCCAGATGACGAATCCCCGAAAAAGGCAATTAGGAATTCGATCAAATACCCCACTAAGAGCCGAGCCTTGTGGTTAGACTGATGGACGCTGGTCGGAGAGGAGCCGTAGCAAATTTATAAAAGCTAGCTTTGACACATAGCGGGGGATTCTAGCTGCCATTTTCTTGCGTTCCTCGACTCCCATTGTTATAGCACAACAATCAGCACTATGAGCAATACCTCACCCTCAGCAGCGTCAGAAAAGCGTTTGAGATCCGCGTGTGATCGTTGCCGTGCCCATAAGCTTCGGTGTCATCATTCAACCAGGCTTGATGCCGAAGGCCGATGTAAACCATGTGCTCGTTGCATTAGGGCTGGGACGAATTGCACTTTCAGCGAACGATGCAAGAGCGGTCGTCCGACAAAAGGGCCAACTAATACACCTGGGCAATCAGCGGCATTTAAGAGATATAAAAAAAATGGGCTCCCTCATCAGGACGAGCATGAAGAAGCAAATGACACACAGTTTACTGACGATGGTCTCACTCATGTTGATCTGGATATAACGATGATGGACAATATCTCGCAGACCAACGTAGATAACTATGTCTCCTCGACTGAGACAAATTATTCATCTGTCTTCGACGCTCTCAAGCCAAGCTCTCCACAGCATAGCTATATTATTATGGATTCCTTGTTTCCTACCAATAATATGGAGGTAGCATCATGGTTGAAATTTTCAGATGTTGACACAACACTGCAAGATCAGTCTTATGATCAGTTGGTCTTGGAAACGGTATGAATTCTCCTGACGCAATAAGGCTGCAACAGGGCCTCACATGCCTCCCTCTCCGAGTCTTGGCTAACAGCATATCAGACAGAAAATCCTCAAGTGGTTCCGCAGCACCTGCGTGGTGATGGGCTCTCGCACGGAATTTCCAAAGAACCCGCCAGTGTGCCTGATTCACCTCAGGGAATAGACATCCTCTGCTATCAATCATATCACTCCAGCCTCTATCCAAAATTATCGAAACTAGGACTGAGAATCCTCTGCTCTTCGACAAGATATCAGTCAACAATCGCCAACAACTCAGCTCAGGCTACTTATATCAGTATTGTTATCCAAGATATGGTTGATGTCTCTGGAGAGGTCATCAGCATGATACGCCAGTGTTTGCCTTCTTTGGTCGCACTCTCAGGTATTTTAATTAAGTCCACAGCACCCCCATCTCCCGTTGACGAAACCTGTTCACAAAAGAATGCTGCAGGTGAGCGCTAGGATTGTGACCCTAATGAAAAAAAGTTGACATGGTAAATTGACTAACATATCTTCCGAACAGCGATTCCGAACAACGCCAAAATCTACATTTCTGGTGTATTATTTTCGTTACTCGGGTGTTATACGCAAATGTTAGATTTCTTTGACGCAGTGCTGGGCGATTTTTCTCGTTTGCCACTTGGTCAAAAGGAGACGTCTGAACGAACGAAACACTCGTTAAACGCATCTTTGGTGAAACATACGATAGAATATTTTTTCTCTCAGGTTTGCAAGGACATTGCTGCTCACACGCCATCACACAAGTCTAGATCAATACCCTGCGACAGCGGTAGCAAAAAGACGATGAATTTTGGCAATTGGAAGCATATACTGTTTCCTAAAGGGCCTATGGAGACAAGCATTTTGGGCCAAGCTTTCGATGAAATTCAGCAGCGGGAGGAAAGTATTTTGGGTATTGTGGGCAAGCTTCAGCAATTTATAGACGGCTGTTGAATTTAGATCTGGGACTGAGGTGTTTGCTGTAGCCAGCTGAACGGGATTCATGGGTATAGATAACATTATTTATGTAATCTTTAGCCGGTAACGTCTTTTTGGTGGAGGCTTACCCCCCGTATGCAACCGTGCATGGTATTATGCGATATATTCCCCTAACGGATCGGGTGGATCGAGATCCTGACACGCCAAGAAGTTCAAATCCCATCAGATGGAGTGGTCCCCGAACTTTGGTCCACAATTTGGAAACTTGGAATTCTTGGCATCTACCTATTTGATTCTCGGCTGAATTCCGGGGACCAACCGGACCTGGAGCTCACCAGAGTCCACTGTGGACCACCACAAGAATCTCGTTGAGTGAATCCTGCTGAAGCCTTCCTGGTCAATACGCTGTGTTCACTATGCTAAACAAAGGGATAGGTGAGGGGAGTACCAATTCTTACACCTCGGTAGTTCTATTCTGACAATTGGACTTGCAACAATCTAGGGGTATGTATGGGATCCAAAACTAGTGATTTATGTCATCGGGGCTATTATGACTGAGTATTGAATCTAGCACTAGGTATTTGATAAGAAAGAGCCTAGATAGGAAACAATGTACTCGAAATATATCAATTCAATATACTATGTCAGGTTAACCCGAGAGGATATCTATGAAAAACAGATGATAATTTGCGACTTCTTTCCAACAGCCAAGAACTTCTCCAAATTACGAATCTTGAGGAACAATAGATTTAGCTATCCTGGTAATTGTGTTCTTAATGAGGATGCGAGTGTTGAGAATAGTAAAAAACACACCAAAGCTTAATTCTGGTGAACAGGAGAATTCCCTAACAGTGCTTCTATGCCATCCTCGATATTCTCTCGCTGCCGTATGAGGAGTCTAGCAGATCTATCTGGATAAAGGTCACTGTCAAATGTGAAGTTTTTGGGCCGACCACATCCTGGCAGGAACTTGAAGTCATAGCACAAGATTAGGTGGCCGAGGATCATCTTCATTTCGTTGCTTGCGTAGAAACGGCCCGGGCAAGCATATTTGCCAAAACCAAATGCCATGTTGTTGGCATCTGTCATGGCAAGCATGTGACGCTGCGCATTCTCTGGGTGATCCGGATCCTCACGCAGTCGTGAGTAGCGGAATGGGTCGAATGTTTCTGGATCAGCAGGTCCAGGCACATGAGCAGAGTCTTTTGACATCCAATGTGAAGGAACTGCAATGCGTGTTCCAGCTGGAAAATGAACACCATTGGAAAGGGTGATTGGCTGATGGAATATACGTTGATAGGTCACTAAGACAAATACAAGTTAGAGGAATCCCACTATTTCGGAAAGCTGATAAACATGTGACTTACGCATGAAGACAGGACTGAAACGCTGTGATTCTTTGAGTAGACTATCCAATTTGCGGAGTTTGTTCAATGTTGTCTTTCCCCAACCACCATCTTCCCGTAGTACCTGGACAAGTTCCTCTCTGACTGGCTCAAAATATTCTGGATTTTGGCAAAGATCATAGAGAGCTTGAGTCATAGTTAGTGCGGTTGTGTGTATTGATGCTAAACTTAAGATGAGCATGCGTTGGGAGAGGTTGGCGAGTGACATCTCCTCTCCTTTGGCCCCATCAATCATGCCCTGCAAGATGTCTTGGGGCTTTTCGTAGTCTCCATTACTCTTTGCCTCGACTTCCTTTCTGGATTGTACGATAGCAGTAATAATGCGGCGAGCTGTTGCAATATTCTTGAGCAAGCCCCAATATGTTGGGATAAGGGGTGCAAGGAGTGGTCGAAGGGGCTTTGGAAATATGCGTAAAGCCATGCCTATCATGAACACCCTGTCCGTATACTCTGCTGTGGCTTTTAGCCACTCTTCGTTGCGGCATTGCTCAGGGCCTAGGAAAATCCGGGCTGAAATTCGGGAGAGAATTGCTGCCAAAGTCGGGTGGATATTGACGTTGGTCCACTCTTCTGCCAGTTCAATATGTCATTAAAGGCCTCTTTGAAATTGAAATCGAATGGATCGTTACCTTTACACTTCGGCATTTCTTTCAGAAGGGCGTAGTCCAACTCAGCCTTCATTACTGGCGCCAACGTGCCCAATATCGGTGTGAGTCTCTGCTGAACCACTCGATTCTGGAGGTCGCTGTCCAGAAAGCACATGCCATGTGTGACTTCACCGCAGAAATCCTTGATAAACGGCTCAACCCCTCTGGTCTTGTCTCCAGTCAAAGTTCGGATCTCATCAAGAAGCTTGATGGGGACAATGACCACATCGGATCCAATGCGACGGATCTTAAATATAGAACCCCGAAACTGTAATTCAAATAAGCTCTCAGTACACTATCTTGTTGACAGCCATAATAATAGAGTTTGCCATTACCTTCTCATACCCATCACTGATAATCGATCGGCTTCCGCGAATGAACCTGAGACGCAATAGCCATGATGGCTCCAGATTGTTTCTTTTCCCTGCCACTGGGGCCTTCACACTGTAGAGGCTTTCTGTCAAGAGTTGGGCCAGATAAAGGAACGTGAAAAGTCCGGCACAGGCAACAGCGATAGTAGAACGCTTGTCCATATTACTAGCTTGTTCGAAGGGTATCCACTTTGGGATGAATATGGTTGCATAAGCCATTCTGGATAGAAGGGAGATAGAGGTTGTGGACATGAGAAAATGTTGGCACTGATTGTCAACAAAGGTTGCTTGAGCTGTTTTATATCTCCGCTGGGAGTCAAGGTAAAGAAGTAGTTAGTAGTTAGATATTTTAAAGAGTTTTCGTGACCTGTGCTCTTTATCGGACATGTAGGTAATTCGATCGCGGCTGGTCCGGAGGCTGGGGCGAAACAAAGCTTTCCGATCAACTTTGTCGGAAGAATTAACTTGGTTCTATTTTTTAAAAAGAAACAAGTGATTTTTCCGAACTCTCCGAAAATGAATTGAGGAAACTCTATTTACTTCAACCTATCAATTACACCATGCCCCCGCATTAAGCACCATCGGAGGATTCGGACACTTTTGGTCTACTCATCGATAGCCGCGTGTTTCCGAGCACTGTGGGTAGTGTGAAATACACTAGCAGCGTGAGTTCAGTGTGAAGAATTGACAAGTCCTGAAGATATTTAACCATGCATTCGCTTGATATTGGGCGTGGGTCGGGGGTGTCGTTTTTCTGTCTTACAAGGTTATTTTCCACTATAAATAATCAGACTGGATTTGATTTCGTGCTCTATTCCATTTCACTCAAGTGTTCAAAGTCATCATCACTCTCACAAAATGCCAAATTATATCACCGAATTGGCTCCCCCTGATCAGGAGATTCCGGTAGTGTTAACCACTATGTTCCTGGTCTTCAAGACTAGCAACTCTCAATGCTCCATGAATGCCTTGCATAAAGGCGTTGAGAAAACAGTGGCCCAATTACCCTTTCTAGCTGGCCGTGTTTGGGAAGATGAAAATGATAGGTACAAAATGAAGATAAGGTGGTCTGACGACGAATATAGCTTCCCATTTGACGAGCTCTCAGGCAACGATCTGCCTGGGTATCATGAGCTGGATGCTCAAGGAATGCCATTTCATACTCTGACATATCATGATTTTTATGGTCCAAACCTGAGGTCATTAATGCAAGCGCGAGAAAAGCCCGCAATGTACGTGGCGTACACTGTAATCAAAGGTGGCCTCATATTTCTACTATCTCTGCACCACAGCGTCCTCGATGGATGGGGCTTTGAAATAGTGCAAAACCTCATTGCCCTCAATGTTCAAGGTCTTCCCACAAAGGCCTACAATATTGACCCTCTGGACCCCTTAACACGAGCCTCTCGCCTCAAAGACATGACGGCCAAAATGAGAACTGCAAAAGACGCCTCACATGAACCAAAATTACCACCACCGACGCGCATCAGGGCTGGTTTTGTGACGGTTCCTTCCGTGAAAAAGGTTTTACTTAGGTTCTCTATTCGCAGGCTTGAGGCTCTGCGCACAGAACTACGCCACCATACCGACTTGTCTTTTTCCATCAGCACCATGCTGCTTGCTATACTCTGGGTCTCAAACATAGCGGCTCGCCTTGCCACAGGCTCAAAAGACCCAGGACTGTTCGAGAAATTGAAAGGAAAAGATTCTATTCTTTATATGGCATATAATCTGCGCAGTGTTTGTGAAAGGGAGGCGCAGCTAGAAATTAACTCATGGCTGGGCAACATGGTAGCGTACATGGAGCCCTGGCCGAAACTGGCCTTTGATGCAGTGGCTACGATGGATCAGAAAATGGTTACATTGACACTAAACGGGGAGAAGATTTTGTGCCCTCAACTTATCCCAGAACTAATCGACAGTCTTACCTGGCAAATACGCACACTCAGCCCACAGCCAGCTCTGGCTCGCTGGAGCAGCGTCCAAGATATGGCCTCTGTCCCCGACTATCGACAATTCCGCGACATGGATTTCTTCTCCCAGGGAACCGACTTGATCGGAGCGAATAATAGTTCATTCTCATTGCCCGACTTTGGGTCCGTTGTAGGCAGACATCCTACCCACGTCCGAACCCTTGGTTCCGGACTTCCAGGTTTCCTCTTCAGCTACCCTAGGCATCGCGGTCTTCACTGTGACCCGAAATTACTGGATTGTATGGATCTTATGATTACCGTACATCATGAAGATGGTAAATTTCTACCACAATTACGGGATCAAGGGTGATGCCTGGTGCTAACATGTCGATAGCAAACGCGTTTGAAAATAGTCCACTATTAGGTGCAGTGATAGTCTGAGCCGAGCCATCGCGCGATCGCGTTTTTTCTTTTTGAGAATAGAGTTATTATAAGGTGTGACTGTAGAGTATTGTTAAATATATTTGATTATATCAATTTTACAGCCGGTTGCCGAGAACGTACGCAGTTGAAATGCGGTGTCATATTTTTGCGACGGTCCCTAGTGGGTCACCACCATGCATACAACCGTGGCTACCAATTCACGACATGAATACGTCAAGTTCGATTTCTTATTCGATCGATTTATGATATTGCATACTGTGTTGGGACTGGGGGGTGGTGGTTTTTATGTAGTTAGATACAGGGTAGGTCAGGTAACTTGGTGGGTCGGTTGTAACACCAGATTTTGCAAGATAAAAAAGCCTCTGGTTACAATGCTGGGGGCCAGGGTAGATTTATCTCAATATATACTTATTGCTCTCAATATTTGAGTTCTTCTTTGAGAGTCTGTTTAATTCATATTATTTCATGATTTTCTAATATTTATTTCCAATTAGCAGTCACAGTTGATACTTATTTGCCGTATCTGCTGCAATACCAATAGCAGCTACCTAAGCTATTACAATCATTCAGAAGTTAAATTCTAGGTCTTTTCGTCTTCGGCTTGGGGTGTGGTTATTCATATATCAACGGGATCGCCATTCCTCATTTCAATGCATGGTACCTTTAATCTTGCCAGCGGCAATGAATTCTGGGTTAGAGATATGAATATTCCCTGTGTTGATTGACGATAATGTAACTTGTATTGAATTGCTCATTAATTTCAACCCCCTTCTGAGAAACTGCGAGTAAAATCCGCACAGGTAGGTAGATTCTGTGGAAATAACGGCAATCATCCATACTTCATCATTTCCCAATATCTCTCCTCAACCTAGCCTGACCCACTATTGGATTTCTGCAAGCCTTACGAAGCATTTAGCGGGTTTGATGGTCAGACCCTCGTTGGTATTAAACGAATTGAGGTCTTCGGGAAGTGGCTCAAATTCAAAATTCCAGACTAGCATGGTCAGGATAATTTTTAACTGTAGATATGCCAGCCGACGGCCGAAGCAGCCTCTTGTCCCGGTGCTGAAAGCGAGCATGGGACCGGCGAGAGGATCAAAGATTTCCCTGCTTCTCTCTCTGCGCATCCAGCGCTCTGGAAAGAAAAGCTCAGGATTCTGTCCGTCCCAGGACCATCCGCGCGCGTTCTTACTTGACTTTGCGCTCTGGCTCCGGAGGGCTTCGTCGATGTTGAAAGCTGAGTGTGAAATGCTCGGCCCAGTGAAGATCATGAAAATCTCAGTTCCTTTGGGGATGTAATGACCGAGAACTGTGGTGTCAACCAGTGCCTCACGGAAGACGGCTTTGACTGGAGGGGAAATACGGAGCAGCTCCTCGATAAAGGCATTCATGTAAGGTATCTGGGATTTGATTACCTCTTCAAAGGTGGGCTGACGCTGATCAGCAACAGCAGTAGAATAAACAGCTTGGAGTTCCTGTCGGAGCTTCTTCTGGACCCTTTGATCAGCTGCCAGATGCTTAACAGCCCATTGGAAGCTAGTAGAACTAGTTTCATGGCCAGCAATGAGAAACCCGTACAACTCGTCATAAATAAATGGGGAATTGAAATCGGGTGGTCTATTTGCCTTCTGAGCGCTGGCCTTCTCACGTTGGATCATGTAGTCCAGGGCGGTCTCGATCCCCCCACCAGCTGCCAGGCGTCTTACGGCTAATGAGACCTGTTCCCTCAACATCGCGAACTTTGCTTCAAATGCGCTCCGCATGTGGGATCTCCGGTTGTTAATCTGGTGGAATAACTTAGGAAAAGGTAGCGATGCGACGGACGCAATCGCTTCTTGCTGAGTTTCGCTTGCATTTAGGTCGGCATTGGGAGTATTCTTTGGGAATGTTACTGGTTGATCTGGCTGGTATTTTTCCATCGGGGTGTTTTCGAAGTACTTCCGCACAGCGTTCTTGTGCACCGTCGTCATGCCCTCAGATTGGCCTTTACCAAGTGCCACCGCCTTGATAGTGTCAAATGCCATAGAGGTTATGTCATCTTCTGCGTAAAAGGGATTCCCATGGGAAAATTGGGATTTAAGTCTCCACAAATCGATGAACTTGAGCGCATTTTCATAAATTACGGGACCAGAAACCTATTTGGAGTTAGCAAAATATTCTTCGGCACTCTTATGCTATAATACCTCGTTCAAGAAGTGAGGCGTCATCAAATCCTTGACCAGTTCCCTATTGGCTTTGAACTGAGGATCATCTGTTCTCATCGCGATATGATGCCATGGCATAACACCGTGAAAGGTTTCCAGCTGACGGGAGCCTCGATCGAACTCTTTACCCCTCCGCAGAAGAATGTCTTGTGTTTCCCGAAAATCAGCAATGACGATGGCAGGCTTTTTCAAAGGGCCCAGAAAAACTTGGACGATCGGGCTATCGTGTTTCCGATTCTGCTGGAAGAACCAGGCGCGAGCTTGACCGCCACTTCTACGAATCCGCGACAGCTCAGCTCCATCTCCAAAAATAGAGCTGAGAGCTTGCTTGTTATATGGGATACCGGGTAGAGGTTTGGGCAGCGCTAATTTATGGAGGTATGTGTAACCTAGAAAGGCGAGAAGGGTGATAATAGTTATCGAAGGGACCCAAGAAGAATGGTCTACCAAATCCATTCTAGTAGAAGTCATCTTATCCAGTTGAAAGGGGCCAGTTCTGATCTTCGTTGTGTTAGCTGGGAACCTATCATGTGAGGGAAGGGGGCTTCCATTTACATCTCAGCTAGTGTCTTGGTAGAGCATGTTAAATTGATAGCTGGCTTCGAGACGTGCTACTGCGAGCATTCAGATAGCAAGCCTATTCCAAGCCACTTAAGATGAGTAGTTATATGCCGATGGCTATTTATTGCAATGATCGGAATGGAGGGTATAGGCCTACTGGCACTGCAATCGGGTTATATTTCACGTAGATGAATTGATTGAAAACTCTCCTCGGTCAATAGAAACCAACTTGGCAACATGCGCTAACAAGAAAACAAATTTTCCAATGCGTCATGTAGACATATATTACTTGTTGTGCAAGTCTAGCATGAGATATTTCCGATCTGAGTACCGATACTAGGGCATCATGACATAATTTTGTGGGCCAATTCGTTTACACTGCTATGCCACATTATTGATATCAGAATAAAACTCACCGAAGAAGTCCGAAATTCCATGTTAATTTTGCAGGCATGCAAACATACCTGAGCTGAAAGTTTGGACATTCGGCCCGAGCGCACACTTGCCTATTTGCCGAATGTTTCCGCTCAATCATCGAGTTGGCACAACGTAAAGTTCAGCAATTTCCGAAGACCGGATGTTAGGAGGGTCATCTTCCGAATGATACATCTCGGGGCCTCAGAAAGCCAAGATTAGCTCTAGCTGAATAAGTTATAATCATATTGTCCACTGACAAGGACCAGTTAAGGATGGGTTAGTGGCTATCGGCAATCAAACCCCCAAATTCGGAATGTTTTTGTTGGTCTAAGATTACGTAATGATCTCTTAACTCATGGAACTAGATCCAAGAACTTAGACCACTGGATTTTTGATTGCTCAATCTCTTGGCACATGACATCAAATTCAAGAAATCTTAAGAGTGAAACGGTCTGATTGGAATCAGATATTAGATCTTGAATTTCTCCCTAGCTGACTCTCAGATCGCTGAAATTGCTGCTTTTAGGTATAATGACAAAAGAATGATATGATCAATATTTTCTTTCCATGTGGCCCCAAGGTTAATAGGTTTGAGCGCAGCTAAATGCTCCGAATTACCACGCTTTTCACGCATTAGAATTTTTACAATGCCGTACTTCCGTTTATAAGTAGCCATTCATCAATAATGTTTGTAACAACCGGAATACTTTTTATTATTGACCGAATCTTCGCGACCAGAATCTGTCCTGAAGAGAAGCAAGAAGGCAAACATTTATTCCAAGACTTGCATGGATGAGCGCCCTGAAATCGATTAAAGTATTGATCTTTTGCTTTCTCGTGGCATAGTCTGGGAGTATTCGACCTTTATCCACCCGGTTAGCATTTGAAAAGGATATTTTTGAAATTACTTCAATTTCTCATCACATAGCTTCCTCCATTCAGGCTGTCACTATGATCACGAAATCAGGTCTCTATTTCCCAAATTTTGAACAATTGGCAATGGAGCCAAAGGTACAACCTTTAAGTTATGCTATTGCAGCTTTAGTCATAGTTCTATTGAGGTGTTTCTTTCGCACAAGCTCGGCTATGAAGCAAGTACCTCTCATCAATCCACCACGTACATATTTCTCGGTTGGAAAAGCCAAGGTCAGTTTGTCTTCAATGTTGAGCTTAGGGGAATCACAACTCACAATATGGTACTTATTAGGAAGCCTTCTTAGCATCGAGCAGAGAAATCATGGCCAAAGCCAAGTCGCTTTACCCCGAACAGCCGTACAGGGTGATGACGGATCTGGGAGATGTTATTGTCTTGCCACCCAAGTTCGCTCATGAGATCCGTAATGAGCCAAAGTTAAGTCTATCTGCAGCAACATACAGAGATATGAATGGGGATCTCCCAGGCTTTGATATTGCCAAGATAGGGGTCCACAGTGACGAGATCCTTCAGACTGTGATCAAAAAGCAGTTGACGAGATCACTTGGTGAGACCATCTTGACACAATAAAGTTTTCACTTGCTAAATATCTATCACATTTTCAGAGAAGACGTCCAAGCCCATGTCGGAAGAAGCCGCAAGAGCCGTGGAAGCCAACCTGGGGTACTCTTCTGGTGGGTCAACCTCAACATGTGAGGCTTTGCGCTGCTGATACTTGATAGAATGGAAAGAAATAAAATGGAGGCCAGCGGCGTTAGATATCGTCACTAGAGTTACCTCACGAGTCTTTGTGGGGGATGAGCTCTGTCAAGATGACCATTGGCTCAGAACAACCCAAGATTACGCTACCACTGTGGTTCTCACCGCCACCAAGCTTCGGTTATATCCCCAGCCTTTACGTAAATTTGTTTACAGGTTTATGCCGGAGTACAATAAGCTTCAGGATTTACTAGACACTTGTAGAAGTGTGGTGATAGCTGTAATTACGGCTCGGGAAAAGGCGAAAAAGACCGCTCTCGACGAGGGCAAGCCAGCGCCTAAGTGGGACGATGCGATTAGCTGGGCGGAAGAAGAAGCCTCCACCAGAGGTTCAAAGTACGATCCAGCAGTTTACCAACTCACTTTGTCCTTCGCAGCTATTCACAGCACATCCGATTTGCTGGGACAAGTCATGCTGGATCTGGCCGCCCACCCAAAAATTATCCAGCCCCTTCGACGCGAGATTGCCACGGCACTTCGGAATGATGGCTGGAAGAAAGTGGCCTTTTACAACATGAAGCTTCTCGACAGCATCATCAAAGAATCGCAAAGATTGAAGCCTCTGCTTCTTGGTAAGTTCAACACCCAGAGATGAGCGGTGAAGGGTAGCGAGAAAAAGCAAGTTAATACCCATGACAGCTACAATGCGGCGTCGTGTACAAGGAGACCTGGAGCTCTCAAACGGGCTGAAGCTGAAAACAGGAATGCGTCTGGTTGTTGAAACCTCTCAGATGAGGGACTCGAGCATTTACAACGACCCGAATGAGTGGGATCCATACCGATTTCTCAACTACCGCTCCGATCAAGCTAAGGGCGAGGCCGCTCAACTGGTTGCTACTGGACCCGACTACCTTGCATTTGGTCATGGTGAACATGCTTGTCCAGGACGCTTCTTTGCTGCCCATGAATTGAAGATTGCCATTTGTCACTTGGTGATGAAATATGACTGGCGACCAGCTCCTGGGCCTGTGCTAAAGCCGACATTGAGTGGCTTTAGTTGTTTTATGAATCCAGGTACCGTTTTAATGGTGCGCAGTGCAAAGGCGATGGAAATTGACTTGGATTCTCTATCTTATTAAGGGAGGTAATATGTAATTCAAATAACTGAATGATTGACCTCATCGAAGCTGTTCCTACCATGTAAGACCCAGAATTGGGATGAATGTGGTGTAATTAGGTTATATGTCTGGGTCTTTTCCCCCCGCGTAGATGCTCAAGGTCCGCTTGGGCTTTCAAGTTCATTGTCTTGCGAGTATGACAGCAAGATGAAACCCTCATAAAGGCCTGGCATGATGCAGCGGACATCGAATTCCGGTACTACCGTGGTTGAACACAACCACCAATCTTCCGTAGTATAGTGGTCAGTATGCAAGCTTGTCACGCTTGAGACCCGGGTTCAATTCCCGGCGGGAGAGTCGCCATCTGTGATCCACACAGAACTTGTTTTTTTTTGCCCTTTTATCGCGAAGGGTCAAAGCGCCCGCCCACGATTGAGCGCTTAGGGAGTCCCTTGAAGCCACGGACGGCACTAATACCTGCAGGAGGCGGCCGTCGGTTAAAAAGCCGTCATTTTTGGCCGTCCCGCCAACGTTACGCAGAAGGGAACATGGCACTGACAGCGTACTCTCACGACCCATTCGGAAATTGTCGGGGCATTACGGACTTGAACTGTTCCATAGTTTCCTTGCATGATAATACCGGCCGTGCCATTCGTTGAAGAATCGGTTCGGTGGAAACCGAGGCTCTCACAATGTCATTTTTCAGAAGTTGACAGGCGGATGTAGTTTGTCGTACAGTACGACTTTTCGTTCTTGTCGGAACAATCGGAGTGGAGTCCCGAGTGGAGCGCTGGACATGAAACAGATAAGCGTGTGGCCCGGTTCCTGGATCACCTGGTTGAGCCTTCACCTTCTTTTTAGTCAGTATTAAATAAAACGATAAGCATGTGACAGAGAAATGTGCACGCTAGTTGTAATATGTTGTATATAAGTTATGAACTGAATACTCATCGATTGCGATGTGTGATTTGATTCGACGTGTTTCTGTGCGTGTATGAGTACCTGGAAATCAAGAACTCCTTCTCGCTAGCCTGAGTATCCTATTTACTGTCGCATAGTTATTGAATCACTCGACAATTATTGGGCGGCGAATTCATCATGTCACATCCCGGCTTCTTAGCTGAGGAAAGTCACCAGGGTAGGTAATCGTCAAGCCTCATCCACTAGTTGCGTCTTGGCATCATGGTCAAATAGACCCACAAGGTCCCAATAGCTTGTCCCTAGCCTCCTCGTTAATGGTATTAAGGTTTAGCTAATTCTCAAAGAGACATCAGCGCGGCGTTATGGGACAGCCCGTTAAATCCGCTGTGTTGCATAGACACATGTGATGCGTCCTCAAAACTGTACAAGACTACTTATAAATAGTATATTCTTTCTATTGCTTCATGGTGTACCAAATGAATGAATATCATCGAATTCATTGACCATGAGCTTTCTGTCGCAATTATTTCCTCCGAAACCCACGTTCAAGGAGGACGATGTTCCCGATCTTGTAGACAAGGTATGGTCGTGTCTTAGTTCACCAACCCAAGCCGAGATTGACCAGTCCTCAAGGTATTCATTGTCACTGGGGCCAATACGGGACTTGGTAGCGAGGTGGCCAACATTTTGTACTCGAAGAATGCCACCGTCCATGTTGGCGCTCGGAATGAGGCGAAAGCTCATGCTGCCATGGATAAGATTCGCTCTAGCAACCCTCATTCCACGGGAGCTCTCAAATTTCTCAAAGTTGACCTCAGTGACCTGGTCTCATGCTCGGCGGCTGCCGACAGCTTCCTCAGCGCCGAATCCCGCCTCGATGGCTTGTTCAACAACGCTGGTATCTTGAACCCACCCCAAGGGTCCAAGTCGGCTCAGGGATACGAACTTCAGCTCGGAACCAACTGCGTCGGACCTTTTCTATTAACCAAGAAGCTCATACCAGTACTCCAATCCACAGCACGTGGCGGCCCCAAAGGATCCGTGCGGGTTGTTTGGGTGTCAAGCAGCGGAGCGGAAGCTCTTGGCCCAAAAGAGGGCGTACAGATGGACAACCTGGACTACCACGTTGACAAGGGCTCCATGTTCAAATATGGCGTCAGCAAGGCTGGAAACTATTTCCAGGCCATGGAACTTGCCAAGAGATATGAGAAGGATGGCATTTTTAGTGTGGTGAGTGCCTGTTGCCGTCCCCACCTTCCTTGCGCTCTAACGCATCAGCAGGCCGTGAACCCGGGAAACTTGAGGTCTGAACTTGACCGGGACAGTGGAATGATGTTTGCCAAATTCCACTACTTGATCAGCTATCCGCCCATCAATGGCGCGTATTCTCAAATATATGCCGCATTTTCTCCAGAGGTGAAAAATGGTTCTTGGGTTATCCCTTTTGGTCGTCTTGGCGAGGTCAGGGAAAGCCTGCGAGCCGGTACTAGGGATCAAGCTAAAGGTGGCAATGGAATAGCCGGAAAATTCTGGGAATGGCTGGATGACCAAGTCAGGCCCTATATTTGAGGTCTCACTTTGAGTAGCAGGTCTGTT
This sequence comes from Calonectria pseudoreteaudii, assembly GCA_001879505.1. Taxonomy (NCBI): domain Eukaryota; kingdom Fungi; phylum Ascomycota; class Sordariomycetes; order Hypocreales; family Nectriaceae; genus Calonectria; species Calonectria pseudoreteaudii. The sequence goes on along the minus strand of KV875250.1, from coordinate 441,341 downwards.
GGCTTCTTGAAGTAATTTTAGGGTATCATGTCTTTTATTGTGTAATAAAATTGTGCATCAGCGAAATCGTTGGTTGCAATTCAATGACATTTCGTAGCATATGAAATAAGCTCTAGACCCTAGTGATTTAATTCAAATACACTGGAGTTCCTTCATTATCGAGAGGGGCATACCTTCTTCATGTGTTGTCGATATGATTTCAGCTACAGTGTTGTCGACTTATCATAAAATTCCAACCTAAGGTGGATTTTCGCAACATTAGTTACACCACTCTTGGCAAGTAGCTCGTCTTCAGAGAGCTAGCTCGGTTTTCAGTACTAGGTGTCGCTGGGTGATGAATGTTGCGCTTCACAGAAACCGCGGCCGTTCATTGTCCTTGTAGACCTCATTCGTGAGAGGAGCCCAGTTGGAATCTAAATTTCCGAAATGGCGGCTCAGTGTGAGTTGTGCAAATAAGTTACAAATATCACCCAGTTGTGTGAACGTGTAGGTCGGGCGACGTTTCGTCAGCTTACTGTGCTGATGCGATTGATCAAGTCTCTCGTCATCCTATGCACCCCAAGAATCCTTTCTTGAACGTGCGAGAACAGTGAACATAGTGGGGCAATTGAATGAGCCCGTTGTGCTGGCAATACACATGAACACTAATGTGGGTTGCTTATAGCCTCCTTTTAGCTTCTCAAGCACTGAGCTATCCCCTAATGAGTTTGCAGCTTCCTCTCCCCCGAGCTTTCGGAATGTGAAGGGAACTATGGGGAAGCATTAAGAAAGGTTTGTGGGGTTGCTGTGATGAAGAACATGACCCCAAGTACTTGTGGGAGCCGAAGAAAGGTGCATGATCTTGTACAAATTATAGGCACTTAGGAAGTGCTTTATGTACGCGAAGGCATGACTTTAGGCAAAATATATCCGTACACGTACGTGAGTTTGACCCGTGTATCTGTGTCACAGGGAACGACCGCATCATGATGTTGGTGGTGGGGGCGCCACCCCTTGCAGGATATTGAGTTGAGTCTCGCATCAATAGATTAGCGGGACCGCTAGAGCGATTTTGCATACAATACTGAAGGGATTACGGTCTTTGAAGACGTCGTTCTCACTCCCATTATCCCGCGATGGGCAATCGCCGACCCCGCGTTGGATGCCCCGCTCGGCCCCTCGTCGATCCGTTTGTTTCCAGAGCAAATGCCGTGATTACGGCAGGCAGCAACAATAAGCTGTACTATGATTAAACGGAATAACATTTATAAACGACACAATGGCCACGAAATAAATGTGCGTTGCCGTTCCCAGCTTGATTGTGGGCTGTTCACAGTATCTTTGAAAACACGCCATTCTCAGTATCAATTGAACTGCAACAATTACCTGTAGATTTTCACAAACCAAGACTTAGTCTAAGCCCTTCACAATGTCTATACAGGGTAGCCCTTCGGGGCTCATCACTCGTTGGCTTATATCCCGGCCTGGTGACCTTCCGGAGATGAGGACAGCCACATTCTCGATCAGCAAGCACCTCATGTTAGGAGCAATTGCGATTTTTATTTTTCGACTTCTATTTTTGAAGCATTACAAAATGCCAAAAGGGGCAAGACTTCCTCCTGGACCACCAGGTAAGCCCCAGCCAATGTGTAATGATCTATAATTCTGATGAAAGGCCTAGGTAAACTATTTGTTGGCAATTTACTTGAGGTTCCTCTGAAACACTCGTGGTTGAAGTTCAAAGAATGGTCTGATCAATATGGACCGTTGATGCGGCTAGAATTTGCTGGGTCAAATCAATACATTGTTTCAAGCGAGAAAATAGCCAATGATCTTTTGAGAGACAGGGGAAGCCTTTACTCCAGTCGCGAACAAACTCCAGCTGCCGCTACATTGCTTAGCGGTGGGCTTAGGCCGCTTTTACTGCCTTATAATGGTAGGAGTGACTTATTCAACCCTTCTCTTACAGATTTCTGACCGAAAAGCAGATTTATGGCGAAAGGGGAGGCGTCTTATGCATCAGTTGACAAATACGACTGTTGCGCCCCGCTACCAACCTACTCAGATAGTCGAGGCAACCCGCATGTTAGGAGATCTAGTTAAATCTCCAAATTCGTACGAAGAGGTCTTTGAAAGATATGCTTCGAGTGTAATTTTCAGACTGGCATTTGGGCAGGTCATCAACGAAGACACCAAGGATTTGAAGCGTCGCATCATCAACGTGGTCCATACACTTGAGAGAGTGGCTTCGCCTGGTGCATATTTAGTTGATACTTTTCCCATTCTAATGCGCCTTCCGAAATTTCTGGCCCCCTTTAAATCTGAACTTGAAAGGTACCATCAGACTGAGCTCGGACTTTTCAGAGAGCTAATGCAGAACACCGAAACTGCCATGAAGCATGGTGTCTCACGACGGTGTTGGGAGCAAACCTTGATCGAAGATCAGAAAAAGTATGGCTTATCAGATGACGAAGGAGCCTATGTCATAGGAACACTTTTCGAGGCAGGTTCAGGGACAACGGCTGCCGCAATGATGTCCTTCATCTTGGCCATGGTTCATTTTCCCGAGTGGCAGCGCAGAGCCCAGGACGAGATTGACAGTACAGTCGGAGAGAATAGACTTCCCAATTTTGAGGATATGCCACTACTCCCGTCGGTGAGGGCCTTGGTAAAAGAGACACTCCGCTGGCGACCGGTCACCGCGGGAGGTGTGCCACATCAACTTATTCAGGACGATATCTACGAAGGCTTTTTTATTCCTGCAGGCACAAACATACATGCAAACCAATGGGCGATTCATCGCGACCCAGAGTTATACTCAGACCCAGAAGTATACAACCCCGACCGCTGGCTGAACCCGAAATATCCAACATTCAAGGAACCGCTCTCCGTATACCCAAACCTGCAAAACTACTCGTGCTTTGGATTCGGCCGCCGCATATGTTCAGGCCAGAATATTGCAGAAAGGAGCTTGAACATTCAGGTAGCCATGATCCTTTGGGCCTGCAAGATCTCGAAGGCCAGAGACTCGGTCGGGAACGAAATCGATCCACCTCTATATGACTACACGGTCGGATTCAACACACAGCCAAACTCGTTTCCGTTTAGTCTGAAGGTTCGGAGTGAGGGAAAGGGAAAGTTGATCGGATCAGCTTATGAAAGTGCGCGAAAGAACGACCCATTCGGTGGCTGGTGATTGTTACAGCTTCAGGTACAATTTCGCCATGCTAAAGAGAGCTTTGATGTAATTTATTGCGCTCGATAGAAGTAGATTGGTGGTTCGAAGTGCTCCGAATATCACGAATAATATTGGAATAAGTGGGGAAGCTGCGTGTAGGATCCCGCTGCTCCATCGTGTCGGTTTCGTCATTCGGTTTTAGTTTAAATTCTACTTGTGTTCAGAGCTCTATAAAGGCCTTGGATGCAACATAGGCGTGGGCATTGTGTGTTTGCGGAGTCTGTGACCATACTTGGCCACGAGATGTTGGGAACACGGTAAATAATGACTACATGTCAAGAAAACGAGACTACTGTTCGCTAAATGAAAGAAATTACGATGAGAAAATTCTGAATAAATGTATTATACATATTTAGCAGCTAACTAATCACTGTACCGACTGTGGACAACATAGGACTATGACTAGTGACCCCACTACATAGCCGGGCCTCACCCCAGGCCTGTACCGCAAAATCCAGCATCGGACTTGTCAACCAACGGCTTCTTGATGTCCAATCATCAACGGATCCGATTTCTCCGGCAAACGCCGAGGAAAGTCGATTGCCTTCCTGACCTAAAATTTCCAGGCACACTGACCTGAAAATCCAATTCATTTTCTAGCCTTAGGCAGCAATTCCAACTGCAGTGCCACGTTCCTCGGCGGATTGACCCGTCTGTCCGCTTCCTCACACATACCGAGCTCTCCACCACCTTTTGCGACCCAAGCAGGCATTTCTCCGACGAGGTACATAGAATTCGATCAGGCTCTTTTTTCTAATGTTTCGGTTTTGGGATTGCGCCATTAGTGGGTGCGAACATCCAGCCGCAATCGATATTGGTGGCTGTGAACGATGTCGTTGCATGTACTGCGCAACTCACATCACATCCCCAATGCACATATGCGATGTACAATCAATTTCTCATAACACTACTTGGATTCAGCATTCTAATTGTGATTTTAGTTAGAGCCCCTCGATGATGAGGCTTGGACGGCGGCCCAGACCGCCGAATTGGAGGCACTAAGTCTCAAGACTAATCATGCGGCTTTGTTGAGGCGCGCAAAAGAACTCTCAGGCGGCACCGAGTGTCGCATAGATGACCAAGATCTTCTGGGTCGCGGCATGATGGGCGGTATGCATGTTCATCTCCAGGTAATTTTTGAGAATGGTGTAATCTGGCTTGCTCGCATTCCCCGAAAAACCTTTACCTCCTTCAGGGATGCACTGAGCAACCAGATAATGCTTAGTGAATGTGCGACACTTCGTTGGTTGGAGTCTTTGGATATTCCGACCCCGAGACTTCATGGCTATGGGCTGCGTGGTGATGCAGCTAATGAGGTCGGGGTTGCGTACATGCTTGTTGACAAACTCCCTGGCCACCCGTACAACGCGCGCGCAGCCTCCAAGGAACAAAAGTCTTTAGTACTTGGTCAATGGGCCGAAATCCTCTGTACCTTGAGCAGGCATCCTTTCAAGACCCTGGGCTCCCTGAGCTTTGGCTCAGACAATGTCATCAAAGTTGGGCCCATTGCAAGTGACAGAACAGGAACACTCCCTTGTATTGGCCCCTTCGATGACGCCAAAGATTTGTATGTTTCATGGGCAAATAAATATTTGGAACTTATCGCCGATGGCCAATTGTTTTCTTCCATGGCAGTCGATGCCTGGCTCATGTTCAAGTTCTTCGCCGAACAGGCTGAGGGACCCTGGCTTGACCAATGGCAAAATCTGCATTCCGGACCTTTCTTTCTGAAGCACACTGATGACAAAGGCGATCATATTCTCGTTGATGAAAACTTCCGCATCACTGGTATAATTGATTGGACCTTTGCAAAGACAGCTCCAGTGTATGAAGCCTTTGGCCCTTCACTTGTGACCGCAAACACAACTAGCCTTTTTTCTGGGGAAAAAGGACTCAGTGAAGAGGACGGAGTTCTCAACCAAGAGCTTCGATGCCCAGGATCACCTTTTAATCATTTCGAATCGGACATGATGCGGCGATTTCTTTTTGGTCTAGGAATGGGCTTGGGTTTATCCAAAGCTGAAACCATCAATGTCTTCCTTTGTGCGGTTTCAACCTTTCAAACTCAAATCTCAAGCTGGGAGGATTGGCGACTCGAGAGTCTCAAGAAGTGGGAAAATGACCCATCTTTGATTAAGCTTCGGGAAAACGAAACCAAAGGCTTGCGGAACAGCCCAGTGACGCCTGGTATTTCTTTGTCGAGAGTTCCTCGTTTTGCAACCTGCTCTCTTTCCAATTGTGAACGACCAAGTTTGCGTACCCGAAGTTGCTCAGTCTGTTCCAACTATTTGTGTGCGGTGCACATTCTTCCGAAGTATCATAAGTGTCCATCTACAAACCAAGTAGGTACCAGTTCACTCACCCACCAACATGGCCTTGGTTACTAATTGTACTCCAGCTGGGTGATGAAGCCTGGGAAATGGCTATCAATAAAGAAATAGATGCGCTTCTCAAACAAATCAACATTCCGGAGCTTGTTGGTGCTGCGAGTTCTGTTCGGGGAGGGAAGAAGTGCACCTTCCAGCCAGGCAAGCACCTGGGAACTGGTGCCATCATGGGCTGTGCAAACTACCATGCGTGGATCCTTTTCGATGATGGAGTTAAATGGCTTGCTCGCATCCCACGAACTACGGCATTTAGTGACATTCCAATGGAGCTAATTGACCACTTGATTCGAAGCGAATATGCTACTCTCAAGTGGTTAGAAGATATTCCCATCCCTACGCCAAAAGCACACCGTTTTGGTCTCTTTTCTGATCCTGAAAACCGCGTTGGAGTGGGGTATATTCTTGAGGACGCTATGGGCGGCAGCCCATACTACCCGCATCAAGCCACTGCCGAACAGAAGGCACATGTCCTAAATCAGTATGCTAACATTCTTACCAAAATCAGCCACTACCCAAGAGAGAAAGCCTGCTCTCTCCTTATCAAGGAGAGCAAGTTAGATGAAGGCGCCATAGCAAGCAACCGCTTCCTAGTTCTTGGCACTCCTGGACCCTTCGGCACATCGCTCGAATACTTCAGTTCCCTTGCTCAAATTCACCTCGAACTCATTGCTGATGGGCAACTTTATCCAGAATATCCAAAGGAGGCGTTTTTGTTTTACAAGCTCCTGAGGGACAAAGCTTCTCCCCTTTTATCCGTGCCTCAGGAGGACAGGTTCTTTTTGAAACACGTCGATGATAAAGGGGATCACCTACTTGTTGATGATGACTACAACATCACTGCCATCATTGATTGGCAGTTTGCACGTTTTGTGCCATCATGTGAGGCTTTCGGTCCATCGCTATTCACCGCGGACACGGGAAAGTTGTACAGTGGTTCTACAGGGCTTTCCGCAGATGATCAAATGCTTCTTGGCCAATTGAAACACGAAGGACAGATCAAACCGGTGGACTTTGCAAGTCAAGGTGAATTAGCCCGGAGATTTCAATTCGGGCTCGCCTCCGGACTTTTTAGAGAAGAGGTTCTCGGTATGATTCAGGCAGTTTTGTCTCTAACTGGCGATTCAAGCACATGTGGTGATAACATCGAGGACTGGGTTCGAAAGGAGTGGGGCAGAGGAGTGGGAGATCCTTGGCAGGAAAAGGTCGAGAAGTTGATTGCAGACATTGAAAGAGAAAGTTCGAAATAAATAACGTTTGGGTTAGAGTTAAATAGAAAAGAAATAAAATGTTTATGCACATGCATGTACTACCGCATTCAAGAGATTATGTGACTTTTTAAGGTCGCAGCGACATCAACAAAAGGTGCAAAATGTCTTGGCTACTGGCCGATGCATCATTTTCGAATCGTGCCTCAACGCCACCTGCTAAAGGATGAGCGTCGCTCTGACACAGGTTCCTCTCAGCCATGGCACAGCCGTAGGAGGATCATTTCACGCCTCGAATCCGTGCCCTCTACTGACTTGGCTAGAGGTTTTAATCTTGGCGTTTTTCAGCTTCGTTCTGAGAATTTGGAATGCTGTTGCCGACCTCCAACGCTAGCCCTATCATGACGCAAGTGTGTGGCTTAGACCATCTAACGTCAGCCCTGCTAGGCAGTACACATAGAGCAAAGGCACAACGCCAAAAATGAATTCCAAATACCAAATAGCGGGGCAAAATAACTGCGCCCCAGCCGTGGAAACACCGTGAGGCGATATAATGCGACAGGACCCTACGGACAATCGCGAAGACGTCGCGTCAGCGTAAAACGGACAACACCCTAGAGACGTCTGAGTATCAATGATTCGAACACGAAGACCGCATAAAAAGTCAAGACAGGGATGTCTGAGTTGCAAACAGAGTAGAAAGAAGGTATTTGCTATTGGTTGTGATGTCTTGAAGAGTCTCACTCTGACTGTTGAACTAGTGTGATGAAGCCATACCACGATGTTCCCGTTGCGACAAATGGAACATGGCCTGTGAATACCCGAAAAGGGTAAAGGACCATCGCCCCACTACGTACCTTTCGCGACAAGAAGCTCTCACCCGGCCGGTTTTAGCGGCTGCGAATACCATCTTTTGTTTATCTCCAAGCGTATTTGTGCCCTATCAGCTCCCGCTTAGCATATCCCTAAGCTCAACAGAAATTGACCATCTCGGCCACTATCTCACTCGAACGGCCCCAGCTATTGCATTTGATGATGATGACCTATATGCTTTGCAGATTGGCTTCCCCAATCTGGCCTTCCGCAACAAACCGCTCATGAACTCGATCCTAGCGCTTGCTTGCGTGTGCAAGTGTCGTGAGATCATCGCATCAACCAAGGTGGCATCCCTGCATCATCAAGATACTATTTGCAAACTGCTGGATCTTGGAGACACCTGGCATAGGGCTTCGCTCCGACAAACACAAGAGGATATCTTGAAGACAGACGACTACGATTGTGTTCTCGCCAATGCGCCTCTGATGGTTTTGTTTGCATTTGCAAGCCATTCTCTACGCATACGGCTGTCTAAATTACTCGCTAAAAAGGGGCCATTGCCCAGTAGCTTCGTTCCGGACCAGTCACAGTGGACGTCTTTGATCCGCGCTGCGCATTTGGCGTATACGGGGCTTTTCGATGCTGAGCCTGAGTCTGGTAGCAACAGATCTAAAGCATCTTCGGCGAGCCCTGGATTGTGCACACCAGTGTTGGGATGGCAGCAAGATGGTTCACACGAAGACGGACCTACAGAAGAGACCAGACGATTGATCCTCCCCATAATACGAGCAACATCAGGATCAGCACTGAAGAGACTCAGCTCAAAAGCCCAAGCTGTTCAGGAGAAGCTAAAAGCTGACACGTGGTCTCCTGCTGATGAATGCAACGACGTCCACGTGGAGTCTTGCCCCATCGCTTTGGAGACCCTCCAAAGTATCATGAACCGAGTATTTGATGACACCAGTTCGTCATCGCCCACAGCAACGGTCAGAAATTATGTTTCAACCACAGCCCGTCACCAATTCCAAAACTCTGATGTATCGCCATGGCTACGCAATTATTTGGCCCGTGTCACATCCGCGACGCCGCCAAAGCCCATCCGAAGGATCGTAACCTCGTTCCTAAATCGCGTTCCCGCTGATTATTTGAACCTCGTTCAATCAACAATTGATGCAATTCCAAACCAAGCATCTGACAACCAGGATATCTACACTTATGCGAAATTGAGCAACTCCGAACATCAAATTCTGGAGTTGGCGATTGACATATTTGCTCATTGGCTCGTTCTCATGATGCTATTAGATGGCGTATGGTGGATTGGCGATACTGGAACATGGGAACTCAACCGAATCATTTCGTTAGTGCATTGTCGCGAGTGGTGCGAAGCGAGCAATGCGGAGTGGTGGCCTGAAAGCATGCATAGAGTTGTAACAGAGTCCAAAAAGTACATGATACAATGACAAATAGAAGCACATTTGGTTCATAGAATAATGATATAATAATCAACTACATTTCTGAAAATAAATAAGCTTAAGAACTTAAGGTTGGCATTCGCACGCTTCTTACTGCAAAACAGAGGTGTCGCTGACATTTCGGTGAGATCAAGGCTTAGCAAGGCGGAAATGGATCTTCCCATCTGAGGCAAGGCGGGTCTGTGGCGGAGCAGCGTATTCGCGTGGCATCCGTCTCACCGAGCTAAATCATGCGCCAAATCATGCGCCAATAGTGAGCTATCAGTCGTATCTTATCACTCATTTTCAAGGGCGTAAAGGTCAATACGCTAAACGCACAGAAGCATCAGCGTGCATTCCCTGCATCGCCTTGTGGGGCCTCAGAGCAATACGCTTTTGTCTGGGCAAACAACCCAACTCACATCATCATAGTCTCTTGGGAGTGAAATTAATGCCACTGACCATTACAGATAAAAAGCAGACGGGGACGCTGTTTGCCAAATTCCGATCTTGCATTGCATCCCCACCAACATCATAGCCCTTCTATTTCCCGCACAACATTCTTCCATATTTCTACTCCATACCTAAACCTTTTCAAAATGGGATTATTCAAACCATCCAGCGTTAGCGAGGACTGCAACAAAGCAGCTGGAATTCTCAAAGGATTCATCGGTAAGTTATTCTTTTACTGAAATGCCGCTGCTGCCTTATCTACTTGGACGAGAGCTCACACAGGTTAGACAAGGGAAAGATTCCCACCGAAGCCATCGCCAATGCAAAGGGTCTTGCCATCTTTACTGCCTTTCGCGCTGGCATGTATCTTGCCGGAACGGGCGGCTCCGGAGTAGTTGTTGCTCGCCTTCCCGATGGCACCTGGTCTCCTCCTTCTGCCTTTTCGGTTCGCAGCGGGAGCATTGGCCTTGTGTATGGTGTTGACGTTTACGACTGTGTGTGTGTCTTGAATACACAAGCCGCCGTGGACGCTTATGCCAAGCCGGAGATGTCTCTTGGCGGGGCGCTTTCCCTCGCAGCTGGACCAATGACCTTCGAAGGCAACAGGTCTGGTGCTAAGGAAGAAGTCAAGCATGTCTGGACTTACACCAAGTCTCGCGGTCTCTATGGCGGCTTGACAATTGACGGGACTGTTATAAAGGAGAAGCCTGACCTCAACGCGGAATTTTACGGAACAAGGATCTCGGCGGCGGTCATCTTGAGCGGAGAGGTACAACCCCAGGAAGGCGCGACGCAATGGCCGACTGGTGCGAAGCAGTTGACTGAGGTGCTCAAGTTGGCCGGTGGAGAACAGACTGATTCAATAGTGCTCCAAGACGTGAAGACCGAGACCACCCCTGGAAATGATCAGGAATGATCATGTAATGGTAGCTGTTTTTCTGACTTGGCAGTTGTGATTGATAAGCAAGATCAAGATCAATTGTTGGGGAAGATCGGACTGAGAATTGATAGTTGAAATGCAAGCTGTGGTTTCTAGAATAGGAGTACGAGTATTAGAATTTGAGTGATGAATATAGATCTTTGAAGACGAGAAGTTTGTGTGTAATCCCCTATGTCACCACCGCTATCCCAAGGCCTATAATGGGTTTTTGCTTGTTTGTTCCTGTATATCACACTTGTTTCATAATGAGGTGATAATTGTAAATTCTTGGATCCATAAACCTAAAGCGTTGGCTGCTTTTGGCAACACGTGAAAATCGCCGGCGATAAACAACTAACTAAAAGCCAAAACCAATCTCTTTCATCCACAGCACGCACTAATTTGACTTCTTAAACGTTTTATTTAAAATCATGAACTATCAACGGAGATTAAAATCCTTCAAAGTGCCACACCAATCGGTCCTATCCCGCATTGGACAATGGCTCGCTGTAGCGCAATATCATCACTGCTAGCCCATGGGCCGGAAATAAAATCTTCAAATGAGGAAGATCTGACGGATTCCCCTGTGCCTTCGCTTTCAGCTTTCTTGGCAGCATAGCCTTGGCTAAGTCTAACCAGAAGGTCCTGTCGAGATTCAGGTCGTCGAATTTTGGAGGACATTTGACGGCTAATCGTGATCTTTCCAAGCTCATCCGTCGTTTTCCCGTGCACTGAATCCTTGCTCGTATTGGTTGTCTGCAATTCACACTCAGTGCTGGCATGGGTTGGAGTTACGGCGCTTTTGCAGGTTACTCGTCGAGCGAAATCCCCTGTAAAATGCGGAAGAGTGGGAAAAGCCGCGCAAATCACAAGTAGGTTTAATTCGACAATCCTGTAGCTTGGTTAGAGAAAGATTGTTTAACATATTCTGAGGTGCGTACATCACCACGGAGCTGCCCGATACTGCCCACGTCATGTCCAATGAATTGAATGTGGACATGACAACGGCCAATCGCACGATTGCGGTAATAAGAGCTCTATTGATGATGGTGTCAGTATAAATGAAACTAATACACAGGAACATTGCTTACGCCAAACCGACAGAAAAGAAAGCGATGATGCCGATTCTCTGGCGCATTGTTACCTGCAGCCTCATCGCGATGGGGATGGGCAAGATGAGTATGACTAGATCAGAGAAGATATCAAAGGAATTCGAGACAATATATGGAACTTGTCTGTTGGTGCACATCCCCGATGCCTTCATATTCCAGCTCTTCTCGAATGGCTGGCAGGTAAAAAGAATAACACAAAGCATGATTACATGCAGGCCAACCACCAGGGATAAGACTCCCCGACTTGCCCAATTCCACCATCTTCCCAGAGATAGGCGACAGTACAACAAACATAGCGATATCTTGCAGAGACCAGATGCGCATACACCTAAAATGGAGGTAGTGGCCATGAGCTATAATGTGGCGTTCATTAGCTTAAACATCAGCGTTTTAAGTGGGTTGGAGCTCACATAGGCGGATCTTTCTGCATGGGCCACCGACATTTCCCATAAATGCACACCAATCAAGTTGGAATCAAAAGCTTCTAAAGGCACCTCGTTAGGAAGTGTACTAAGCCCAGTGATCGAAAAAATACGTACGAACTTCGATGGCTTGAGCAGCCAATGAGAATATCCAGCCTGTTGCGAGGCATACTAATCGCATGTAAATAACAAGTTCTACCATTCCAAGTCCAGCAACTTACTTAATTGACCGTCGTATGCTTTGACGAGTCTCAATTTGACGTAAAGGAATTGTAGTAAAAGCAACGCTGAAAGAAGAAAGCCAAATGCAAACAAAACATAGGCGGCGGTCGCATGTTGTTGAACAGGATGGTCAAAGTTGACCTTGTAGCCTTTGGGTGGTGGAATTAACACGTGAACGCCATCTATGACAGTAATAGGAGAAGGTTTTGTTGTCGGTCGGGGTTGCATCGTGAAATTTGGAGTGAAAAGCAGGTCGTCGTTCGCCACACGGTCAAATTGTACCCGATTTGCGAAAGATACAACACAAGATCGATCGTAATGATGGAATAGGTATATTTCGAGAATGAAACAAATTAAAAGAAAGAAATAAAGAAAAAGACAGAAAAAACGAATGACGAGTTGGGGGCGGCAAACTCCCGAGAGACTACAGGACTGGCTTTGTTGAGTGGGAGCAGCTCTTTCTTAAGCCACCAGAAATGGAATTAGCTTTTCATTCAGTTCTCCAAACCCCAGCAATTCAAGGATATGGATGAGCTACTACCATCCTTGATCAAGACAAAATTTGCTTGGATAATTAATATCAGCATAGACGAAGCAATCTATTTCCGACCAGGCCTGTCCATATTCTGCAAGTTTCCCGTTCTGGTGGCCCGTGATGATTTTTTTTTAGCTTTTCCCCTCGGTCTTCTTTTGTGCCCCTTCAGAAAAAGAAATGTTCAACATGTACAAGAAGAAAGCATCATGCTGCAACATCCGGAGTACCTCATATAGGCCGTGCAAAATCCGCACATAGACAGTATCAAAGCATCACTGCGTTTACGATGAATCATATTTTCAAATCCAAGGACATTTATCACTGTCAGTAAATGTTATTGATCAGTTCATTCCAATTGTAGGCGAAGTTTGAGGCCGAATATTACCCTGCATGTTCAAAGAACTGACCCACCTAAAATCAACCAAGCCGCTTCCCATCTTTCGCGTTTTGCGCTTGATTTGGACAATGATGAATGCAAAACAGAAATCAAATTGGTTGTTAAATATTTGCATTTAACCCCGCAAATAGCCCATCAGCCAAATAATATCCGGCATGTTTTAAACATCCGTGCTGTCGTAGCGCGAACACGTTGTTCGAGGGCATGATTCACGATACTGCATCGAGCCGTATCCATCGAAACTCCCAAGCGTGTGAATATGAATGTGATCAATGAGTGGAACTTTAATACAAGCGGACCTACGGCATTGGGTGTTTACTTAAAGCCTTACATCTTTCTTGGCTGCGTTGGAATGCCGAGTGGCCAGATCCCCCAGCTGGCCCGTGTAAGGACAAAATGTTAAAAAAAGAAACATGCTTCTGAAACGTTAGTGGAAATCGTGGGCGCTAGGAGAATTAATTCATCAAGATACAAGGATCACTTGATGTGAGTTACAGTGGACATCAATGCACGGGCACAGAAATCATGCCAGGGCAAGCCAAGCATAATTTAGACCTGACATTTGCCGTGCGCGCAGACACGACGCCTGCTTTGCCACCCTCAACATTTATACTGTTGCCACCGAATCCATATATTCAATTCATGACTGTTTTCTATTTCCAAGAATGAAGAGGCCTCACATTTTTGTCTTGGTCCGCAGATGTCGCAGCTGCGATGGCTGACACCACGATCAAGGTGCAGTTCGCATTTTGTTGAGCGAATTTCTATATGCATCCAGCTCCAGTCTTCCCGCCAAAATTCCCTTGGGACGTTACGCGCCATAACGATGCAGCTGAATTCGAAAGGAAATTGATGCAAATATTTTCAATGCCCAGATGACAAAATTGATCACACAGGCCACCGATGTACATTCGACATAGGAAGGAGACCTGGAAACTTCAGTGTCTGTAATCATCAACATTCAACCGTGCGCTTGGATCCAAAGGGCGGACGAAACAGGAGGTAGATCGGTTGCACCACGATGAAACAGAGCGGGGTAAAGTCGGCAGCAACGAATGCTTCAAATCATGAAATACAGGAGAAAAATACACGATACTCTCTGTTCGGGTAAGAAATACAAATGCGCTATAAAAGAAGCTTAACTTGAGGTTTCCATTCGTGTTATTCTCAAAGTGCGAGATGGGACCAATCAACTGTGACTAGGATGATATGCACGTGTGATGACGCGCTTTGAGGTTGATGTTGACATGGCTGTCCTCGTGGCGAGCTATCGGATTCTTGCCATTTACATGGTATTTCCTCTCATTCCCCGCGTCGAAAATAGTCACCCAACATCTATGACATTCATCTATGCCCAGAAATGTGTTGGTCCAGCGACAAGTCGAAGTTACAGGCGCCGGCGCGCCCGGCACACTACCAACCCGTCACCCAAAACGGCGGCATCTCAAGAGTCCCAACAACTCACTCGAGCGCTCTATCAAGACCCCACAGCCACCCAAATGGCCCGAGGCGACAGCTCCCGAAACCTCCCAGGCTCGCTACTTCAAGACCTCCTCCCCCTTACGAGAAAGTCCCCAGGCGACAGTCCTCGGCAGCTCCTACACGTACTTCTACACGGCTGGCAACAGAGCAGAACGGCACTAGGCGACATGTACCAAAAGCCACCTCGCATGAATCACACCGTGCATACACTAGCACCCGACAGCCGCAGAGGGTGTCGAGGAACCCCGCACCCACGCGTCCTGGCAACAGACAAACTGTTATCAGCGATAAGTCCGACGAAAAAAGCAATTTCTCTGCCATTGTCAATCAATCTAATCGGGTCGGCTCATATTGATGTCACATTGGCAAGCCCGAACCCGGATCGGAGACAGATCATGGTTTAGATCAGTTGAACGAAAATAGGTCAGGATTGTTTCTTCGAGTATTATCCTAAGAGCTGAAAGGAAAACTGTATAATTCGTCTCCACATAGCGAATTTTGCCAAGTAACTAAAAACACAATTGCGACCCGACTTTATGAATACTATTGTGGTCTCGGGGATAGTCTTTGGCATCCGTTTGTCCCAGTGCCTTGGTGACCATTTTGAGTTTGAGCAGACACCTCTTTCATAAATTCCGTTCCCATCACAAATCCGTATTTTTATACCCTCGGTCAATATAGAGCTTATTATATCATAATTCTCTGGAAAGACAAGAATTCTCCAAGTTGACAGGGGTAAACAAATCTGTTGGCTCAAAATGACAAGGTTCTTCACTAAATTGATCGCAATTCCAAACCTGGTCTAGTAAATAAGTAGAGAATATTATGCACTATTCAGGCTTTATAATGCATTACATGAGTTCATCCAACTCTAGGTGGTCGGGTTTGCGTTGAGGTATCAACAACTTGATGCCAGGATCCGAGAGAGGGTCCTCTTTGGTGAAACTCTCATCACGGAAAGTTCATGGGCTAATTGAATCAGCACCCCGGCTCTCAACTACTTAATAACTTGGAGCTTCCCGCAAGAAAGGGATGCTATATGACTAGCTCTTGGTAGTAGCGCGTACACTCAGGACTTGACCATTCATGTCCATTCTTTGGCTAACCTCGATCATAGTTCTACAGCACATCCTAGATCTGGCAGATTTGTAGGAAAATTTTGGGCTGACTTACCATCTCATGGATCAGCGAGCCAATGTCAATGAAACGACTTTCGAGAAAAATAGTTGTTTAGTATAAGGAATGAAGATTCCACAAATGCGTGTCCAGAATGAGAGTCTGAAGCGGATCCCTCTACAGGACTGAAACGAGTGTTTTTTCCAATCATATATGGAATAAGATATTATTCTAAATTATCCAATTCACTTTGGTATCAGATCCGGTTTGGCAATCACCATCTCCGACTTCTCCTGGGTTTGCTGCTGGCTACCCTATAGATCGTCCCCTGCCCTCACCAGGATAACGAGCTGCCTTATCATGCTCAAGCGAAGGTCCAGCAAGAACTATCCCGCATACAAACTAGTTAGACCGCAGGCCAACCGTCGTGTGCAGCCAAGCGATCTGCCAGGTGCTTAGACGAGATAAGGCTTTCAAGCCGGATCAGCGGCAGAGGCAACCACTAGCCACCCCCGCACGGTGCATTGCCGATGACGAGACCTTGACAAGCCAATTAATCTGCACCCTTCCCGAAAAGGAAATTGGTGGTGAGATCGCTAAAAACTTGAGGGGCACACTGGACCAGATGAAACAGGGGAGCGAGGTGGACCATTCCGTTTGGATGACCCAAGCTGAACAAATCCAGCGACGCGAGTTGGATCTAAATTGTGCGAATGACACTGTGGCGTTTGACCGAGTCGACCGTGTTTCTCCTTCGGGCTTGTCTACGTCCAACAAGGGAAGGATTCTGTAAGCGAGGCGTCTGGGGTACAGCTTGCTGACGACGACCGAGGTCTTCAACAAAAAAAAACAAAAAACAACGAGACTTGGATATCTACATCGATCGACGCCTCGGACATTCTTCCCGTGGTCTGTGCGGGATCTGCAAAGGTGCGACACGCCGTGATGAGCAGGCGGGATCAAGGTGTGCTTGGGCTTCGTTATGCAGGGCCAAAGTCAAGTTAGAATGAATCGCAGAGGCAAAAAAGCCCGCCCGTCCTCGTTCGCCCCCTCGGCGACGTGTTTTGGGATGCTCAATCCCAATGTGGCAATCTATCCTAAACACACATGGCCTCCCTGAGAAACAGGCTAACGCTGAATGGGACAGAAATGTCTAGAATCTTTGCTATCCGTAATTGTTGCCATGCTTCGTGGCGTCGCGGATGTCATGATCCCCGGAGCCGGTTGCGCCCCATAAAATTAATCGGAGACATGGGTTTCTCGGTTTCGGAACATTGTTTTTGGTGTTGTCAAGGACCATCGTCAGGAGGACCCTTGGAGGCGACGGTGGGAGATGGCACCATGAACACTTCTGCGCACTTGGTTGGTCCAAGTGTGCCTTAATCGCTGATTAGCTCGCCATGGTAAGGAGGGCTGAGTGGCCTGTTGACGGAGATGGTGGCGCTTAGCTCCTCGAGGGCGGATGGGGACGCCATATACCTGGGGACAAGCTCATCCAACTGACGCCACGCCACCCACCATCAGATCATTCTCCGTCGGCCATTAGACCCAAAGACTGATTTGCGTATTCTGCTATTACTGTATGTAGCTGGCCCGGTTGGCTTGACGCTTGCTAACCAACGCTTGGATAGTAGCCCACCAATCGGCAGCACCCCATTCCGTCGCACACGGACCGTCACACGTTTAGATCAGGTCCTCAGATGCCGCCAGCTCCACAATGCCGCCGGGGATCACAGCGGCGCGGGTTAGTTAGCGCACCAGTTGCTGACCCTGCATCTCACGCACATGGCGTTTGAGTATCGCATGCTGAGCGTCGCTCATTGTCAAATCAGGCCCATCTTCAGTGTAAACGAGTGCTCGAAAAATGTTGATGATGTATTTGTTCTGCATCTATCTACACTTAATAATAAAACTGGGACCTTAGGATCGCCGGAGTACATCCAGGGACTTTGGAGGCTGGTTTGAGATTGTTGGCACTGTCACGGGTACCCGTGTCCTCAGACCCCTGGCACACGATATAAACTTTCTGCTAAAATGCATCTAAGCTGAATGTGAACAAGGCAACAGGAAATAACAATGTCCAGGCGTCTTACTTGACTCTTGGCTATTCTCAGAGCTCAAACAGCGGCTTCGTGGACCGAGGACTGGAAATAATGTCGTGCTACTACTTATTAGTGCCCTGAGGCCGCCTGTCAACTTTTCGGAGCGCCCGATCTTCAACCCTTTGTTTCTTCGATCTCGACAAGGAGCGAGCTATATATAAAAAGCTCATCCTAAAAAGGCGGCCCTGTCCCCCTCTGCGTTCGACATCGATGATCAAGCCAGAGCGAATCTAAACTCACCATGGCTGCCCCACCAATGGACCCTTTGGTCATCGAGGCCTTCTGTTATCTTGGTATTGGCTTTCTGCTTGTCGGGTTTCGAATTTACTGCCGTGTGAGAGCGGGAGGTTGGAGCAGTCTCGCCGCCGACGATTACATCATGGCATTCGCTTTGCTACCTTACACTGTGGAAACGAGTCTATCATACACAGTCGGCATGGTGTATCACGGCCTGGCAAACAGCGCCATGACGGATCAACAGCGTGCATCACTGTCACCAGATAGTGAAGAGTACAGGTTGAGGTATGTATGACTGGGAGATATGGTCGAAGCTCGGATCAACTGACATGTTCCAATGCAGAGTTGGCGGTTCGATCAACGCTGTTGTTGGTTGGTCCATGTTTACGGTGGTCGTGTTTACTGTCAAGGGTTCCATGTGCGCCTACTACGCCAGATTAACAGTCAGTGCTCCACAGAAACAGAAAAAGGAGACAGGGAAGGCTAACGAGACATGACAGGCCGGTCTCATGAAATACAAGTACAGAATATACGTAGGATACGGCTTGATCATCCTATCTGCCCTGGCCTGCCTAATCTGCATTATCTTCAGCTGCCAGCCTACACACAAGTTGTGGCAGATTAACCCCTATCCTGGAAGTAAGTACCCGTACCATCACCATTGTGACTTTTGTTGCATATTCTTACCAGCTTGCGCAACCAACAGATCTCTGCCAGCCCGCTGTTAATCGACTCAACATTTACATGTCATTGTTTACCAACATGATCACCGATGTCTACCTGATGTTGATCCCACTGCCTTTGGTGTGGGGTGCTCAGATTCCCAAGTTGAAAAAGGGAGGTCTCCTTCTGCTCTTCTCTGGCGGCATCTTCATCATTGTAGCTGGTATCCTGCGATCTGTTTTCATTTTACAGGTATGCTTCAGATTGCGCGCGAGTTGCAGGCATATACTGACGATACTCCCTAGAACGAAGTGACAGGTCCTAGAGCTGCAGCAGCCTGGGCTGTTCGGGAAATGTTTGTGACTGTCGTCATTACCAACCTGCCCATGACATGGAGCTGGGTCCGCCAGCGCCTGCACCCTTACTTCAAGTCTCTCATCTCCCTCAGCAAGTCGTCCGGATACAAGTCGTCAGGATACCAGACTGGACCCGAACCAGGCAGCTTCAGGCTCGGAGACATGAACCAACAAAGCTGGCGAGGCCCATCCGACAAGTCCGGCATGCACTCAAAATCCAGCCACAGCCATGGCCGCAACGATATTTTCATCCAGACTGGGGACGGTAGCTCTGAGCAAATAATACCCATGGAATCAGCTGGGATCAAGAAAGAAGTCGAGTTCACGGTATCAACCCATGACGCGGAGATGCCCGAGCCTACTTACAGGAGCCATAATAGGCGCGACCTGATTTAGGCGAAAGATTTAGTGTTGAAT
Source organism: Calonectria pseudoreteaudii (assembly GCA_001879505.1). NCBI lineage: Eukaryota > Fungi > Ascomycota > Sordariomycetes > Hypocreales > Nectriaceae > Calonectria > Calonectria pseudoreteaudii. The sequence continues at coordinate 421,832 of KV875250.1, read as the reverse complement.
GCGGGAAAGGGTGGCCCATGTTTGCAAAGTACCCACATACATGATCGTTGCCAACCTTAATGGAAGGTAATATTTGTTTCGTAGCGTTGAATTTCACTGTTCTTAGCGTAGCAATTGCCTTTGAAAAAGCATTTGGTGCAGGGCGTGATGGTGCGGGGAGATGTGCACCGGCATGGCAAAGCTGGCCGTTGCTGATGACTTGATGGAAAGGGAAACATTCCAGCGTTATTTCGATGTAATCCTTCACCTTGAATAGTCTTTTATTTTATAGTCATTTTTAGAAAACGCACAGCCTTTCACACTTGTAGCACATGCAACTTCAGTGTAGGGATTCCAGTTCCCTGGTTTTAATGGGCAAGCCGTGCGGCTCCTGAATACAGTTGGTTTTGGTAAAGACCATGTGATATCGATAAACACGAAAAAGCTCGCGACAATGGCCCACAGAAACGTCATAGCAAAATAAGCTTGTTTAATCCTACACATCTGGGCTTCACTTGGTGTTATGAAATGTCAGACAAGTAAGATCGTAGTCAAATAGGGAGGGACTCTGAGTATAAGTCTTGGTCGGATCAAACTTTTTTTAGGAGACCATGTTAAACCGAACAGTATACACGGTGAACCGTGCACACATATAAACGTGCATTGGATGACTATCTGTAAAACGAACCAAATTTCCTAAAAGGCCATGGTTTTGCAACAGTTCGATGTACTCAAGGCCAGATAGCACAATTGAAGTGGAGACATGGATTTTTCTCACCACTACACACACGGTTTGTTGTAACCCACCACGTCAGGTCAGACCAGGGGGGTATGTCAGCTTGACCTACTACTCCCGCAAGGCAGACCAGGAGGCCGCCCATTTACGATCCTCCATGAAGCTGCATCAGGAATTGCCACAGTGACGAAGCTAAAAGAGGAAATTCCACAAGACATGCGTAGATTTTGGCACCTTTGCATATATTTTGACTATATCTCCATCGGCATTTCCTAAAAGATATCAAAGACAACTTGTTTGGCGATGAATCCTCTCCAGCAAGCATCGGATTTTGGCCCCACCCTGAGCATCCTGGTCCTTGCACACTCAATCTGATTGGGTGAGACTCGCGCTGAGGTTGAATGATGATATTCCATCAAATATTAAACCAAGCTGTTCGGATGGTAGTGGGGCTCTACAACAAGTAATTGAAGGCTTCTTAGGCTTACTGACTCAATTCGCAATGTAATATGATAAGAAACATGCTACCTATTTTATACCGTCTGGGTATTGCTTCCGTTGAGTAAACAGGAGCAAGTTCTCTGTCATCAGCTGAGCACAGCCCCCGCCGCAGTTCTCTAGCCACTCCAATAGTTCATCCACATACACAGCTTGGATCTTGACCCTGGTCTCACGTGCATGAATGCATGGAACCGTAGCGGTTGGGGTGCTGCTTGATTGACGCACTTAAATTACCGCAGCCCAACGCTTCCCACCTGCTGCACCTCTTGTTTCTGTCAGCTTTTGGCCATGGCCCCTCGTCGCCAATGAACCCACTCAGCATCACCTCATCGGCTGCGGGTCTTCGCCAAGCGGTGAGTGACGTCTACAATCTCTTGGATCTTGCAACCAAGGTCAACAATGCCCCGACTACAATTCGCGATGCCAAAAGCCAAGTCGGCCATGCACAGTTAGCCCTGCGCTCGCTAGAGCGATGCCTGAACAGGTTTGAGTTGCTCGGTCCAGAACGGACCGCGCTTATTCAAGTCGATGATCTGCGGGCTACATTAGCTGATGCCATGATGGCCTTTGCTGAGTTTGAGGATTTGCTCCAAACTGTTACTCAACTAGCCCGGTTTCACAGAGTCATTACATGGCCCAAGTACTTGAAGTCTATTGAGGATCAACTGTCCAAGATACAACGTTACAATACCTCATTGATATTAATGACAAGTATCTTGCAATGGTATGGATTTAAAATCATGATCCCTGAAGTTATCACTAAACCATGGTTAGCGAAACCCAGCTGGAAGCATCACAGAGTCGAACCAAGCTCGAGACGGTTGTCGAGCTCATTTTGGATGATAATCCACTACTTAGACAGAAAATGTCTGATTCGAAAGATTCGTTTGATGCAGTTAGCACCTTTACAAAACATGATGATGATGATGCCGCCACAATTCGCGATAATAATAACCAGGACACGATTCATCCACGAAAGTCCACCCATAGTCGGGTCTTTGGTTTTGCGTTTGAGAAAATTCTGGAACAGTCCAGAGTCTATAAGCGCAGCCAGAATAACGAATGCGACTGTTCATTTGTTAGCTCTGTGCAGCGTTCGCGGGCATGGTCTGTGTTCTCTGGATATAGCTTGGCTGATATTTCAATATTATCAGTCATTGCTATGCCCATTACCTGTCAAGATATTTCAAATGGGAGGCACTACATGGTTGAGGACAGGCGAAGTAAGCTTCCAGAGATAGGTCAAGTTGGGATTGATGACCTCAACCTCCATGATTCGTTTCTACCAGGCCCACCTGGCCCAGCAATATTGGATTTCAATTCCGATTTAGGCTCAATTCTGAATTCGTTTAATGAAAAGCCTGTTGGAATGCCAATTGCTGCTGATTTAACGGAAAACATAATGCCTCAAAACCAACACACGCAGGATTCGATTGAAGCCACTCAACCTCAGATATGTGACAATTCGGCACATGATCATGGCTTTGATAAAGATTTTGATGTGAAAGACGAAACAGCATCTCTTTTTCATTCCTATTTGGAGAATCCTGTTGATGATCAAACTGAGGATGTTTTCACTTGTAAAGGCTGTGGCGAGGTTAGTTGCACTTGTTGATTAATCATGTTCGCATAAGGTTACTGATCGTCTTGTGCTACAGATTCTCGAGGAAGGCGCAGCATTTGAACTGGGTAAGTCGTATCTATAACGACAGAAATGAAGCTTCGCTGATTAGTTCTAAGCTGGTGATCGATGGCACATTGATTGCTTTCGCTGCACCACATGCGCTACATTGCTTGACGACGAGATCAATATACTAATATTAGGGGACGGTTCGTTGATATGCAGCAATTGTACTTACAAATGCTCAGTATGTAATAATCGGATCGAGGACCTTGCCATTATAACTGAAGATGATGCGGCATATTGCGCACCGTGTTTTAAATGCAGAAATTGCAAGCACAAAATAGATGATCTCAGATATGCAAAGACTTCACAAGGAATATTCTGCATGCGTTGCCATGAAAGTCTAATGAGTCGAAGGAGAATCAAAAACGGAGCGGAGAAAAGACGCCCTGGGCAATTTATCCCAGATGATTGGATTTAATCGTCTTAGGATCTTGAATAATAAAGACAAAAAAAAATAAGAAAATAAAATTACCAAGAAATAGACATAGAATGTCATCGCCTTCATTTTACACCATTCTGACTGAGTATGTATGGGTTGTGACCAAGGTTTTATTCGTCCTGCTCAATTCGGGTTCCAGAAACCTACTGAACTCCACTAACCAAAAAGGGCCAGGTGAAGGAACATGAGTGTTTTCTTCACTGGGTTTAGCTACAATAGCCCCTCATCATGACTCTTGGTGCGATGAGTCACACAAATGTAACGCTCAGCCTAGAATTCGAGTAAGTCATTTTTATCTTCTTTTAACCTGTCGATTTCACCACCATTTGGCCATGGCGCAGGAGAAAACTAGCGCGCAACGCGCACTTTTATTGCCAGAGATTGTCAATGAGATTCTTAAATGGATCCATCTAGACGAAGTGTACGAGCATGTAACATACAGTGAAGAGCCAAATGACGGCGATTCTGATGAACCAGACATTTTGTACTCGTACGGGAATCTGGGAGTTCTCGCACGCTGCAGCCTTGTGAGCAAGCTGTGGTTTGACTTGGCTACGCCTTATCTTTGGAGGGACCCCACTTCGTTCACATTTTCCATGTCTAAGACGCTGCCCATGATATTCGCCCAAGTGGAAAACTTGACGCGACGGCAGCTGTACGCCAACCACGTCAAGGAGGCGATTGTTGCTGGTGTTGAAGTTGGTGCGCCAGCCGATGAGAGCGACCGAGCACTCGAGGGTGTTGAATTCCCCAATCTCTCCAGAATTCACATGCCCCTAGCAGGCTGGGACATGTCTCAACATATTCCAAAAATCGGGAAGAATGGGGTCAAGGTGCTCGAGGTAGATCCCTCATTTGACCTCTACCCGGACACGTACAGGGTTTGTCAAGACGAGTTGAACAAGGTTTTGCATCAAATACCTGTAAGAAAATTCTCCCCAAGTTAGAGCATTCTTTTAATGCCCCTAGGAATTATTCCCCGGCCTTGAAGAATTGACTTTCCTGGACTCCTGTCTGGCAGAACCTGGATCGCTCCAACGTTGCTCTGGTCGGTTACCAAACCTGAAAAAGTTCAATCATTCATGTGTAATTGAGTGTCTGGATTATCCTGCAAGCACAACGTGAATGGAGAATTCACGTCGAGGTTTTCTATGATACAACGGGGACGAGGGCTGCATATAATATACTGTCCGTCGATTTGATCCTTTTTATGTATGTAATCTCTCGCGTCTTTGATATAATCTATTTTGTGAACTGCAAAGCTGTCCGCCGTCCAATCGACGCGATGAATTTTCAGCGGGGATTCTCTCATTCATTCTGGGCTGCACAAAGATGTAGTGGGAAATAATGACTGTAAGTTTACCGCTGCTGCCTTGTCAACGGCAATCATGCTTCGAAGGTGATATTTACAATCGACCAGGACTGGAACCTCAGATTCGTGCCGTTTTCCGGTGTTTACCGCTTCATTGTACCTTCCCTCGAGATTTCCTACGTATCTGTCGTTTATAACAACAACACACCATGTCGAGGTATCCACTGATAGCGCATGCTGAATGCCTGCCCTTCCCTCCTCGTACCGGCGAGCCGTATTGGGTTATTGGTATTGGCACCACCTTCAAGAAGGTTTACAAAATTGGGATTTACTGCTTATATTGCCCATTGTCAAGGTTTTGTGGCCAATAGACCACAACCTAGCGGGGCATTTGGACCAGCTCCAAGTTCAGAAAGCAGTAGTGGTGGCGGAGCTGACCCCACAGCAACAACACTAGATGCCAAGGTCGATATTTTGATGTTATGATGAAGCCTCTTCTGTTATGGCGGAAATTTCGAAAATTCCGTTGCTGAAATACTCACCCATTAATGCCCAGCCATTGCATCTTTGCAGTCCGGCGCTTTCAACTCAGCTCGAGACAAATTTTACACCGCCGCGTGAAACATGTCGTTATTGTCGCCCAATATGGACAAGATCATCTTGGCGTGCGTCCCATCTCTAGAGATGAGTCTATTTAAAACAGCGTTTGAGATTGACATCTTGGCGGAAGCCAAGCTGCCTAACGCAGCAATGATGGGCTGTGCGGCGCCAAGTTGACCACAGCCACCGTGGAATTACGTAGACAGGGGGCTGGGCGCATTAGTACACTGCGCATTAGATTGGAGCACAGTATTGAGGGTGGCTCGAGAGTGGACAACCCAATTAAGCATGGTCGTCATGACGGTAGCCAAGTAAGCTTAATTAACGAGCTGTCGATCTGGGGCGAAGGTTTCGCTTTGAAGCCAAGCCCGTATTTTAACAGAAAACAGCCCCTAAACCGCCAGCGGGATTGCCGATCGCCCATGGCTTAGACCAGTCCCAACATGAAAATGACCTCAAGGTTTGCCAAGTAGAAAATATTATTGCATTGGATGGATAAAATATGCAACGTGAAACAGCATCATCGTCTTGTCAGTCTGTGAGTCCTAATTTTGGAGATTTTATTTGTCTACAAATACCTCCTTGGGTTGGTTGATGAAGCTCTTGTCTTTCGTCCCCAGACAACTCACACACATTACTTCAAGCCTACCAATCTTTACAAAGTCGCAAACATATCACATCCATTGCTCGCTTTTCTGTATTCAATCATGTATTCCAAGAACGTTGCCCTTGCCGTGGCTCCTCTGGTTCTGCTAGCCCAGGCAAATTTGAGCCGAGATGAAGTGCCCCAGGCTTGCCAGGCCATCTGCGAACCCATCGTCCAGCTGTCCGACAGATGCGATGTTGATTTGAGAAGCGGCACTGATCGGCAAGAGGACCTCTTGGAAGCTCAATGCATCTGCACCAACAAGAGCTTCGATGTGGGTCAAGTTGCCGCGCTTTGCGCTGACTGCATGCAACAAAACATCACACCGGCCACCAGGACTTCTGCCAAAACTCGCCTCAGGGCCCGAAAGACTCGTTCTGCTCACAGAGGCAAACGCCAGGACACAGATACAGATGTTGATTCCCAGACTGACAACGACCAAACCGACACTGATGACGGTCAGAACCGCAACATTCGGGTTCGTCGAAAAGCCAAGAAGGTCCGTCGCAACACTGCCGCTGCCAAGAACGGCAATGATACGGATTCGGACTCTCGGGATTTGAATGACAGTGGCCTGCCGACTGATCCGGACACGGATGATGATTTGCCTGCCAAACGACAGAGCATCGCGGCTCGGAAGCGAGCGGCTCGAGCTGGTCGTGCTCGCCGCAACCAAAGGCACGAATCTTCCGACGATGCCACTGATGGCACGGACACCGACGGAGCTGTGAACAGAGTCATCGGAGTCCGCCGACGATTCCAATCTCGCAACAAACTTCGGGTTCGCAGAGACAATGTGGATACAGCAACCGATGTGGAGACAGAAAATGATGACAACACCGGTACGGACACCGACAATGACAATCGGGTTGCAGCCAGACGCCGCCGGGGTGTTCAGCGCCGACAGGCGCAAGCTAGTGACACCGATTCCAACCCGGATGATAATTCCGCAACGGATACCGACAATGACAACCGAGCCGTTGTCAAGCGCCGCCGGGGCGTTCAGCGCCGACGGGCTCAGGTCAATGATACCGATTCCAGCCCGGATGACAATACGGCTACAGACACCGACAATGACAATCGCGTTGCGATCAAGCGCCGCCGAAATATTCAGCGTCGAAAGGCTCAGGCCAATGACACTGATTCGAACCCTGATGATACCGAAAGCAACAATTCCGACACCGACTCGGGCAGACAGGTCAAGACTCGTCGCAGGGTCAGCAAAGCCAAGCGCCAGGCCAGGGTTGTTGATTCGGACACGGACACACAGAGCAATGATTCCGAAAGTGACTCACGCAAATTGACCAAGGCGCGCCGCAATGCTCGTCGCAGCAGGCGTCAAGCCGTGGACACGGATTCTGATCCCGACACCCATGAGTCGGCTACGGATAACGACTCGGATAGGGAAGTGCGAGTCGCTCGTAAGGCTCGCCGAAGCAACGTCAGGGTCCGTGATAACAACGATACTGATTTCGAAGATGGACTTCAAAGTGAGTTTTGGCTCGTGAAATCAACTGCCTGAATTGATTTATACTAACTCGGTAATTTAGCTATTAAGACGATCATGGCACAGTGTGGCTTCACCAGTGCCAGCTACAAGCCAACTGATGCTGGAACTGTCACGACTATTACCGTTGTCGCCACTGCCCCAACCGACGTTAGTCAACTGACTACCACATTTGCTGCTAGTAGTACTCCCGTAGCCACCCCAACAACGCTTGCTACGGTTGTGGCTATCAAGCCCTCCAATAACCCTGCCAGTTATCACGGCGATGATACGGATGACGATTCAGACTGAGCTGTTGAGGGCAGTGGATCTTCGAGTTGAACGCACAGGTTAAATGAAGGGCTGTTTGGACTAGGGTTTTGACAGTTTGTGGAATTTTGTAGTTTAGGTCGTGAGGGATCTGAAATTTCGCATACGCTCTGTTTGTATACCACAACTATTGGAATTTTATGTAAAGAAAGCAAAAATCAAGAAATCCTATTCGCATATCCATCATAACCTGCGAACACTGACGCCATCAGCATCAATGAAAGAATAATGCTATGATCTACTAAAATTCTGAACATATTCAGCCTAATAGCTCAACTGTTATGGGCTCGCCTAACAGTAACTGCGGTTAGAAATCATATAATTGTCATTGATACACTTAAGGAATAGTATTGCTCCTCTTCTTTCCTCTTACTGTTATCTCTCTCTCTATATCGCTCTTCCATCTCGCTTTACCGGCTTCCTCTTCCATTCTATCCCTACCCTACAGGACTAGACTCAAGGTTTGGTCCATTAGATTACAACAACTCGGCTGTTGGTCCCAGATACATCGTCCAGGGATACCGAATAGTCGACCAAAAGGGCGAATTGATTACTTTGACGAATGAACATCATCGTTAGGTGTGTTTCAGTTGCTGACTTTATTGCTACACCTATCTGAAATGCAGAAAGTTGCATCGATGCACGTTCTCTAATTTGATTCCGAATAAAGAAAACAAGCTGTAAGCTCAACCGGGTGATTAAGAAGCAAGGTCGCCAAGTTTGTAAACAATTGGTGTGATAAAATAGGGTTGATTGTGAAAATCTTCTTTCTCTACTAAGAAAATAAATATCCCTCTGCCTCATGTCTAGTTATCTCACATTTTCAATATGATTGCCTCCTCCGGTAAAAGCCAAATGATTGAAAACAGCAAGACTTTTATGACCATGATCAGCCTTGTAAGAAAGTTGAGGTGGATGGCCTTTTGAGCCCAGTATGGCTTGCTTCCCGTACATGGATGGGTTATTGTATAACAAAAATAAATATTCATAATAATCAGTGATTTCTGCTCCCACTGACCGCCTTTATGTACTTATAATAAGAAAGGGATTCAGGCTCCTCATTTATTTTTCTTCTCTACTTAACAACACCGAATCTTACCAATCCCGGCGCCATGTCTATTCAATTTGTTAACTGTCCAGCGTTCCCAAAAGCTTTTAGTTTCGATGCTCAGCAAGACCTTTTAGGGTCTGGTACAATTGGTCAGGTCTTTCGAGTTCAGAATGTACGAGCTATGTGAGAATTTCGTTGTGTTATGCTAATCGCTTTACAGGAAGGCAGATTATTTGCGTTGAAGATATTTTTTGAAAGACCCGGGCGAGATGACTTTGAGAATGAAAAATCTGTGTTAGAGGCTTTAAACCGTGTGCCGCATGAACACATTGTATATTTCGTCTCTGCCTGGACGACCTCTGACGCTGAGTATTTGCTGTTTCCTCTAGCAACGGGGGACCTTTCCGGGTTATTGAACAATGGTCCACCCCGTTTTTCTGGAAAAGAGCTACGAAAGTGGATATTTTGGCAAATGATTGGCCTTTGCGATGCAATCAAGTACACTCATGAACATATATTTACGGACAAACATGGCCGACTCTCGAAAAGAGTTGGGTTTCATCATGATCTGAAACCAGCAAATATTTTACTCTTTGAATCCGATTCAGGTTCGTTTGAGACTTGGAAGATTGCTGATTTTGGATCCGGGGCGACCAAGTACATCGATATTACATCATCAGAGCGTCTGTACAATCGCAAAGCTTCCACTGGTGACAAAGGTTATAGCGCACCCGAACACGTTGTGGAGGGTAGAGTATCTCAACAAAAGGACGTGTGGAGCCTGGGTTGTATTTTTCTTGAAATTATTGTCTGGGCCTTTTCTCGCAAAGCCGGGGAGGTGGACCGATTCCGGGAAGCGAGACGGGCTGCTAATTCCAACACTTTAAGCAAAACGCCGATGTTTTGGGTGCTTGATACAGATAAAAAACCACAAATCAACTCTGCAGTCATTGAAGAATTGGTATCTGCGGAAGACCACTGCTCAGAGGATCAGATTTTCGCTCACGTCGTGCCAATAGTAAAGGGAATGCTTCGGCTGGATCCACTGGACCGGCCAACATCAACCGAGGTTCTGGAACGGCTGCATGTCTTGGATAAATGATGTTATATGCAGTATACTCAAGAGTTATAGTTTTTGAACGCCATCTTTATTTCTAATTTTGTTGTTCAAACTCAGTGTTGGTTTCTTCGCCAAGAGCTACCCTGAAACACGAGATTTGGAGTGTTCTATGCGTTCTTTAATCACAGAAAGCAGCAGTAACTAGACATATTGATGTGATAAGCATTGGTTTGTGATTCTGAAACTGCATACCTTACTTTGAAGACTTTTCTCCGGCAGTGCTGTTCTCTTCTCCATTCAGCCAAGTAGGCAGCTCAATCTTCCTGTCGAGGGCCTTATCCCAAGCACTCATTAGCTGGATCAATAAACCCTCCTGGTATTGTGAAGCAAGTGCACAGATACCAAATGGACGACGGTTGCCATCAAAATAGGACACTGGGAGGCACGCCATTGGGTAACCTGGTACGGCAAGTTAGCTGTTGTGCCCAATTGATGCCCCGTCGCACACCGTGCACTCAGCAAATACCAAATTGTTTCGACAGAAATCCACTGAGCGAAAGGAAAATGATAGGATGGTTAGAGAGAGGCTCTTAAAAAAACACGAACTTACCAGCAGCACTGTAATAATCATCAATCTCACTATCTGCAGGTCCAAGTATAACATCAACATCGAACTCTTTGAGGCATTTGTCAATGGCTGTTTGGCGTCCAAATGTTCTGATGTAGTCGACAGATTTCTTTCGCTCTTCGGCCGATAATTTGAACTTTGATGCAAGCTCCAGGCGGGCCATGTTTGGAGACTCTGGGAATTAACATGTGAGTACAGTGACGAAATATTGTGACACTTTCCTTACCTGGAGGAAACTCCAAGTCGGCATGATCTGACATGAATTGCATCATTTGCTCCAGCGTTCGGACCTTGCTGTCTTCGAGATCATGCAGGTATGATTCTATGGCTGGCTTGAATCCGGAATCTGTCCAATATCAGTCATGTAGCTGTTCAAAACCATCATGGCCCCTGGGGATATGTGATACACACTCATGACCTGAGCGATTTGACTGGCTCCGTCGATTTCAAGCCCATCGAGAGAGGCAATCTACACTTTCTTGACTACAGCACCTGCCGCGCTGAGCTTTTCATACGCCAAGGAGACTTTTTCTTCCTATTTCCAATCATTAGGGTATTGGTTTGTACATTCGTGTTGGAACCCCAAATGTCTCACTTGTTGTTTATTGAACTCTGGAACCGGAGTGGCAACGCCTGAAGGGAGATGCCAATCTTTGGGGTCTAGTACACCAATACGAACCCCTTCCAAGGAGCCGGTAAGCCTGCTGGAATAGCCACCGACAGGCTTTTGATGGTCAAGGCTGGGATCGACCAGGATATCCATCAAGGCAGCAATATCCGCAGCGCATCGAGCGATCGGACCAGCTGAATCGAATTCGGGACAAATAGGAACGATTCCTTTTTGAGAGATCAGATCGATTGTTGGCTTTAGCGCAAAAACGTCATTTCGTGTGGCAGGCATAAGGATCGAGCCGTTCGTATCCGTCCCGATGGAAATCGGGGATAGGCCTGCGGCAACAGCGACGCAAGACCCAGAAGAGGATCCTCCTGGACTCTAATAGAATGCGATCAGAAACTTGTACGGGCATGTAAGGGATACAATGGCATACGCTGTGCCCGCCAAATCCATCATCCCACTTCTTGCCACCAACAACGTACGGTGACTGTGTGAGGCCGCCAACAGCTGACCATCCACAGGGCATACGTGCACCCCTTGAAAGCGTCAGATATGCTTTGGCTTTGGGTTTTATTTCATCAATTTACCTATAGTTGCTAAGTTCCTTTCATCGCAGAGTTAGAGAAGTTTACTCAGAATATGAGAATCATTATCTTACACTAAGGTTCGCCTTTGCAAGTATGATGACACCGGCGTTTTGGAGCTTGGATGGATTTTATTTAGAGTGAAGCGCAAAATGTTATCGAGATAGTATTCATACCTGTGATGCCAATGGGGCGGCCTGCCGGACCTTGGAGCCGACCAAGGCGTACGTGCCAGATGTAGTTTCCATGCCGAGCTCTGGACCTGTGGCTGCGTTGTCCTTGAAAATAGGTCAATCCAAAGCCATATATCTTTCCTAAGAGGCAGGGCGAACCTTGATTATGATGGGCACACCATGCAGAGGGCTGCGCACATGACCTTTGGCCCTCTCCTCATCGAGGGACCGGGCGATGGGGAGAATGATATTCTTCGGAGAGACTGAAATAACTGCGTGTAGATAACCATTGTATTTCTCAATGCGGTCGATGTACTCGAGGACGAGCTTCTCGCTTGAGACGACACCAGCCTCAAGGGCTTGGCTAGGTCAGCCGCCGTGGCTGTCAAGAGATCAAGGTCGCTCATCTGGTCAGGTGTGGGGTTGGGTTTAGGGCGAGCCGGAGATTGAGAGAGAAGGCGATGTCAAAGGGCGCTGCGGATTTAATGACTCGACCCGGGGTAGTGGTCTTAGCGTTGTTTTTTTCAGGCTGCTGGCCGACGGCGGTTTGGGCGCGGGAGAGAATGGCTGATCAAGGCTCTGGCCCAAGCTGCGAGTTGCTAAATGTAGCAGCCCGACAAAGGGGACGGTGCTAAGTAGCTGTACAGTGTAACCCAGTGCGAGAACGGCTTCCAATCAGGCCACATAGATGGGCTGTGTGTACAGTTGAGCTGATCTACCGGTACCCCCACTGGACTGACTCGACCAATGTCCCACTTTTACGAGGCTTGACCAACTGGACATCAGCTCGAACATTTCACTCCACCCATACTAGGATGTTACTGCAGGAAGAACGACCAACAACATGCCTAGACACGGCTCTCCCGCCCCCCCCGCTCGGCCCGTCGCTGGCGGCCAATAGCGTGACCCGTCCCTTCGGGCCTCACACGGAACCTCTCATCTCAGCCGAATATTGGCGCCAAGGCAGGCGCTTACATGAATGTCCCTGGGTAAGCCGCTATTTGGGATATGGTGAATTAGGTGACCACTTCGGGGCCGTGCGCGTCGTGGCGTGGCTTAGATGGAGCTGCGCAACCCAGTAGAGTATTAAGGCGAACAATTTCTGCCACGGCCAACAGGATGTTCTGTTAGGCAGGAAACACGGAAGAGAGTGGAACTCGACCGTTTTCATTCTGCACTTCTCATTTTTGCCATGGCTACTAACAACTAACTGCAAAGCCTGACAGCAGCTGCTGTTGGCCGTTCCACTGAACCCCAGACCTCACCATTCACGGGGACAACAACTACCGATGGCAAGGCTCAATGGTTAGATGCGGGTTTCAAAACCTACCAACGTTTTCTCTCAGCCAGGCTTGATCTCTTCTGCGAGAATTACCCGGATGCGACTGCTATGCTTCCAGCAAGTGACGGAGAGTTACCCAACATGCAACTTCGTCTGGTCGAAATCGGCCGTGATATCGTCAGTCTGATTTAAGAAAAGCCACGTCACAGTTTGGAGACGTTGAAGACAGAGCTTATCGGATTGAGGCTGGTGTCGGATGACAAAACCCACGACAATGCGACTACTCACATCATCTTCGTTCTGGTTGGGTGGCTGACCATGCTTTACAATCCCAAGTTGGCACCGGGTATATTAGCATTGGAAATATCCGAAGACGGTTTTGAATGTTATGACCGCCATTCTTTAGCCATTGGACAAATAAAACGACCGATCGGTGAAAATATGAATCATTTGGGGCTTGTAACACCTAGGGATTTGTTGTCTGCGGCTAGCAAGGAGTCACAATCCAAGACGTTCCTCGAGTCGAGACTACTTAACGCTGCAACCCTTTGCGAGTTTTCTGGTGTATCTATAGAGTGGTCGTCTTGTATATTTTCACACTTGAGCTTTGATGATTCGCAAAGCAAACTGACTTTATTTGGGCTACCGTCCTTTTGCCTTATTCATGACTCAGCAGATCCCAGCTTGGTTTCATCGTGAGTCAAATTCCTGATTTCTGATCTTACAAACAGGAAATAATGATCTAGTCTCACTAACTGAAAGGAAAAATAGAATTTACAAGTCAATATGTAGCTCTAATACGAGCGAGGTGATCGAGGACACGGGTGTCTCTTTAGAGGACTATTTGAAAGAAATTATGCTTTCCTTCCATGTCCTGTTCGGTGCGGACCGCCGTTCGCGTGACTACTTCAAAAAGGTCGAGTTCGACCGATGCAGAGAATTCTTGGGTGTTGACGACCCCACTTTAAAAATGCTTTGCACAACCAAGCGTCCCTCAATATTAACAAGAGAGAAGTTGGTAAAAAGTATATACAGCGAAAAGGGGGACTTCCCAATCTTACGCGGCAGACTGCGTGCCATCTGTAACTTCTCTAAAGAGGATAACCCAAACAAAAGGGCGAAACTGTGGAGTGATCGAAGAGACCTGAATTTGACGTATACATTCCGGGCAGTTATCGTTTTTGGAATCATCGGAGTGATTCTCAGTCTCGCACAAACAGGTCTTTCTATTGCTCAAGTAGTTTCAGGGTGAAGCGGCATGGAGCGCGATGACGAGAACCTTCACAAATAGGCTGAATGTCATTTATCTAGCTGAATCAGAGCCAATAATTTATTGAACCCGGCGGTTCATTGTGTAAACCACCTTCTTCCTGTTAAATCTCAATGGCAACTATTGTTCTCGTCTCAATGGACTCTCTCGGAGGAGCATCGTTAGGGACCCCTTGAACCTTGAAAGAACAGTGCGGAACGACTAGAGCAAGTCAGCTTTCTCGCTGATTGAAATTCCGGCTAAGTGCAATCAAGTGCTACTGACATGACACGGCGTTGGTGTCTTGAGCTGAGTCAAAGCTTGAGAATAATAGCAATTCGTCGGTGCGCTGATTGCTAAGCCAATACCATTCGTACCCAGACCGAAATTTGAGATAATAATTCTCGCCCTGGAAGTCTGGAGAGACGCGGTCAGTGGCAATACCGTCTGAAGCCACCGTGACAGTTCTGGGGTGGCAGACAGCGAGGGGATAATTTGACACTGGCCTATTCAATGGCCGCCACGTGCTGCCCTTCATCAGTCACAATTCGACTTAAACCAACTGGGTTTAGCATAATGGGAAGAGGTTGCAGCTCTCTGCTCGATAATAAATGTTAGTGGGGACTTACTTGATTATTAAAAATCTCCACTCCTTCGATCCCCGGTCTAAGTGCTTTGCTTGCTCTTGGAGAGTCAGATGACGACGAATGCGCCTGAAACCACCATCTAGGGTTTGATCTGCAAATCGTTAGGATATACAAGGTATTTTCAGAAATGATACTGACCGATATGCGCCTTGACAGCCGGCTCATCCGGGAGAAAGGTATCCCCGGTTGGTACTCCAGCGGGCCTCTCAAAGTCAGCGCTGCTTCGGAACTATGTGAAGGATTTTCAAAAAGAAATTAGATAAGTTCGAGAGAGTATCATGGCGTGAGAGAAGAGACGAATACCTTGTATGCATATGTCCAGCAGTGATCACTTCCAAATATCCTTTTCATGAGGTTTGCGGTGCTTTGGGCATATTGTTCTATATTGTCCATGGTAATTGTCGACGACCCACAAACCTCGGGGACTTTGTCCACGAAAGCAAAGCCATCCTTTTCGAGTTGGAAAAGATTCTCGTTTCCGCGCAGATCAAGGAATTTGACGGTCCGAGTTTCGAAAATGGCGTTGGTGCGTTGCGGTTCGTGTTCCTTGTCGAGTGGCCCTGCGATGTAATACGGTTTTTCAGTGTGGTACAAGGGCAAATCGCGAATGAACTCAACCTCCCCCAGAGTGGATGGTAAATTGGTAGACATGATGAGGATGTGGCCAAGGGTATGAGGCCAAGGAAACGTTTTTTTTAAATCGCACTTCACTGGAAATCGAGGTAATAAACTTTGGCCAAAAGTGGACTCGAAAAGTGATGCGCAAGTGCCAGCCGAGAAAGGAAAAACGAAGGGAGGATGAGCGGGGGGTAAGACCGGAATATATAGAAGAACTGGGTCTCTTACACATCCTAACAATAATTTCTCGCATATTCTGACATTGAACAGGGCCCATTTTAAACACAAAGTTCAGTCCTGGCGCGCGTGTTGCCAGAACCGGTGATCTATGTTTTGGATTGGCGGGTCATAATTCTTTACCTGCCAGTAGGTAAAGACACGTTACTACGGTGGGAGGCAATTGTATTATTTTTAGTGAGAGGTGTAGATATCTATGAGTTTATGCTAGCAGTCCAGGCCCCTCGCATTTCGGCTAACAAGTCAAAGGGCCGCTAGCAACTCTTTCTTCTCTAAAACATCAGCTAGCTCTGCTTTAGGCTGTATATGTAGTTTATTTGAGCTATTTAGGCCCCAAATTTGCTCAAACGCATAGCCTATCTGAAGCAGACGAACTTCGGAGTACGGGTGAGCCGCGAAAGTAATACCATAACTGTTTCTAAGTCAGCCATAATAATATCCACGGATGAGGGAGAATTGCCACTTACGGCACATTGGGTGCGATATCAATCTGATCTCCCACATTTGTTTTTTTTACCGGCGTTTCGTCAGGATAGAATCCGAGTGGTAGTGCCAATACCGGCATACCTGCCCTTGCTGCAAAGGTGGACGGGCGATCGTAGTCATTTGGAAAAACGAGAGCATCTAGCTTGTAATCAGAGAGGGCACCAAGTATACCCTCGGTTGAACAAAGTCTAAGCATCTTAGCCAGCGCTTGCTGAGTTACAGGGGCATCAGTGCCAGGAGAGTCCCTAGCCGAAATCATTCTCTCAACATTTCGTTCCGAATACAGCTCCTTTGGGTCAGACTTTATGAATTCGATGATATCATCAACGCTCGGGGTATTTTGGGGGTTGACTGTAAGCTCACTACGCCATCGTGCAATGGACGACTTGAACTCGGCCTCAAGGGCGCGCTTGCGTTCGGTCGATGGCCATGAATCCCACTCAGATTCGCTGCGGAACCGAACATGGTCAACAATGACAGCACCTGAGTCCCTCAGCTTTTCCAGAGCTTTTTCAAAATCTAACATAGCAGCAGGCTGATTTGAAGGGATAGAATTGCGCGGAACGCCTAGACGAATACCGGTAAGATCAGTCCCCTGGCAAGCGGCAACATAATTTGGTATCTGCTGAAAAGGTATCGAGGCGGTTGCCTTATCATATTTGGTAGGGCCGGCAATAGCAGACAGAAGATAAGCGGCATCCTTGACCGTGCGAGTCATAGGGCCCACTGTATCTTGCCTGTCCGAGAGAGGGATAACACCATCACGAGGCACCAGACCGGTTGTAGTTCGAAATCCCACAATGCTGCTCTTTTTGGCTGGACCCACGATACTGCCGTCAGTCTATCGAGTGTTAGGACTTGATCTGGCAGCTCGGCCTGCCAACTAACCTCTGTGCCTAAGGAAACAGCCGCTAGACCGAGAATCATAGCGACAGCGGACCCACTACTACTGCCCTCCGTGGCCTGCGACGGGGTAAAGGCACCGTATGTTTGTCCCCCTCTTGCACTCCAGCCGTTTGTTGCGTTTGTTGATCGGAAATTGGCCCACTCGGACAGGTTTGCTTTTCCAAAAATGATTGCACCAGCATTTCGAAGACGCTCAACGACAGTGCCTTCTCTAGCAATTTCAGACCCGACGAGGGCAAAGGAGCCTGCTGAAGTTGCTGTACGATCGAGGGTAAATATGTTGTCCTTGAGTAGGATAGGAACCCCGTGGAGCGGGCTGCAGTTTGGTTCAGTGATGAAAGGGGAATTGTGGGCATGGGGGCTTCCTTACCCTCGTTTCAAGCCCTTCCTTCTTTCCTGGTCAAGCTCAGCAGCAGAGGCAACGGCATCTGGGTTGAGCTAGAGAACAGCATTGACTTTGCCGTTGACCTCTTGAATGCGAGCGACATAAGCACGGACGAGATCTACAGATGTGAACTTGCTGTGATCAAGTCCATCAGCAATGTCGTCAAGGGTGATGGTGGCGAGGCAAGGCAGAGCTATAGAGTCGACGGCGGCGCCGGGGTTAGTGTGTGAAAACAATTTCGGGCAGAGTGAACTCATGGAGAAAAATCGCATGGCCGAAAATAATAGGATAAGAAAGAAGACGGTAAGATAGCGCCATCCGGTTGTCATTGTCGTGGTACGATGGTGTTTAGTGGAGGGTGGGCTGTGTTGCCGGCTCGAAGCGACTTTAGGAAGGCGGTGAGATGACAAGCGGGCGGGAGCTAGGCACGGCCCACGGCTCAAAAATAGCGATGAAGGAGGGGGCCCCGAAGACCCTGAAAATTGAGGCTCAGCGTGAAAATGCACGCGAGGCACAGTGCGAACATAGCCGGGGCCCTGTGCCCCTCCCTCCCTCCAGGCCTGCCTGGCATCACGCGGGTGTGTGCATTAGAACTGATCCGACAGAGTACTAATGGCCCCACATGAAAGTTCGGCTGACCAATACCCCACAAACCAGCTTGCCCCGTCAAGGTATTTGTATCTACATGCATTATAGCCCGTTGTAATATGTGCAATCTTCGAGTTATGCAGTTCTTTCGGATTTCTATCAATTCTCTCTACTTTCATAGGGATGCAAGTCCGGATTGCTCTTGCTCAGGTCCGCACAGCACACCTGTAGAGTTGGTTGGCAGAGCACCAACAAAGGTGGAGCATAGGAGGGCAGGATAGGTAAACCCAACATCTCACTGGTACCGCGGCAATTGCGCACAAACCCACTCCCTTCAGCCTTCTCCCGTGATGCCTGAGAGCGTGCAGCCAACAGAACTTTTTAGGATACCAGATCCAGCTAATGGCAGCCCTCCACGTCCTAGAATGGGACGCCTGACCTGTCCACAGGCGGCAATATGCCTACGTTGGCCAATGACTGGTGCAGAACCTATCTAGTCATACGTAATGAGGTAGAATCCCAAGGACGGCAAATGATGGGTTATTTCAACCAACCTGGATTAACGTGACACGGAGATATCCCTTTTGTCCGGTTACGCCGATTGTGAAGCCTCAATTTGACGCGGGGCTACTCAAACGAAGCAATATCATCAATTGACCCAGAATTATAAATTTGGCTGGCCATTATTATCTTCACACTAAAGTTCTTCTCTCCATCCCTAACATTCTCTCCCAAGCTATATCCTTGTTCGTTCTTTTCAAATCTATCATTGATCTGGCAGCCATGGATCCTGTGCGAGCCTCTGACAGCAACGGCGCTGGAAATCAGCAAGAAAAGACTCAGCCTTGGAAGAAGTTTTTCCAAGTCAATGAGATTAATGTCAGCCAGCAAGATGGCGATACTGAAAAGGCAGAGATTCGCCTTCTACCTCAGCGCGATGACAAGGATCTCGGTGGCTAAACGGGTGTGTACTACGCCTCTCTGCTTTTGTTATTTTCTCCTAATATTCTTGCTGGCTTAATCTAACAATATGTAGTAGCTGGTCGCGTCAATTATCTCAAACTCATAGCGTCTCGCTACATGCGACAGCACCGCGTATGGCTTAAACTCTTGAGATCCGAGGGAGGCTTCGGAATCAGATAGCCCATTCAATTTTGACGTCAGTAAGAATATGATTGAGATTAAATTACAACTGCTTCTGGTTATCCATGATGTGCTGTAACCTGTCCACTTGTATTGTTCCTGTTCCGCAATCGCCCCTCTGTCAGACATCAGCTCCAGGCATCTTGAACCAGAAGTAAGAACTTCAGAGGGTGCATGCTTGGAAAAAATTCCGTGCGATAGTTCCCACTTGAACGGAATTTAGATTACCTGTGTGGAAAATCTTTACAACAATAGAATACAGAATCTCACACACGGGGAAGAATCCAGATAGCCAATGTAGACAGTATTGGTACAGATTAAATTGAAATCCCGTGCAATGCTGTAGAATTGCATTCTAAAACCAAGCATACCTACTTGGGAGTTATCACGATCATGCGCACTTCAATGCTCATCCTTGCTATAGCACTCGGGGGGGCGTAGGGACATAAGAATGCGCCATGCGGTGGGGTCCCTAATCCAAATCAGAAGGTGTATGAATAAAGACAGGCTTTTTCGTTCTCTTACGTAGTTTCCCACCTGAATCACTGTCCCATGTAACATATACGGCGGCCTCATCCCGAGTCTGGCGATGCAGAAAGTACCACCTATGCGATGGATCATGCGTCAGGTAACCGCCTTCTTCTACATGGTCCTCATGCACTTTGTCAACTTCATGAAGATGCTCGTTCCTGATGGACTGAGGATCGCAGAAGGCTAGTGGATAATCGTACACCACTTCATTCACGGGCCGCCATACACTGAAATAATCAGACCTTTATCCAAAGCAGAAATCAATCTCACACATGGTTTAAAATCGAAATACGAACTCAAGACTGACTTTATCATTTGGATGTGGAAATTTTCGTTGTCGTACCGACTGAGTTCTGACTCACGCATATTTCTTCTGAGTGACATTTTGCCGCCGGCGTGGGAAACGTCTTTGCACGTTAAAGGCGTTTTCCAATGATGCATAGAAGGGGTGACTTACCAAAATGAACTATCTGGGCTACATCAATGATGTGGTGTCTTGAATCTGTTTTTTCTGGTCTGGTCTTCTCAGCTTGGTTGGCTTCCTTTGAACGAACCTACAGGCGTGTTTAATGAGCAAGCGCAACTCGTAAAATGGCGATACGATGGCACCCTTACCCTCCAGTCAAAACAAATCACTTCGACAGCATTAGTTCTCTTGCGAACACGAGAAATTGTATCGCGCAAGTAAGACTCTATGCTGTTTTCTTTTTGCTTTGAATCAACATCCAGCAGAATTTCCTTCGTCAATGTGGACGTGCATGGCCAGTCGCAAAACTCGAACCCATGGCTTTCAAGCGAAAATTCAGCTGTCTTGCCGCGACAATTCTGTATTTTTATGTCGGACCGCGTCACGAATTCACAATTTGTCTGCCAGCCAGAGGGTGCTAATGAAGAAATGATCTGATAGGGCTTTTCCGTTTGATATAAAGGCTTGTCCTTTAAGAAGGATAATTGTGTCTCCACGAAAGCCACCATGCTGGACAATTGGTGGTCCTCCAGGCAGCGGCGAAGAGGATTGAAAATGAGGAGCTCAGGATGACCTGTCTTTAAGCGCTCCCCGTTTTTAGTTTTGGTGTCAACTTACCGTACACGCTGTCCGAGTCGGCCACAGCTGTGGATATTTATGTTCTCCTTTCTCATTCTTGATTCATTGGTTATTTACACCTTTGCCACCACGGCCTTAATCAGAGGACCACAATCTTGAGTCCCACGGATCACTTCTTCAAGGTCCCCACCCAACGGATACCAGCACAGTGCTAGCTATCGTTTCCGTTTACGTACCTCTCGGCCTACCAACATCCCACGCCCTTTGAAACAGCCTGCGCCGCCCTTTTTTAATCCCTGCAAGTGCATGACTCGGCGCTTCCAAGCGCCCAAAATTCAGCCGACGTAGCCTAGCAACTATCCATGCGACTTGTACTTGTACCTCCACAGTCTGGATTCGGTTTAACTCTCACTGAGACGGTCCATTTCCGCCAATGCCAACAAACAAGCCGTGGTCGTTGGCTCAGTCACTTTCAGCTCATGCATCTGCTCTGAGAAATAAAACTAAAACGGGAGACAGCCTTTGTCCCGACGCTCTATGTACCCCTCTTGACAAGGAAATTCATGAACCCATCATAATTTCCTTCCATCCTTTGCTTGCTCTCACTTCTAAGATAGCGGGCTATATCCTCCCCCTAGTGTCATTGCATGGAAAGATCATCATAAGTCTGACTTTGTTGCGCAAGGATCTCGAGCTAAACCCACTATCATAAGACACAACACGTGGACATTATATCCCTAGGCTTCCGTCTAGGTGACGTTTAAAGATGGCTGGATATTCTCATACTGTCAGGCTCAATTCAAGTTTGGGAAAAGTGAGCGAACCACGGAATCTGTAAGTTCATATTGCATCGTGCTACAACTCTCGTGTTTACGCTCCTAACTCTGATTCGATACGATTTCCACAGTTTTTCTCATTCCCTCCACCTCTGGGACGAAAAGAAAAGTCATTGCGAACAGAAACTGGGGAGTGATATGGATGAGGTCGTGAGTATTGACTTGTCAATAACTGATCACGATGCCGGCCATACAGACTCTTTATTGACCGAGTGGGTACCGGTCATTCGTGGTTTACGGGATCTGGCAGATGCTAGCGGTTTGTGTGCCACGCTACATGGAGATGACACAGCTCTATGCCCCAGAGTCGCTTTGTATTTCGTTCAGGTGGGTATTGAAATCTGTGTTCACGTCGGTCACTGATAGGAGTGCAGACCACCATCAGCCTCGAATTACAGCCGCTCTTCGGTCTCGTTAACGCATCCAACTCAGTTCAGAACCCTCTCAATATTATCAATGAGCATGTTCTTTACTTTGCAATGCATGTTAAAAGGATTGGTGGAAACAACGAAGAAGTACGATCTGTAATAATTGAGGTGTTTGCGGTGTATGTGAGCTTGTTCGTCAAGTTAATTATGTTCATCCGATCCTATCAGTCAAGTAAAAGCTCAATTCACCTCAAGAACCTAGCTGAATACCAGACTAAGAAAATCGCCAGTTAAACGCGCCAAGGCGGCATGGGACCATTATGCTGAACCTCATATTTCTGATGCTTTCAAGACCATCGATCGCCAAAAGCAACAAGTGAAAGAAATATCAGAAACATTTCAAATATCAGACCTTTCCATGAAGACCGGGTCAACGAGTATTGTGGATAGTTGGGAACTGTCTACATCCGAAACAACACTGTCCATGTCCCCAAAGTACCACCATTTGCCGAATCCAAAGATAGCAGACTTCTTTGGAAGACAAGAACAAATCGAGTACTTGAAGAATACTCTAGATCGGGACCCCAAGAACGTTCGTCATCGAACTGCTTGTATCTGTGGTCCTGGGGGGATAGGTAAAACCCAACTGGCTCTTGAATATGCTCACAGTCAAAAGCAGCAGCTTAATCTAATCTTCTGGATTGACAGCGACAGCCAAATGAGCATAGATAAGAGCTTCTCAGATATTGCTCTTCTCTTAGGCCTAGCGGAAACCGAGGAAGGTGGTAACCAAGCCAACAACAAGTTCCTCGTTTCAAAATGGCTTCAAAAGTGTAGTGAGTCAATATGCTCTTCTTAGCCATGGCCTATAATGATTCTTACGATATCTAATATGCTATACTTTTCTTTCAATCCAGACGACGATTTCCTCATGATATTCGACAACGTTGAGAATGTCCAGGATATTTTAGACCATTGCTGGCCAGTTAGTGAGCATGCATCACTTTTGGTTACTGCTCGGCCTGAAATTGTCACTGCTGATATGATCAAATGCATTGAGGTTCCGAGCTTTAGCGACATTGAAAGCCTCGAATTTCTGCTCAAAATTATTAGCAAGTCTAACCATTCGGAATCTGACTTAGACGCCGCGAAGAAGTTGTCAGAAAGTTTGGGTGGTATACCCCTTGCCGTCACAATCATGGCAATGGACATTCGATCTTCTAAGATGTCATTGACAAAGTTTTTGCGACTTTACGAGCGATACAGTGCAAAGGTACATCAAAGAATACAGCAGGGCAAGGTATCACTTCAGCCTTACTACCCCCACACATTACACGACTGTTATGGGTCGTCCTTTCAGCGACTGAAGGAAGCAGACCGGGACGCCTATGAGCTCTTCAAAATAGTATGCATGCTAGGCGCCGAAGATCTTCCCAGTACGTTATTCTGTTCCGAGAGTGCTGAGCTTCCCGAGCCATTGGCGTTTTGTGAAGATGAATTTAGGTAAGTATGTGTTTTATAATAAATAAAATATATTACACAATAAATAAGCCATCATATCATTCTTGATACTAACATATATCATCAAGCTTCGGCGACGCTGTTCGATCTCTCACAGATCGAGCTTTAGTCAAGGTTACTACCGATCCAAATGATGTAGACGCGACGTGGATCTTCGCCCACCGCGTTATCCAAGTCGAATTTAACACTACGCAATTGGATTTGGAGCTGCGCGAGAATTTTCTAGCGGCTGGGGGACTTTTGTTTGACATGTTTCCTAAGCTTGTCAATGGCTTATCATTTCGCAAAGTTTGGGCAGACTGCGCAAAGCTCGCAGGTCATGTGTCAGCCTTATGCAAACATTACAACCCCAAATGGTATAATGGCGATGACAGTGTCAGATTCGAAAATATCGTACAGTGTCTCGCAAGCTGTGCTTGGTGGGTTTTGAAACACAAGTCCTAACCTCAATATTGTCATATGAGCTTTTGACTGATGATATGCAGGTACTTGAGAGAGACTTCTAATTTTGCTGGCTCAAAAACCATACTTGACGTAGCCTTCAAAATGTGTGTGAATACAAACTCGCTGCTATACGCTAATCTTCTAAATACCGCTGGTGTCATTGCTACCAGACAAAACAACATTATAGAAGGCTACAAGTATCACAGAGAGTGCTTGGAAATTCGACAGGAGCTATTAGACAAGGACCATGAAGAGATTGCAAATTCACACAATAACATCGGCAACACCTATCTTTCTGATTGCCGTTATGATGACGCAATTCACGAATACTTAGAGGCTATACGCATCGACAAATTGCAACCCGAAGAGGAAGCCCGAAAGATTCTCAATATTAGATATTCTAATATAGCAGAAGCGTATATGATGAAGGGAGAGTACCTTCAGATGGAGGAGTACATAAGAAAAAGCAGGAAGCTTGCCATAGAAGAGTTTGGCGAGGGAACATTTTATGACACTGAGTAAGTTCACCCAAAACGACCGGGACGCTGATTTTCCAACCGTCACCCCCAGTAAGCATTCTGGTACGGCTCACTAACAGCACTTCTTAGTGTCGACTGGATTCTTGGCCACAAACATTACCATGATCGAAACTTGCATGAAGCTCGGAGATTATATACCAGAGCTTACAATGTAAACAGGGTGGAAAGTGCATCTAGCATGATGACAAACGCAATATTGTATAAACTCGGGTCAATTTCACTCGAAATGGGTGATACAGAGGCAGCTATGTGAGCAATGATGACACTTTTAGTGGGCAAAGCTAACTCGTTGATAAAAAGTGTCCAACTGAGAGAAGCTCTGGAGCTTGCTCACGTCAATGCGAAGGTGCAAGGGAACAAGGGCGAGGTTGCCAGAGTAAAGCGCAGGCTGGCAGACGCTCTTCGTAAAGTGAAAGGATTTGAAGAAGAAGCAGAAAGGTTGCATCAAGAAGCTGAGAAAACCCGTTATGAAATCCAGAGTGACCGTCTGGGGAAGCTATCGGACAGTGAACATAGCTACGATTTACTGTTGGCTTGCTACTACCGAGGGTGGCATTTGGGCGCTTGAATCGATTTATATAGCTGTCACCTTTCCGGCCATGGCAAAAAAGAGTTACATTATGGGCCAATTCACGTTTTTTTCTTCTTTCAGTCCAATTAGAACCTCAATCTGATGGACAAAAAAGTACTTTCCGCACCAGCCGCCGGGTTTTACGACACGGCGTGCAATCCTTGTTGGCCTCTGTGAGGTTTAGTACCCCTCAAAAGATCATGATCCATAAAAGCCACCTACACTAACCAGTACCAGATTTTCTCAAGTAGATTATTGGGCTGAGGCTCTTCCCAAATAAGCGAGTCAATCTCAGCTTTGTTCCGAAACAAGTCGGCATCCTTCGCCGAAATCCACCCGGTCTTCCTGTACACCTTCCAAAATAGGAATAAGCCCACAACAATAGGAATAGTGATGTAGCTGGTGATGAAATTATTGGTGTTCCATGGATTAAAGACATAAAACCCGTTGAAGACAATAATCAAGCCAAAAAAGATCATGGAGAAATAGGCAAGGTGAGGTTGTAAGGGAGACTTGAACACCAAACTGTCCCGGTCAACTCCTTGAGCCTTAAGCGCCCGATGAAATTTGAGGTAAATGATGCAAATACCTACCCAGGTGAATAGAGATGACAAAGTGGCAAGATTCTGAAACCAGGTAAAGGCGACGCTGCTGCTGGAACTGCATGATAGAAACGAAAGCAAGGAAAGGATAGCAATCGTCAACACACCTACCCATGGAACACCCCTGACAAACATTGATCAGTTTCACATTTTTACCATCTTGAATATCGGACGTACCCTTTGCTGCATTTTAAAAATATCTGAGGAGCCTGGCCGGTTGAGGCTAAGGCGTATAGATACCGGCTTCCATTAAAAATCATTGCATTTGCCGATGATGCAGCTGAGCTCAAGATCACAGCATTTATGATGGAAGGGAGAACCTCTATATTTGCTCGAGTGATGGCGATGACCCAAGGGGACGCAGCAGCGTTCTTCCTACCACTCGCCTGGGCGCTCAGCAAGTTGGGGTCATTATATGGCACGGTAACACCAATTGCCAGCGATCCAAGGACGTAGAAAAATGTGATGCGCCAAAACACGCGGCGGACTGCTTTGGGGATGTTGCGCCGAGGGTTTTTTGTTTCTCCACCGGACACAGCAACGGTCTCAATGCCGCCAAATGCAAACGATGCATTGACAATTGTTGAGAAGAACCCTAGAAATCGGCCTAGGTCCCCTTCAGCGATGTATTCTTTCATCGCACCGGGATTTTTCCAGTAGCGGAAACCAAGATGGCCTTGGTCAGACCCGCCAAAATCAATGATCAACGCCAATAGTATTAGACCGACGATGCTGATGATCTTAATGGTGGCAAATATGAATTCGGCTTCTCCGTATACAGAAACGGCAAAAAGATTTAGGCAGGTGACAACAACAATGCAGAGCGAAATCCACACTGCAACATTGATGTCTTCAGCACCTGGCCAGTATCCAATGACAACAGCAACAGCGGCGATTTCGGCACAGAGAGTAATTACACAATAATACCAGCTCTGAGAATTCGAATCAGACAATTCCATACAATGAGAGGAGTGACATTTATGGCCTACATTCCATCCAAGGGCAAAGCCCAACGCTGGATCGACCCATCTAGTTGCAAATTGGGGTAGAGCTCCTGGGAGCGGGAGCCAAGTGACCATCTCACCAAGGCTTTGCATCTGGCGTCACAATATGAGCTAATGGCATAATATGTCAATTTTAGCTCTCTTACCATGCAGTATATGGCCACTCCAGAAAGTGTGTAGCCAAGAAGCAGGCTAAGTGGCCCAGCTTGGGTTAAGGCTCTGCCGATGCCTAAAAAGAGTCCGGTCCCAATAGCACCACCGATGGCAATGAACTGGACATGGCGACCCTCTAGCCTTTCAAGACAGTAAGCAAGAGTTCAATAGTCGCATCACATGGGATTAGTGTCATACTTTCGTGCCAAGTCATGATACTCTGTGCTTGCGCCCAGGTCCTCCTTGACGGCGCATGGCTCTAATTTCAATGGTTCAACGTGGACCTTGTCCATTGTACAATTCTTTGGGAATATTTTTCGGTGGAATATGGATAACATGTCCATCATTGAGCTTTTCTACGCGCTTTTATCAGTGTATCGGTCTGAAGATCCGGTGCTTGGACCCACAGCGATTTCTCTATCATGTCTTGAAACAACGCGATACTACGCCATTCATGTCCGAGCCGGCACCAGAGAAAGGGATGTGTTACTTCTGAGACTCAGAGGCTTTCCGCGGCGAATATTTTATATCTATCCCGCCTTGATATACTTCCGTGACGCTTTCATCACTGCTTCCGGCGACACCCGCATGCAGTCTGATATGACGTTTTTGGGATAGCCTGCCCGCGCCTCAATCCAAGACGGCGATTGAAGTGATGCTCGCTAATTTGACAAAACCCGAATCACCAGGCTATACGCTGAGGTACCTACAAATTCCCCAACTTCCTCAACCCGCAACGTTTTAAGATCTATCAAACTAGGCCACAGTGACGTGCAATTATTTATCGTGACGTTATCTTTGATGTCAAGGCTAAACAGCATCTTGTTGAGTCTATCACAAACCATTCTATCCTTATCGCATATCGGATTTAGTCCCCTGCCCTCTTTTTCCACGGACAATCATGGGTCGGTGCTATCTTTCCGTGGAAAGCGAAAGGTGGAGCACTAATTAACCGATGTTTCCCGACCAACAACTAAAAGTTTTCAAGCATAACATGCAAGCCATGCATGCAATCCAAGTTCATTGGCCATGTGTATAGTGAGGTTGGGCTGTCTTCTGAGTTGAGCGCTAAAGATATGGGTGCTGCGGAGCAAGGTTGAACTGTTATCTCGAGACTGATGCTTAAATCTGGGCCACCTTCATAAAGCCTGACGGCATCTTTTCCCCGAATTCAACTTGCAAATTACGAAGAAAAAAAAAGAAAAGAAAAGAAAAAAAAAACCACGATAGATTTCAGAAAGAAGATAGATTTCATGTAAAGCACTGAAAGTGAAGTGTGAAAGTGTCAGTCTAAGCTGGTACACATAACCGACCACAGCTACCCTATACATTTGACATTCCCACACAACCGTGATCTATTTTTACAGAGAGAAAATTTTGCAAAATGGCTGCTATATTGGGAATACTGGCGTTTATGAATTCAAGGCTTGATATTGAGATTGTCAATGCCGTGTTTAAAAAAAATTGAAACAAGAAATTGTGGCCGGCCAGGCCCCACATAGCCCTGGTCCAGTCGCACTCCTGATTCCAAGAGCCTATGACGCGTATCAAACGACAGCGCAGGTCAAACAAGTGTCCAAATATGCAAAAAAGTAAGTGTTTGCGGTTTGTGTGGATCGAACACACGACCTTCAGATCTTCAGTCTGACGCTCTCTGTCAGTGAAGGTTAGTTTTGTGTCTCGAATGTGGGCTCTCATATCAACGTACCCCAACTGAGCTAAACCCGCTTTGTGGTGAGGGAATACCGGCGCTAGAGGGTCCATGAAGGCTGGCCCGTTCCCCTATCCACTTCCAACAAATGCCAACAACCATGTACGCGGTCAGTCTTGGTTTAGTTCATTAGTAAAGACTCTGCAGAGGGTCCCAAGGGCACGGGAAGAACTGGTCCAGCATGGACGCGTCTGGCATCCCAAATTCCTGCAGGTCCGGAGCCCCATCTGCGCCCGGGTCCTCGGCGGGGACCATGGTGGAGAGCTTCTCGACCATCTCAGAGTGCTGCGCCAGACAGATGGTTCCCAGATCCCAGTTATCCTTGTCCTTGTGGATACGGAGGGCCAGCACAAGATTGGATGCGATCCGAAGAGAGCTGCTCTGCGCCAGTCCCGAGGGTGAATTTTCCGTTTCCAAAGCACACCGGAGCAGGAAGCTGACTGTCGCGGGGAATGAAAAGGCGGTGCTCACCAGCCAAAAGTCTGCGAGATGTTCCGGCTCCAACTCTTGCGTGAGAATGAGGATTTCTTCCGCCGTCCGCCGCGCCTTGGTGTATTGGTTGATCAACCGACTACCTGGGCTGTTGTTGAGCTGCTTATCCATCTCAAGCTCGATGCGCTCGAAAAGCAAACGCAGAGTAAGATAGGACAGGCGCAGGTTGGCAGCGCCGCACACGCCCAAGTTGGTCCCTCTTATAATAATTCGTCGAATCTCGTCGTCCAAGGATTCCACCCAATTGTTCAGAGCCAGCTCAAAATGAGAAATATTCATTGGCTGGCCTGTTCCGAAATGGTATATGTAGCCAAGGTGCAGATCCAAGATGTACGTGAGTTCAACAAGTGCGGTGAAGATGGATGCCTTTTGAAACTGATCTTCCGACGCTCCAGGCTCGCAAAAGCAATCAACCGTGGGCTTAGGAACGTTGAACTGCCTTCTCGAGATGTGAGGAGGTGTGCCGTGGGCTAAGCTCATCCTAGTAAACGTGGCTTGATCAGCAATCGTCGCAAAAGCATATGCAAAACGTGACCATACCATATGTCATTGACCCAAAGAGCCCACCATATTTTCATTCTCAAGTTCTTTTCTGGTTCTGGGATTTCCCATTGGCTCGGATTATAATGCAATCCAAGCGAATGAGCCATGGCCACTGCGGAACCCAGGAGGACTCCATTCCCAATCATGGATGTGGTAGGACGCCCGCCCACGTTGAGTATGATTGCCTGAATAATAGACATGCCCGGGAATTGGTAAAGTTCCGAATAAGTGGCTTCGTTTGCCAGATTCCAAATGAATCTCCCATCAGGGCATGGATGTTTGCATAAAGTAGGTGAGCTGTTCCAAAAAGTAACTGTGTGGGCATACAAGCAGGCAAGCAACGCAGGTGATATTTTATCCTTGTTCTCTGTAAACTGTCGGCGGAATGAGACTTCGTCAAGAAGGGGAAAAGATGTATTGACTTTGTCGAAATACCTGCACAGATGAGTAAACTTACTAACTAGGAGGTATCCGCTCGCCCACTTACAGGTCAATCACATCATCCACGTATGGCTCCAAGAGCTTTTCGATTACACTTAGATTTCTTGCTGAGGGGCTCTGGTTGATCATGACACCCAGAGGCCGTTTTTGAACCATGGTGAATAACACGGGCCTGGATTTGTTCCCTGGGGCCGGGGTGATCAGCCTGGACCCTCGCGTCGCACTGGGCATCAAAGATAAGTAGTCGGCCAAGACCCGATTATCCGAAGTAGCTGCAGGACCAACAATGTGCAAATTATGCTGCTGGTCGTCTCTTGAACTCATGGCGAGCGGCGACTCCTGGGTCGGAGAAAACTGGGGCGGCAGGGGCCATTCAGGACGTCCTGGCCCTTCGTCTGGCACGTTGGAGCTTCTGCTAAAAATAGGCATGGGGGTCGTGCTTGGACCTGCTGACGCAATAAGCGAATCATCGTCCAGGGATACCGAGCTGGTGCTGGGTGTCGATTCAGCAGCACGATGCGTCGAGGCATTCGTGTCGGAAGACGAGGCTGTCTGTGGCCGACGTCGAGCCACCTTGGAAGATGCAGGAGAGGGGATAGGAGGGAAAACACATTCCGTCTTGTGTATTCGACACATTAAGCAGACATTGGATGACGGCTCTGATTGGCACCGTGCCTTGCGCCGCCGACAGGGCAGGCATGCTGGCTGTAGGTGTGATCGGTAAGGTCGCTCGTTTGCGCCCTGCTGCTGCATATTTACCAAGACCTTGGCTTCAGGTGCCTTAAACACAAACTGAAACAGTCATCACCATCAAACAGAAGTCTCTGCGTCATTGGAATGAAGCGAGGGTGCGAAATATAATCAAGCCTCATTCCGCGGCAAACTCACCGATTAGACAGTGCGAGAGGGTCTGTCGGAAAACTGTGTATGCAGAACCCTTGACGATTCCCAACAAGTCTAGCACGTCCATCGTGCCAAGACTAGGAGTGGGTGGTCTAATTGGGCTGACCCGATCTAAAGCTTCCAATTTCTCATAATGTCTATACTTCTACACTAACGTGCAAGTTTCCAGACAAGAACCGTTCGACGACCGAAGCATCCGGCATGAATGAAACGTATTGCATGTCATCGTCGTGATCATCCGGACTGCTCTCCTCAGATGATGCAGCCTCAGATTCAATCCTAGCCACAATTTCGCTGTACTTATCAAGGCAAGCATCTCCAAGACCCCACCCATGGTCCTCTTTGTGCACTCGCAGTGCAGACAGTAAATCGCTCGCGATTCTAAACAGTGGGTGCTGTGCAACCGACTGTGTTGATGAGCTCGTGTCAAATGCAGATCGAACCAGAAAGCCAACAACAAGTGAGTATGCAAACCCACATGTCGGAAGCCAAAATCCACTTATGGCTTGGTGATCCAGATTCCTTGTAAAGGTCACAATATTTTGGCACGTCTTTGATGAAGATGATAAAAGTGTCGAGAATTGGTCATCAGTCGTGCTCCCCGCCTGCTTGCTGCTTTCCGCTCGCACACAGTCCTGAAGAAGACATACGACCAAGTACATCAGTCGCAGATTGGCTGCTCCAGGTATGTATATATTGAACCCTTCGATCACAGATAGTCTAGTGGGCCTATCCAGAGAGTCTTCCCAGTAGCCCACAGCGCGCTCAAGCATAACTGGATCGCGTGTCATGGTTGAATTAACATCATAGATATACTGGAGAAAGGTATAGAGCAAATCTGACAGCTCTGCCAAGGCAATGAAGACACAAGATTGTTGTATCTCGAGTGAGTTTGTGATATCTGTGCACACATCACGGAATTGAAGTTGAGGAACATCATACTCCCATTTGTGGATCAGGGGAGGGGTCCCATACGCCAAACTTGTCCTGTAAAAACCATTAGACGAAGACTTTTCTCGAACTTCATACGAACAACTAGATTTCTGTAATTTTCAGATTACAGCAATGTCTTGATGTGAATAGCCCCGATCGATCAAATGCAGCATGGGACTGGAAGGAGAAAAAAGATGGCGAAGCTTACCAGCGGTCGCAAATAATAATTCCCCACCAAAGTTTCATCCTCAGAGATCTTTCCGCCTGGGACATATCCCAATGCATAGGATTATAGTTCAACCGAAGCGACCGAGCGATTGCAACAGCTGACGCAAGCAAAATAGTGTTGCCGACAAGCAATGTCGCTGGATTACTGGAAATGTTGAGCAATATTGCCTGAATTATTGATATTTCAGGCGATAGCAGCATCTCCAAATAAATGGCCTCGTTTGCAAGGCGCCAGATGAAATGTTGATCCGGGCGGGCACATTTTGTCAGGGACTTGGACCTGTCCCAGTACGTAATGGTGTGTGCATAGAGATTCGCTAGTAGCGACGGTGATATTTCCTCTTTGTTATTCTCCAACAAAAATCGAAACGAGGTCTCGTCCAGAAGAGGGAAACAAGGATGGACCTCCTCAAAATAACTGTCGTCGCAGTTAGCGCGAAGCCCTTGGAACCACAATGAATGGCTTACAGGTTGATTAATTCTCCTGTGTGGGGTTCTAATATCTTTTCGATGATCATTAGTTTCTCTTGAGGGGGATACTGAGCCAAAGCTATTGATCTTGGGACTTTGTGAGGCACTCTTAAATGCATCGGGCAGGGTACTGAATCTTGAGAGCGTTGAGATCCCTTGTGGCGAGCTGCGCTCGGCAAAAAGGATATGTACTCTGAAGGTACTTTGTTTTTGATGCCACGAGCCAGCTGTGACTGATGAATTCGCCCAGGGTTGCTGGGCTTTGCAGGAGAGGATTCAATGTTCTTGCGCGCTTGTTGAACTTGATGTCTCTGTTCTTGCTGAGCATCCAAAATCAGACCCCGAAAGCCCGAGCTTCTTTCGGTCTGGCTGGTAGTGTTGGCTTCGGAAACTTTGTTCCGCACAGACTGGCCGTGTTAGAACGAACTCACACTTCAACGTGTCTGTTGGAACTCTACCTTGGAAGACCTGGGTGCTCTTGACAATTTGCGACGGTCAGGATGTTGCGATATAAATGTCACTGGAAATTTACACTCAGTCCCGTGGATCTGACAAGTCAGGCAAGTCTCGGATGCTGCGTCGGTTTGGCATCGCGACCTTCGCTTTCGGCACGCCAAGCAGGCTGGCTGCGCGTGGGACCTGTATGGTCTTGCCGTCGCTGTATCTTGCCGCATTTTTTCACTGGTACCTGATTGAGAGAAAAAGGACTCCTTTTTATTATCAGTAATACAGAAGCTGCTGACAGGAATTTCGTCATCGGTCCGTTCTTTCATCAGTTTATGCACGGATAAGTCAGGTTTGGCCGCGGATGTCGACTTCTCCGCGGACGCACAGATCAGCACAGGACCACAATTTTCTCCAATCACCACCCTACACCACTTTCACTGCCCAATTATTAGTCATCATTGGGCAGCTTAAAATCGTGGCTTGACCAAAGCAGCTTTTTGGCAATGCTGTACTCTTGTATCCACGCGATATGATTACTATCTTTTGTCAGAAGAGGGTGGAAGGAAGACGGGTTACTATTGACGACTCTTCATAGGTTTGTTTGCTGTCAATTTTACAATGTTGTCGTTTTGAAGCTGACGACGACCAAATGTTGGGGGAATGTGCGCTTTTCGGAAATTGAAAAAAAAAGCAAAAAAGAGAAGAAAAGAAAAGAAAAGAAAACAAACTGCCGTGTCAAGTATCAAGGAAGTTTAGGGTTAGAGAGGATTTTTCGGTGTCAACCGAGCGGTTCAGCAATGAACTAGACCGAATACGCTGCGAATGGTTTGCAACAATATTCATATAAAGCCGAGTTATCTACAATCCAATACTCATTTCGAATTCAAGACTTTAAAGCAGTGACATTGATAATTGATTCATCCCAGCAGTCGTGGTGACTGAGGCCAAAGGGAGACCAAAGCCAAGTGGGTGGTGCACATATTGAATAATTATTTTTTGGCCCTTAGGACATGTCATTTACCGCGAGCACCTTCCACTCTATTATTTGCTTCAAGAGTTCATTACCACAGCATAAGCAATTGGATTGTGCTTCAGAACCTCTTTGGAGACACATCCTTGCGTGGGTGCAGCTAGCGTAGTACACCATGGAAAACTAGTGGGCTGACTAGAGTGTTTGATTGGATGACAACGTGTCATTCCGTGGGGAACCCCGGTTTCCCACGGAAAACCAACTTTGTCCACGGTAAACCGAACCAACGTGACGAGCTAACAACCAGAATGCGCAAATTAATGCAGAAGCGGGTACAATCATGGGATGAATCTAATCACACTCGGCTGCTTTGTGTAGGAGATGGCGAGCATTGGCAAACTGGCCATGAAGAGTGGGGCGATGGTGTGGGAGAAGCTCAAGTGGCTCAGGCTAGGATCGAGATGGCGGGCACAAATATTTTGGGAGGGTAAGCCATCCTTTGAGGCTATCCTGATTGTTTTAGGACGCATGATGAACAATAGCAACAGGCTTTGTTAGTGTAGGAAAGGTAATTTTTGGTTTCCATGGGGATATTCATTGACACTAATCATGTGTTCTCGATGCCTTCGTCAGAGTGTTATCCACCTTGGCGTCTTGGCTGGATAAATTCACGTGATCTAGAAGAGTCAGTTTATTCTTCAACTTTTTTCTTCATCATGCCGACTAAGCACCTTGTCAATGATTTATCACAGTTGATGGAAGCCTTACTTCGAGTGCCCACTTCTTCCGCATTATCGCTGGCCCATGGCAAAGTCCCTTGGTTTCTTGAGGTGGCTCGGCCGGCGAACCTCGCTTTGGTGGCACTGTTGGCAAAGGATTGCTTACTGTCTCGGGTGCAGGCACTATCCCCGCGTCTCCTTCTGCCTAAAAGGTTCTTTTGGCAATGATAAGTCGGGTCTATACTTCGCAAGGGTCTATTTTTATTGTCATGAAGGGTCGTGATGACTTGCTCACTTCGGGGCTGTTGAAGAGGCACGGTTGAGGGACCAGACTCTGGTGGATAATCTAGAATCATTTATTCGCGGGTTGAGAAAGACAAGGAATTTGACAAAGACTGCCGAATTAGGCCGCCATGGCGTAGAATTGACGAGCGGTCTGAAGGCGATTGTTGTTTGGAAAGTTCGTGCAAATGTGCAAGGCATTGCTGAAGCCCTGAATCCCGGCGTCTGGGGGCTGAGCAAGTTCATTTTGTTCTTTGCGAATGGGAAATGATTATATTTGCAGCATTGGTCAACCCTAAACGGAATTTCTATGGAAGAACTATCCTGCTTTGGATGTTCGTCGATGTAGTGACTAGTTAATCCTATTGGCGGTTTTGCAATAAGCTTAATTGCGGATTGGGAAACATTCCCTTCATGCACTGCAACCATGCATATGGCTAACTTTCCATAATACGCAACGAAACCCCGAGAACGGGTGGTCTGGATGAACTGGCCGATGGATCATTTGGTGAAATCCCAGCCTCGCCCACCGGTATCCACCGGGCGCCAACCCACCGGGGCTTCCACCGGGACAATTGATGGTGGAGAAATCAGGCGTAAAGTCAAGCTTGTGTGCTATTTTGCGGGGTTATCCAATTAAACAGCGCGAGGTACGGGTGGTAACCCAAGCTCTCCGCATGTTCGGCGACGATGCATCCGAGCTGAAAGAAGAAAGGTTTTTTAATAACCTCTTATAAAAGCGAACCATCGCATGCAAGCTGTGAATCTGCTGTGCTACAAATATGGCGATAGCCTCTACAGAAAGAGCAGTTTGTGACTAAATTCAATTCATATTTTGAACCTGGGAAACATGAGACTCGCCTGCGTATTTGGGTGTGCCAGTTTGGTTGTTGGTGCTGTCATTCCGAGTGACAGTATCAATGAGCGTGCCAGTGGAACCGTCGAGAAGCGCGCTTCAGGCACGGCGACAGTGAACCTGGCTGTTACGCAAGGTTCCCCGCAGCATTTGGGTGATGGGTTCATCTATGGGTTTCCTGACAACGCCGATGGATCTGCCAACACGGCGATTCCGAATGAGCTCCGCGCCGGTTCAGGCTTCAATTACTGCCGGGCGGGTGGTGCTCAGCTTCCTTCACCAAGTCTTGGATATGCCAAAGGACAACTTCAGGTAAAAACACCCAGTTACAGGATATATTTTGACTGGGAACTCATCTAACTTGCCAAAGGGTCGTCTGATGTCATTTTTGTCCAACTATCGGACATGCCGTGCTTCCGGAGCCCGCTTCCAACTGCTTGTTCATGATTTATGGGGTGCCGATGGCGTTCAAGGCACCGATTTTCAGTACCCCGGCGATGGCGGCAATTGGGCTCCATTTGACGATTTCATGACGCAGGTCATCGCTTTCATCAAAAACAACAATATGCAAGCCGGCTTGGAGCTTGATTTGTGGAATGAACCTGATTCAACTCTCTTTTGGAATGCGGATTATCAGCAATATCTCAACACCTGGACGCGAATGTACACACGATTTAAGTAAGTCCTACGCGGTGAGCAATGTTGAATAGCCCTAACATTCATCCTAGATCGGAACTGTCGTCCTTGCCTGTCACTGGGCCATCCATCTCTGTTCCTCCGGACACAGGGAACAGCTTTTGGACTCGATGGCTAGACCATGTCAAGTCCACCAACACAGTCCCTGACATCTACACCTACCATATCCTTGGTCTCGACTTCACTGTGCGTGGGGCCCAAGATACCTTCAAGTCCATGCTAAGCTCCCGGAGCCTCGCTTACAAGGATGTTATTGTCAACGAGTATGGCGCCGCTGCAGGAGGCGACCAGACCAACGCGGGCAGTGTGTGGTACCTGGCCAATTTTGAGCGGCAAAATATACGAGGACTCAGGGCTCACTGGGGCATGGGCCAAAGCAATCTGCACAACGGCATGGCTGGGCTTGTCAACTTTTCGGGATCCAACTACTTCCGCGCAGCGCAATGGTGGGTATACAACTACTATTCCCAAATGATGACCGGGAGCCGTGTAGCTACGACCTCGTCCGGGGATGGCGTTTTCGAAGTCTACGCCACACGCGGAAGTACAAAAGACTCTGTGAAGCTCATTACTGGCTTGAGGCCCAACTTTGGCGTGAGAACCTATGATGTGACTATTAGCGGCCTAAGCGCTGTTGGCATCTCGGGTGGCACAGTCAAGGTCCGCACGAAGCGTTTCAACCACGTTGAGTGGTATGAGGAGGGTCCGGCTCCTATTGATCTGGGAGTGGCTGAGCACGCAGTTTCTAATGATCAGGTAAGGAATCCCCTTTAAATCAATTGTGATGTCATAGGTTGATTACATTGCTGACAACTTGAAGATTACTTTCTGGGTCACTCCAGATAACCAGTATACAGCGTATGCCTTTGAGTTTGTAAACTGATTGGCGTCTTCATCTCGAAAGAATTCTGACAATCATGAGGGCTCGATGGGATATAGCAATGAGATTTCTTAAGTCATGTTCATTATATTGTCATCAGTCCAGAACCTGCTCTTAGGGCGAAGTGGCCAAATTGATAAGCTCTCGCGAACAACATGAAATGGATATCTAGACATCATGATTGGCGAAAGGCATTTTCGCGGCTCGCATGTTCGCTATCTCCCTTCCCCTTTGTGAGTTTCTTCAAGATAGGATCTTCGCTATCCCCCACACTGGGTAGCAATTTTCCCGTCACAATTTCCTCTGTTTCGCCTTCTGGATCATATTCTTCTACAGTATAAGTGACTGGAATTCTATTAGCGAAAGGTTTCAATTATCAAAACCTCCGGACATACCGGTACCACGAGCATCTTCGCTTCTTTGAACTACATCAGCGATTCTCTCTTGAGCCTCAACGCTGTTCAACGGGATGCGCCCAATCAGGGACTTTGCATACGCAGCTGCCGTCATTGAGGCGTATCCAATCCACTGAGGGTTCCCGTGGGAGTCGGCATAGTCGCAAATCCCGCGAATGACAATGCAAGGAAAGTGGTTCATCAGGCCTGCAGCCTCCCTTTCAAAGCACAGGATACCTCTTTGCCTCGCAATCTCGTCGCGCTTCACGGCGTCTTTTATCAGCGTATTACCCGATGCGATGAGGCCATAGTGAATTGCTGGGTTATCATCATCCTCCGTTCTCTCTTCGCGAGACTCCAACTTTGATTTGTTTTCGACTAGCGAATTTTGACAACAGTCTCGCCCTCCTTCCGAGTGCACAACACTGCTCTTGAACAACTGATCCTCTAGATTAGGTCGATTATATGTCTTCCAAAGCCGCTTGAACTTTTGCAAGACGGAATTTATGGCCTCGTCGAGCCCGTTCCCATTGAACTCGTGCTCGCTTGACAGCCCAGTCACGGCCGTCCCGAGGAAGTTTGGGGGCTTGTTCAAATGCCCTGTTTCTTTGAAAGTTCCGTTTTGAAGATATTCGCCAGCATCATATTGAACAACTCCACCAGTCCCGTTGCTTGGAGAGCTCACGACAACATCACCCAAGCGGATGGCATTTTTTAGACTTGGCACACCTCCTCCGATGCCAACCATCAGTCCAATTCTCACATTTGGGAAGCTATGCAGCATATCTCGTGCTACACTCGCAGCCGAGGCTGTACCAGAGTCTCCGTCGGGTAGGGAGGCAATCACTACGTAATGTTTTCCCATCCGACCCAAAGTATATGAATTGTTGTCGTTTTTGGAGACCTCGCTTGGAACACCGAGATTTTCGTCGAGAAACGCCACTGCAGCTACGCGCTCCGCCTTAACAGCGCAGATCCACCCGACCGTATAGTGCTTTGCGGAATTCATGTCGGGACGTGTTGTCATGACTCCAGCTGCGAATGGGGTTTGTGAATAGGGATAAAAGGAAGACAGAACAAAGAAGTATTTGGAGGCAAGTTACAGAATGGAAGAGGACTGATTGCGTGTTGAGCCATGAGCGTCACTCATGGCTTTTATCGGTTTCAATGGCAGGCTTAAGCGCCAGCCTTGTGCGGCTGAGGATAATAATTCAGGCAGCAGCTTATGCAATAAAAATTTGCCAATTGGAATGGCTGAAAATGAACGCCTTGCATTTTAGATTAGTGCTCACGTTAGACTTTGTAGCCCTTTTTGATATTCGCTGCAGACGATGTCTAGTCGTGGAAGATATCGGGTGGGACCCGCTCTCCTCACATCGTGTTTGCGGATCTCAGCCACCAAAACAAGGACAACAGCGTAGTGACTGGGTTCATCGCCACGATTGATGTCCCCAAACGCAAAAAGATTTAATACCCGTTGATGGACACAGGCTAATTGCCAATCTTGGTGCATTTATTTCTTTATAATTGCCGCCACGTCCTCGCATTCAAAATTTTCTCTCCCGAAATTCGCCGAATGGATGAACTTGGCAGCTTATAGCTTCATGTGACAAGTATCTGGAGGGAAGAGTTTACCTGCATTGGCACAAGTTTTCTCCTGAAATTATTGAATAAAGGAAGTCATATATTTGATCAAGTCCCCTCGTGCTACCAAGGGCTTATGACGCATAGCATCAAAGCATAATGAATCTGAGTGGCGGCCATGCTTCAAATGAGCCGCCAAATCGATGAATCGAAATTCCACTTAAAAATAGGCTGGATTTACTCGTCGATGCCTCTGAAATTCCAGCCTTCTCTCGTTCCTTCACCCAATATTTCATCCTCACGACGCAGCCCACCCTCCTTACCGTGCGTAGCGCTGTGCACGGGCTCGTAGCCACCGTACCTTGGCTTCCTCGGACCGGCTTCCCCATCAGCCTCGCTGGACTCGAACTTTCCTGTACCAAACCAGACAGAGATCTTGGTCTTAGGGAAGTCAGAAGCGGGTCGCTCGACGCCGCCACTCTGCACAAACTTCCAGTGCAAATGCTCCGCCAGATATTTCTCTACGTACTCCCTGGACGAGGAATTGATGTGTTCGAAGCTATCGCTCAAGGCCTGCACCATCAGCGGGATGGTGATGGGCACCTGGGCCTTGGACAACACGCGGTTGTTGCGCTGCGTTCCACAGTTGCCGCAACCAGACGAACCCCCGTTTCGGCGGAGAGGAAGACCACCAAAGGAATAGACATGGCCGATCTTGTTCTCTGGAGATTTCATGGTGCCCTCGCGATCGTTAGCCTCGCCCCCGAGCCAAAATTCGATCGAGTAAGAGCTTCCATTCAAGGCATAACGATCATAAATGACGTTAATGATGTAGTCATCCCATTGCTCCTTGCTGGAATTGTCGTGGCCGAAGAATTCATCGTTCGGGATGGACTTTTCGTGGATGATTCGGTCAACATAGCTGCTAGTGCTGTGGTACGTGTTCAAGATATACTCCCAGATGTGGGCCTTGTAGGCTGGCTCATCCAGAGTGCCATCCTCACAGATCAGTGATTCCGGGGGTACCAATGTGTCATACTGGTAGCATAGTGTTGTCCAGTCGCGGGCCATTTCCGAGGTCCAGAAGTTTTTGTAAGACAGCGGGTTTCCACCATCAGTCGTATGGAACGGCTCAAGGGGGGCACAAGGACTTGGATCAAGAAACTTGGAAGGCTTTGGCTCTTTCTTGTCCCACCAAGCATCCCAGTTGACGGCCTGCCATATAGCAAGCAGGCGATCGATGTTGCTGTACCAATCGTCAACGAAGTTGCTGATAGCTAGTTAAAGGATAAACTCACCAATGGTGCAACCAGAAAATTGGGTCAAATGCTGCGACCGGGACATCCATCATGTGACCAATACCTCCGTTCGTGAGATACTGACCCCCAGTAAGGTTCTACCCAAGTTAGTATAGTTACGTAACACTATGAAGTATGAGCAGAGAGCGCATTTCAGTGACACTTACATGAACATTGTTGTGGATGTATTCCAAAGACAAGTATCCGGTGCTAACTTTTGTTGCATCCTCCATGCTCCACTTCGTGGTGGCGAAGCTTCCCCAGGTATCGTTGTAAAGAGGAGAAAACATACGACAAACGGCATCTGCCAATGAGCCTGGTGCCTTCCATTCCTTACGCTTCTTTGGGTCACTACTATAGGGATTATAGTAGTATTTTGGGTTCTTGTAGTCGTTGAAAAAGATGTTGGCGGTGTTGTAGTTGTTGATACCTCTGAGACCTTCGAAGGTTTTGCCTCCATCCTGGCTGGAGATTCCGTAGCGGCTGACACCCGAGCATTTATCCCACTAAACTTGTGAGCGGGGGAGAGTCAGCTGGAAAGTTTGGACTTACAGGCATCGGGTTGTTCGGATCAGCATTATCTGGCTTGATGTTCCAATGTTCTTTACCCGGTGGCATACTGCCAAATGGCAAGGGATTGCCACTCGCGTCCTTTTCGGGGTTAACAAAGCCCCAAAACGGATTGGGATAGGTGTCGTCCTCGCCAGAAGGCGGGTAGACCTTGATCTCAGATTCTGTGAATATTTGCGGAAGAGCAAACTCATGGTTGTATGCCTGCCTGACTGCCCAATCCCAATAGGGAAGACGCCACATGTTTGCAGCCTCTCTCCATTTACCCGTTTCACACTGCTCGATCTCCCCGGTGTTGACCCAGTCGTCAATCTGTTGAATCATGTGAAGCCACAGACATTTCTTCAAAACGATCAGCTGATGGAAGTCGAAAGCACAGGCGATGCACAAACCTCGAAAAGCAGCATATAAGGCCGATGCCATGTTGGGAAGGTAATTGTGTTGTGAGAACAGTAGCCACCATTGGGATCTTGGCCAGCCTGTGGGTTAATGGGGTCCTGTGGTGGCGGATCTGCTCCGTCCCAAGAAACCTCAGGGAACCCGTGAATACCAGCTACTTGGAAATAGGACAGCTTCTTGTCGACCGGCATTGCCTTGAAGTTGGTCAACGCAAACGCAAACAAGGTGCATTGCATCTGATCTTGTTCCGTCGTAGAGTTGAACAATTCTGTGATCTCACGACGCAAGGGCATGCCCGGCGCGTAAGGGATCGTTTTCGTCTTCAGTTCAACATTTTGAGGAGGAGGAATACCACGGATACCAAAGGACGTGTCCTCGTTAGGCTTTTTGGTACAACACGCCATGTTGAAGAGAATTTTGAGTTTGTCCGTGATTTAAAGGGCTGGAGATGATGAGAAAGAACTTGCCGGAATGGTTGTCAAAACACATCCTTTTATACAAAGAAATACTGGCATGGCTTCCGGCGCGTGGGATTTGGTGGCAGAAACAAGAGTGACCAAGGAGCGCTGAGAGCTCCCAGACCCCCCAGCTTCACGTCTTGACCCGATTGTGATAGCTGGTGCTGATGGCGTTTTTGCTGTAACCACTCACAATACTTCGTGCATCAATTAGTTTGCAGGCTATTGATGCAGTCTTTGCAAAATACGTTTCTACTCGGACCATTTCCCATTGTTCACAGCCAGCCACCTCTTGCCTTGCATTGTTCTGGACTCAGCGCCACAGCAGACCACAAAATGCTACCGTTCCATAGTTTGAGCGCCATCCCTGTCCAGCTGCACTACTCTAAGGCTAAGATATCGGCCCGAGCCACGTTCATACTAAAGCCACGCGGTCAAGGCATGGTTGATGACTTGGGAACGCTGCAATCCAACGTTCAGTCAGGTGCATGCATTGATCAATGCTCAGAATCTACAAATATAGTATAAAATTGCGTGCATCTTATTGATGTACCTAAAGCTACATCATGGACAGAATTCCCGTCGATCAAGAGGTGGCCGGACACAGAAATGGCTAGACCATATACCGCTAGTTCTGAACCATGTGCGCGCTAAGCCCCTCAGCTGTACAGTCAGAAGCTCGAAGAGGGATAGAACTTGTCTCACGCTGGCGCATTCCTCTGTCGCAACTATGAGCGCCTAAGCCCTAGGTGGCGGGCTGAGATGCAGCATGGTGGTCATCGGCGTCATCCAGTGGAGGTTTCTGCCAATCCACTCTTGAGTTTGGGCATGATGTCTGTCCTTCAAACAAGAGTCCAATAGATCAACCAACCATGTCCAGGATATGAGTATGGGTTGGGAGTTAATTATTGTGGGCTCAAAAAAGTCACAAGACATGCGTACAAGATTTTGACGAATAAATTATTTGACATTGCATACACAGAATGCCCGTCCAGCGAGAGCTGCCATGTTGGGACTTATCCGTCGCCATATTTCATCACTCAGGTCATCAACACATGAGATGCAATTGTCTAGAATTCATTTAACATCCAGCGCACTTGATGCACACAACGTGCGTAGTCGCCCGACTCAGTGTCTCATCAGTCCCCTCGCGGGTCACGTTCCTCAGGTCAGCTATGCTCTGACCAGATGTCAATCGCGTGTGAGCATCACATGCTGCCGTGCTGGCTTCTCTGCAGCTGTGTCAGCGAGGGTTGGCTAGTGGCTGTGGCGGCCTTGACTTACTCTGCCAAGTAGCAAATGGTTCCTTCTTCGATGTAAATAGATCCAGCACCCCTGGACAGCGCATTATCCAGCCGGGAGCAATGATCGATACTGAGTCCCGCGTACACAACCCGGCAAGATTCGGTAAAGTTCGCTCCCGTGCACATGTAAACCTGTATTGTCAGCAAACCTGGACTATAAAGACACAAAAGAATCTCACATTTCCGGGTTGACGATCATCGGCATTGTATTTTGTCGAATTGACCCTGGCCTGGACCTCCTCAGCGTCCATGTAGCTATTTGGAGCTGCTGGCCAGCCTCCGTTGCTTGGAGGAACAATGTTGGGCGGGAGACACCAAGGGTCAGGTGCACTTGCGAATGCAGTTGAAAATATAAAAGATAAAGCTGCAAAGCTAAAAGTCGCCTTCATTGCGGATGATTGAGTCGAATATCAAAACTAGAAATGATGATTGGGCAAGGTTTTTTGAATGATGATGATGCCCAAAACGATGAGCAGCTGCTCACCCTTGTGGGTTTTTATATTGAATCCCAATGAAACCTGGCTGCTCGTCGCCGATTATACGAAGTAAAGCGGGCTTTTCTACCCCGGCTGCTGCATGCGTCGTGTACTTAGTTCCTGCAGATTCTCTCGTGTCAGCAAATGTAACTCTACTGTACATACAAGACAACATTTACAAAGCTCAAAATCAACCGCTTCCGTGGAATCAGTCTGAAAACCCAGGATATGATCTTTTTTGACAACATAAATTGAGAAAGTGAATGGGTTTTTGAGTTTTTATGGCTCAATCAAGAATAATGCAGCCGCCAAGTATGCTTCTCATTATACTTAGTGATCAACAGGTCAATTACATGCAAAGCTGACGGTATTTATTTCCGATTGCCCCACTTTGTGAGCTGACTTGGCGAGAACATCGTATTCCAGAACACGTGCTCCAATATCTGGAAACCCTGTAGTACTGTTAACACTGATCTGGCTTAGACTAATAAGCTGGATACATCATTGTACCACCTCAGACATATAAAATCACTCAGCTTCTGAATACAGAAGGCTCCGAAGACAATTAACTAGACATGCCGGGAACCGCGAGAGCGAATCTTCCCCACTATAGTTTCCATATCCTAGACCGCGCCAGCTGCAAACATGTTACAACTTTTTTTGGTCATGGCGATTGCCCTTATGGCTGATAGCATGCTTCCTTTCAGTTTTATTAGCGATGGGGCGTTTAGCAATATGAGTACTCGATCCCCAACCGGCAATCCTTTGGAAAACGAACTGAGCCGTTAGAATAATCGCCCAACAA
Source organism: Calonectria pseudoreteaudii (assembly GCA_001879505.1). Taxonomy (NCBI): domain Eukaryota; kingdom Fungi; phylum Ascomycota; class Sordariomycetes; order Hypocreales; family Nectriaceae; genus Calonectria; species Calonectria pseudoreteaudii. The sequence goes on along the minus strand of KV875250.1, from coordinate 376,988 downwards.
AGTCGAAAGCTACAATGTTTCATGAGAACCATTTCCGTGTAGCATTGGTATTCAAGACCATTCGTTTCTAAAATTCTGAGTTTCATAAGGCGCCAAGATGCCGTCGAGTAATGTCATAGATAATAGAAACCCTCATAAGCTAGGATGATTTGTCTACCATGTTGTCATACCACCACAATTGCGCCGAGCTTTTCGTGGGCATTATGTTTACCCTTGAGGAGCCCGTGACCACTGTAGGCTTTTCACTTTTGATCAAGCCACCATGAGTCGGCAAGAGAATTTGTTGACCTAGATTCCGGAGTCATTGTTTTTCTTGGACTTCTTTTTGGCGTTTGATGTCTTCAAAAATTGAGTTCAACCGGATGATGGAGAGCATAAGAATCGATATTTTATGTCCATTACATGACGCAAGCTAAGGAGATTTACAGTTACACTGCACAGTGGTTACGAGTCTAAGTAATAATATACAAGCTAATTACCGACACAGGGCCATCAACACGGCGAGGGTAGAAGGCCATCCTTCATCAAATAATATCATATGGTTGCTTTTCAATAATACCCGAAGAAGATACCGATTAGGATTGATTTTTCATCAACATAAAACGTCTATTTCAAATCACGTAACGGCTTATCACCATCAGACTGAGATCTCAAAGTGGAGTGTGACTGCAAGCCATTACCGGTTTAAATAAATTCGACTTCGAGTAATGAATGGTTATGACATTTGAGTCTGCCAAAAAGAAAACTGTCCTAAAGCATGCAACAATTCGTAGATAGGATGGCCCCGGCTAGTCTACCCGCATGATCTCATCTTAGGTTGGATCCGAACTTTTATGAACTGGAATGTGCTTTAATTATAGCAATATATTAAGTATTTGAGATCATTCCGAGGATCGTAGGAGGCTGTGCCACAACTAAACTCCCGAGCAAATCACTTTAATCAGCCTCAGGTCAAAGGAAGGCCAGCTCAAAGCGGGACCATCATCATCAACGCACTAAGCGAAACCAAAATACTCAGCTTCAAATTTTAGGTTCGTCCCGGAAGCCGGCATAAAAATAGCCTCTTTTATACCGGTACTTATCCTTATTCGCGTCGGTAAATGAAAGGTTCGACTGCGCTGAGACGAATGTGGCGCAAGCTAGGAGTGGCTAGTGCATCTGGACCGGTCTCATGCCTGAGGGGTCAAAGTGGTGAAAGTCTTAACACCCAGCGGAATGCCGGCAATATATTAAGTGGTTAGTTTTCTGGTTCCTATCCTTTCTTTGCTTCTTGTTTTGCTGTCAACATGCAGATTCTTTGCCAGCCTTACAATAATTGACACCTATGCCATGCATCTTACACAGCTTTTGTTCATTGCTCTCGCAGGTCTATGCTCTGCCGGCACAGTTGAGGATGCCTGCATCACAGTCATGGGTGCAAGTTCGGTGAAGCCAGTCGCTACCATAACCGATACGAACAAGGAAACACGCACGACGCAAATCACCAAATTCCAACAGGCTCACATAACCATTACCCCCAAAGCCGTTACACGCACTGCAAAGAAGACGATACTCGTGACTATCAGCAAAACATTGCGCAGAGGAACGAGCAAAATCATCGTCACCAACTATGTTACATCTACTATTGCTCTCCCTCTCAGCACCATAACTGTCACCAAAACCATCACTAAAACCGCAACTACCAGGACCTCCGTCATTATTCCTACCCCCACTGGGTTCAAACCGATCCAAGACTCGCTTTCGGGCGGTACTTACCTTGAATCAGGGGCCGAGAGGCGGGATGCTGACGCAGGACAGCAGGAGGAGGGTCAAATTGATTCTCGGTCGCCGGCTTCCGGAGAGCTCCATAGCAAGCGAGCGGCCAGTACTTATCCACAAAAGGTCAATTGCGGAACTACTCAGATTGTCCCCAAAATTGTGGTCTCAACAGAATCCCTAGTGCCTTTCACACTCACGGCCAATACTCCGATCAAAGTGATTACCAGCATACAGACAATAACATGGACAAAAACAATTGTCCCTGGCTACATCAAAGGTGTTGCTACCTCCAAGATCACAAAAGTCATCAAGGAGACAGTCACGCCTCGCACAATTGTGACGAAAACTACGACGACCACCGCGGCCATCGTGAAGATGCCGGGACCCACATCATACGCCATGTGCGGGAACAAAAACCTGGCCAACTCCAAGAACAAGGAAGGTGCCTTCCTGAGCTACAAGATCAACTTCAATGGGCCGGTGATTGCTTCGGATGCCACGAGCCCGCACGACTGCTGCGCGGCTTGTGCAGCCAACTACGCGTGCGTTGGCTTCTTTTTCGGCGAGGCATGCGCGCTGATCAAGAATGACGGCACTTGCTCAGCTAGCAGCCAGTGCTCTGGCGCTGTCGAATTCAATGCGCAGATCCAGAGGCACTTGTATGTCATGGGCAACGGGGGTGACTTCGAGTGGAACAAGTATCTGCCGACCCGACCTCTTACTTCCTAGTCATGTTTTGTTTCATTTTTACGTAGGCCTCATAATGAATATGGATGAGTGAAAAAAA